>CAXKVI010000001.1:124477870-124935450 GCA_964058755.1 Campiglossa producta | reverse complement strand
CCTGGGCTTGTCGGATAAGGCCAAGTTTCTAGGCATAGTTCTGGACAGGAAACTGAATTGGAAGGAGAATGTTCTTCAGCGCCAGAAGAAAGCTTGCATCGCTCTTTACACATGCAAAAGAGCCATTGGCAAAAAATGGGGGCTCAGCCCTAGAGTATGCAGTTGGATCTACACGGCCATCATTCGTCCAATCATGCTATATGGAGTCGTCGTATGGTGGCCTGCGCTGAGCAAGGCAACATACCTGAATCTGTTGCGGAAAGTCCATAGATCCAATATGATCTGTATAAGCGGTGCGCTAAGGACAACGCCCAACGAAGCCCTCCAGGTCATTCTGGGCATTTTGCCACTTCATCTGGAAGGGTTTCGGTCAGCAGCGGCATCAGCTCTGCGCCTAAGAGAAACCTCCAGTTGGGGGGCGGGTACTATTGGACACTCCAGTATTCTGGAATCTTACAGCTTTCTCCCTCTAAGCACAGATCGTTGTGCGACCACTACAGTCGGTGATAGCTGTTTCAAAATAAACATTCCCAGCAGAGAAGACTGGGAGAGGACGGATTGGTGTCCCGAAACAAATGGTGGCACTTCCATATACACCGACGGCTCGAAGTTGGACGGCAGAGTTGGAGGAGGGGTTTATTCAAGGGATTTGGACCTTGAGCTCTCCTTCAGACTACCTGATCATTGTAGCGTCTTCCAGGCGGAAGTCTCGGCAATCCTAGACGCCGCGGCCTGGTTAAGCAAACGTGTTATCGGAGAAGATATCGCTATTTTCAGCGATAGCCAAGCAGCCATCAAATCCCTTGGCTCATACACGTTCAACTCTGAAGTGACGCTCAGCTGTCGTCGATCTCTTCAGGAGATGGCCCAACAGAACCGCGTAAGCCTCATATGGGTCCCGGGACATAGGGACATTGAGGGAAACTGTAAGGCAGACGAGCTTGCCAGGCAGTTCACGACCAAGCAGGTTCTTCAGGATAAAGAGCGCTTAGGTATGCCGTTTGCCACATGCAAACTAATGCTGAAGGAGCACACACTCCGTCAAGCCAACGAAAGATGGCTGCAGTCCCCAGGGTGTCGGATATCGAAACAAACCTGGCCAAAATGGGATCTTAAAAGGTCTAGACGCATTTATGCCCTAACTAGGAGGGAAATCTGCATATTGATAGGGGTATTAACCGGTCACTGCCTCATTGGTAGGCATGCAGAAAGGCTAAGTGTGCCCTACCGACGATGCTGCAGGAGTTGCAAAGATGATGAGGAGGAGGAAACAGTGGAACACCTCATCTGCAACTGTCCGGCTTTAAGCGGCGCGAGAACGCGCTTTTTGGGAGTTCCGTTCCTGGATAGCCTAAGCCAGATCGCGGAAATGGACATAAAGGACTTGATGGCCTTCATAAAGTCATCTAAGTGGTTCGAGGAGGAGTAACGGTGTCGGTTTAGGAGTGTCAGTCCCGGGATTCTGCTATGTGGAAAATCCCAACAACTCAGGGATTTTCCATTTGTCTGGGTCCCGGGACTGACTTTCCTTGTGTTGGTGGTATCACAACGGGCCTTTCAAAACTGGCCTAAGTGTGCCTCTGCGGCAGCCACTTGAACCTAACCTACAAACATCGGACCAAAGTTATAATACCATTTCATGTTCATGAAAGGTATAAATATGTGTCCGCGAAATTAAGTAATCAATTTTAAAAAACAAGTACAAACTTGTTTGGAACCGGTTCTGGACTTTGAAAGGGTTTCGTTTTTTTTTTTATTAAAATATCGATTACGATTTAGTTTTCGGTTTCGAGAAATTAATCGGCTTCGGTGTTGCTCTTGTAAGAGGCACGTGACGGACCAAACAGAGTTGTACGGACTATGCGTCTATGCTCTCACAGCTGCCGAACCACCTTATGCTACTATTCCCATTGCCGATTTTATCAACCCCGTGACCGTGGCTGAAATGGATTTTAGTCGCCTCTTGCGACAGGCATTCCACTACGGGCATTATCTATCCCCTAACCCGCAGGGGCCATGATCGATTTTAATCGCTTACAGTTTCGTGTTCGGTCTAAGATCCGGTTGAAAAAAGAGTAGACCATTTATCTTAGCTAAAATGTGCTAGAGTCTAGCTAATCTGAACTCTTAACTCTATTTAAACGTGCAAGGTACTGAGGCAAGCGGTATTGTATTTATATGACACAATTTGCTATTTCTTCACACTAATGAAAAAATTTAAAAATCTTAAACAGAACGGGTTAATACTTTTTTTCATTTGACGGGAAAACTCCTACAGAAAAGAGAGAACTGTCAAGTTCACTATTACTTTGTTTAATATACTTTGTACAAAACCTTAAAACAGAAACAATCGAATCTCTGCTGTGGCCGCTGTTCTTTGGAGTATTTGAGAGGCATCACGGGAAGGACCATAAAACTTCCGGAGAAATTTTCTCTCAAATACTCCAAGGGCCATCTCATCTTCTCTTGACATTGTCCATGAATCTGAGCCATACATCAGGACAGGTATGATGAGAGACTTATAGAGCGTGATCTTTGTTCTTCGAGAGAGGACTTTACTGCTCAATTGCCTACTCAGTCCAAAGTAGCACTTGTTGGCAAGAGTGATTCTCCGCTGGATTTCTATACTGATATTATTTTCGGTGTTGATACTGGTTCCCAAATAGACGAAGTCCCTCACAGTTTCAAATTTGTAACTATCAACAGTGACATGGCTGCCAAGGCGCAGGTGCGCCGATTCTTTCTTTGATGACAGCAAATACTTCGTCTTGTCCTCGTTCACGGCAAGACCCACTTTTTTCGCTTCCTTATCCAGTCCAGAGAAGGCAGCGCTTACGGCGCGGTTGTTAAGGCCAATGATATCAATATCATCGGCATACGCCAGCAATTGCACGCTCTTGTAAAAGATTGTACCATTGCGGTTTAGTTCTGCTGCTCGAATTATCTTCTCCAGCATCAGATTGAAGAAATCGCACGAAAGGGAGTCGCCCTGTCTGAAGCCTCGTTTGGTTTCAAATGGCTCAGAGAGGTCCTTCCCGATTCTGACGGAGCTGCTGGTATTGCTCAACGTCATTTGGCAAAGCCGTATAAGCTTTGCAGGGAAGTAAAATTCAGACATGGCGGCATACAAGCCTCCTTTTTACGCTGTCAAAAGCGGCTTTAAAATCGACAAAGAGATGGTGAGTGTCGATTCTCTTATCATGGGTCTTCTCCAGGATTTGGCGTATCGTGAAAATCTGGTCGATGGTAGACTTACCAGGTCTAAAGCCACACTGATGGGGTCCAATTAGTTAGTTTGGCGTATCGTGAAAATCTGGTCGATGGTAGACTTACCAGGTCTAAAGCCACACTGATGGGGTCCAATTAGTTTGTCTACGATGGGCTTCAGCCTTTCACACAACACGCTAGAAAGAACCTTATATGCGATATTAAGAAGACTAATTCCGCGGTAGTTGGTGCGGTTAGCGGGATCGCCTTTCTTGTGGATTGGGCAAAGCACACTTAAATTCCAATCCGGAGGCATGCATTCGTCTGACCATATTCTGCATAAGAGCTGATGCGTGCTTTTTACCAGCTCCTCGCCTCCGTGTTTGAACAGCTCGGCGGGTAGTCCGTTTTTTCCAGGCGCTTTGTTGTTTTTGAGCCGGGATATAGCTATCCTCATTTCATCATAGTCAGGTGGTGGGACGATTTTTCCATCGTCAGGGATTGGGGTATCGGGTTCGACGTCTCCCTCGCAATTTAGCAGTGAGGAGAAGTGCTCCCTCCATAATATAAGTACACTTTGTACGTCGGTTACCAGGTCGCCATTATTGTCCTTACAGGAGCTTGCCCCGGTTGCTTCCGTCATCCGCCGGATCTTTTCATAGAATTTTCGGGCATCATTCCTGTCAGCCAGCATCTCAAGCTCCTCACACTCACGCCTTTCGGCCTCACTTTTCTTTTTTCTGAAAAGGCGTCTCTCTTCCTTCTTTGCCTCACGATATTGTTGCCATACACTGCGGGTTGCGCCCGTTCGCAACGTCTCCTTGTAGGCAGCGTCCTTTTTTTCGAGGCAGTTTTGCATTCCTCATCGTACCAGTTGTTCTTGCGGGCTCGCTGGAACCCTATAGTGGCCTCAGCGGCGGGACGCAATGAGTGAGAGATATGCTTCCATTGCTCGGTTACATCGTTAGGTCGGGGATTGCCCTCTGCTAGCAGGTGTGAGAGTCGAGTTGTGAAATTATCAGCTGTCTGTGTCATGCGCAGCTTCTCGACGTCAAACTTTCCTTCCGTTACTGTGCGCACTTTCTTCGTTGCACAGAGGCGTGTGCGTATCTTGGCTGCGACAAGATAATGGTCAGAGTCAATATTGGAACCACGCAGTGTACGCACGTCCAGAACGGTGGAGCTATGTCTGCCGTCAATCAAGACATGATCAATCTGGTTTCTAGTTCTTTGATCAGGGGACAGCCATGTGGCTTGGTGTATTCGCTTATGCTGGAACCTGGTACTACTGATGACCATATTGCGAGCAGCGGCGAAGTCAATCAACCTAGTGCCGTTGGGGGATGTTATATCGTGGAGACTGAATTTTCCAACTGTAGGACCAAAGACTCCTTCCTTGCCCACCTTGACATTAAAGTCGCCGAGCACGATTTTGATATCATGCTGGGGGCAGCGATCATAAGTCTGTTCAAGTTTATCGTAGAAGCAGCCCTTCTCTGCGTCGTCCGTCTCCTCAGTCGGCGCATAGGCGCAGATAAATGTTATGTTGAAAAACCTCGCCTTGATGCGGATCGCAGCGAGACGCTCGTCCACAGGAGTGAACGCTAATATTTGGCGGCGAAGTCTCTTTCCCACCACGAATCCTACACCACGCGCTTTGCCGCGTGTCTGGCCACTGTAGTATACGTCACAAGGACCGATGGTCGTCTTTCCTTGCCCCGTCCATCGCATTTCCTGCAGGGCGGTGATGTCGGCCTTTGCGTCTACGAGGACATCAACCAGTCGGGCAGCGGCACCGTCCCTTGAAAGGGTCCGGACATTCCCGGTACATGCCCTAATATCCAAATCATTATGCCTTATTCGTTTTGCCGGGTCGTCAACATTAAAGGGGGTTCTCATCCGAGGCTTTGATTTTGTTTTCATTGGAATTAAGTTTTTTACGTGGCGGGTCCCAAACCCAGCGCACAACCCGTTTCGGGGTTTTTGGAAAATATTTACACATTTATTTAGCGAGCCGCTTGCTTCAAGACAGACGCCCGCTTGCAGCCGCACCTCACGGTGAACAGACGCTACGCAAAAACCTCGGTGAGCCCTTAAACCAAGTATGTCAGAGTGGCCCCACCGGGGCTACCTCTCTTTCTGCCGCGAGCCTAGGTAGCTCCCGTTGCCCAGAGTGCACGAACGAGGACGCAAGAGTCGGGATTGAGCAAGGTCACTTAGCAACCACACTCCATTACACTCCAATTGTCAATTAGTGCCAAAAAAATGACGTCAAAACCGGAAAACGGGATGAAATTTCCAAAAATTTCAACTTCTGGCTTAAAAACTATATCATACTTTTTTCAAATAAATAAAACACTCTATATATTTCGAAAGTGTCAACAATTCTCTACACAAAACCGTGGAGAATTTTGATATCGGTTGAGAATTGTTTTTTAATGAATTTTTGTTTACGAAGAAACTGAAAAAAAAAAACCATTTATTGGCCTTAAAACCAGATTTTGGGAGTGTTACAAATCTTTTAAAGGGCGTTTCGTGTATAACTCGACCAGATGAACAATAAGGGGATTCATCAACTCTTATAAGTTTACGAAATGCGTAAGTTTATACATTTATCAGCTCAGTTAGATGAACGCTCTACACCTTTTCCACCCAAAAATGAGAAAACGTAAATTAAAATGAGAAAACAAAAATTAGAATGAGAAAATATAAATTATAATGGGAAAAAGTAAATTGTATTGAGAAAAAAAAAATTGTATTGAGAAAACATAAGTTGTAATGAGAATACGTAAACTTGTAACGAGAAATCGTAAATTAGTAATGGGAAAATTTTCATTCAACATAAATTTATATTTTCTCATTTCCAATTTACGATTTCTCATTACAAGTTTACGTATTCTCATTACAACTTATGTTTTCTCAATACAATTTACTTTTTCTCATTATAATTTTTATTTTCTTATTATCATTTATGTTTTCTCATTTTAATTAACTTTTTCTCATTTTAGTTTACGTTTTCTCATTTTTGGGTGGAAAAGGTGTAGATAAATTTATGTGTACTTGATGTCAAACAAAAACTTTTTATTTCGAAATTCTCATTAAAAAAGTAATTTTCGACCCATTTTCAGCATATTCTTCTCTTTTTGTCCAGTGTGCATTGAATGCATTAAAAAACAAGTAAGGAAAGCTGTCTTCGGCTGTGCCGAAGGCTATATGCCTTTCATGAATAAGCGTCACGATTTTCACTGTTCGATCCCCAGTACAGCCTGTGTCAATTTAACTATATTTACTATACACATTACACATCTTTGTTATAATTTAAAAAAACTTACAAAATAATAGGATCCGAGTTATCGGAACAATCGATTGTATGGAGGCTATATATTATACGTGTTCAATTGTACTGACTTACACTATACACATTACATATGTAGAAAGTACTAAAGGTGCAATATTTTACGTTCCTAACTTTTTAAATGCGGAAGTATTGGCCAAAAAACCTTACATCGGAACAAACGGTTGTATGGGGCTATATGTTATATTTACCCGATCTTCTTGATTTTCCTCTACACACTACATAAATTGAAAGTACTCAAGTTGCAAAATTTTATGTTACTAACTTTTTAATTGCAGAAGTTTTGGCCAAAAAACCTTATATCTGAACAATCGGTTGTATGGGGGCTATATGTTACATTTGCCCGATCTTGTTGATTTTCACTATATACACTACATAAATAGAAATTACTCGAGTTGCAAAATTTTACGTTCCTAACTTTTTAATTGCAGAAGTTTTGGCCAAAAAACCTTATATCTGAACAATCGGTTGTATGGGGGCTATATGTTACATTTGCCCGATCTTTTTGATTTTCACTATATACACTACATAAATAGAAAGTACTCGAGATGAAAAATTTTACGTTCCTAACTTTTTAATTGCAGAAGTTTTGGCCAAGAAACCTTATATCTGAACAATCGGTTGTATGGGGGCTATATGTTACATTTGCCCGATCTTGTTGATTTTCACTATATACACTACATAAATAGAAAGTACTCGAGTTGCAAAATTTTACGTTCCTAACTTTTTAATTGCAGAAGTTTTGGTCAAAAAACCTTATATCTGAACAATCGGTTGTATGGGGGCTATATGTTACATTTGCCCGATCTTGTTGATTTTCACTATATACACTACATAAATAGAAAGTACTCGAGTTGCAAAATTTTACGGTCCTAACTTTTTAATTGCAGAAGTTTTGGCCAAAAAACCTTATATCTGAACAATCGGTTGTATGGGGGCTATATGTTATATTTACCCGATCTTCTTGATTTTCCTCTACACACTACATAAATTGAAAGTACTCAAGTTGCAAAATTTTATGTTCCTAACTTTTTAATTGCAGAAGTTTTGGCCAAGAAACCTTATATCTGAACAATCGGTTGTATGGGGGCTATATGTTACATTTGCCCGATTTTGTTGATTTTCACTATATACACTACATAAATAGAAAGTACTCGAGTTGCAAAATTTTACGGTCCTAACTTTGTAATTGCAGAAGTTTTGGCCAAAAAACCTTATATCTGAACAATCGGTTGTATGGGGGCTATATGTTACATTTGCCCGATCGTGTTGATTTTCACTATATACACTACATAAATAGAAAGTACTCGAGTTGCAAAGTTTTACGTTCCTAACTTTTTAATTGCAGAAGTTTTGGCCAAAAATTCTTATATCTGAACAATCGGTTGTATGGGGGCTATATGTTACATTTGCCCGATCTCGTTGATTTTCACTATATCCACTACATAAATAGAAATTACTCGAGTTGCAAAATTTTACGTTCCTAACTTTTTAATTGCGGAAGTTTTGGCCAAAAAACCTTATATCTGAACAATCGGTTGTATGGGGGCTATATGTTATACTGGTCCGATCTTGTCAGTTCCGACAAATGATTCCTATATTACAAAATGGTGGCCACATACAAAATTTCAGCCAGATATCTCAAAAATTGAGGGACTAGTTTGCGTTCAAACAGACAGACGGACATGGCTAAATCAACTCATCTCGTCATCCTGATCATTTCGGTATACTTATTGATGGGTCTATCTCTTCTTCTTCTCATATTTACAAACATCGGGCCAAAGTTATAATACCATTTCATGTTCATGAAAGGTATAATTACATATCGAAAGTCATCATCATTGCATTGTATAAATTTACGCACTCTTTTACACACCAAAATCGACGCGGAAGTTTATCAAATTTGTGTAAACTGCGTTCCATACAAATTTTGACAGTTCATTTACACACTTGATAAATTTTTGATGAGTCTCCCTAATATCTACTAGGTCGCTTCAAAAGTGTAAAATGGTTGTAGCACTGTTTTATCAATCTTGATAAAATATCACTGCCTGATTCTTAATAGACGAGAGCTGGCAACATAATGGCTAATGGAATATACTATACATATAACGAAAATATTTTGAAGAAAAAATTTAATTTTCATTATTGAGCATTACTAAGCCAATTTTAAGTCGACTTTAATTTACTTTCTTGTTTTGGATAGGTGATTTTACGTGGCTTGTTATAAAGATTAACAGCCTTATTCATAAAAAATTATAAAAGGTTTATTAAGAGTTTATCAACAAAATACAGAAAAACATTATTCATAAACGTTTTATAAATTTAAAATGCTGTTACAAAGAAGTTATAATGGAAAAACAAAAATATAATAAGCTTTGCCCTTCTATAAGCTCTTATTAAGGCAAAACTTCAAAATAAAAAAAAATTTAAAATAGCAAAATTGATATCAACAAAATACAGAAAAACATTATTCATAAACGTTTTATAAATTTAAAATGCTGTTACAAAGAAGTTATAATGGAAAAACAAAAATATAATAAGCTTTGCCCTTCTATAAGCTCTTATTAAGGCAAAACTTCAAAATAAAAAAAAATTTAAAATAGCAAAATTGATATCAATAAAATAATGCATCTCCCAGTTGATAAGGCCAAGTGCCGGGCGCACACAAATGCATTTTGCCGTTGATGTCTGAGGTCGACTCTACAAAAAACGTGAAACACTACCATAATTAAGAGACATATGTATTTAGCGCCCACCACTGTCGTCATTCCAAAGATATGGAAGCAGGCGAGAGTCTTCCCCTTTTTAATAACAAAAACAGTACCCGAAGGTTTTGGGGAGCGGTCTCGACAATTGCAGTATTTTGCCATATATGGACCCGGTATGCGTCGGTACTTACCCGACTGTGACGGGAGCGATTAGGTATTACCTTCCAAGTCAACTTAAAGAAGCAGATGGTTGGTAATGAGAGGCATCATATCCACAGATCACCCATCAGGTATACGTCATTACGTTTTGTGGATTCTAGTCGCTTCTTACGACAGGCATACCTACCTCGGGAATATTTTAAAGGACGGAGGTTTTAATTATTGCAGAGTTGGGGGGTCGGAATCATGAAGAGTGTCAAGAGAAGATGAGATGAGTATTTGAGAAGTTTTCTGGAAGATTTATGGTTCATGAGATGTACGAACTTTGCGAAGATCTGACCATAGTGTTGCCCAAAAGGCTCCGCTGGCTGGGTCATGTTATGAGAAAGGACAAAGAATCTCCTGACCACGCTTTCTTATCGACAGAAGAGGACTGTGGAGGAAACAGCAGGAGGAGAATGACTTGAACTTACTTTGTTCTTGGTGCGTCAGTTGGGCGCTAAAAAGGGAAAACTAGTGTTCTTTGATACGTAATGGGCAACTCGCGCAGGCTGTTAAGCACAAATAAATGATATTGACAGCGGTTTCCAAACCGAAAAAATACCAACTGAAGGAAATTACCGTAACCAGAGCTACTACGGAAAGCTTTTATGACCCCTCTGTAACACCTTCACCAAGATTCTACAGCACAATGTTCTACAATGGGCAGTGTAGAAAAGCACGTGGAAAGGATGAGCAGACAAAAATATGTGCGAGCTGAGAATTTTAAAATTTAATATTTTTGTTTGACAAATTTCAAACTGGCATTTGTCAAAGCCAGCATTACCATATTTATTTTGAATATTGACAGCAAAAATCTTATAGACTGATAATAGTCACAAGACCTTTATAAAGCGTTTATGAATAAAGTTATGATGTTATAATGTTAAAGTTAGTTTTTACTATTATGCAGTTATAATGTGTAATAGCATTTTTTTATGACGTTACAATCCAATAAAATCGTGGAGAAATCGAAACTGTCTAAAAAAATAACTTTTTTTTTTTGGAACAAAAGACCGTTTCTTGGTCATTCTTCGGCCAAATTACAACCAATTTTCTTGCATTTCAAGAATTTCAGAGTTGTATTATATTTGTACTGGAAAGCAAAAAAGGCTTTCAAAAATAAGTCGTCCTGTCCGTCTGTCCGACATAAAAATCGGGTCACTCGGTGCAGGGTTGATTTCCACATTTATGGGTTGAAATTAATTTGAATAAAATACAACTGGCGGACGTCAAACGAAAAAATTAATACCGGAAATGGATTCCTCAACCCCAAAAACCCCCAGATGCACATAATTCATTCATTTATTGATAATATTAGCACAATAAGATCCTGGTTGATCTTTTATAGTGTAACAATAGTTACATAAAAGTCGGCATAATTTTTAAAACTTAATACTTATAAATGCATATAATATTTCAGGTACAAGGTTAAAGACAAATGAAAACAATAAACAATAAGTACATTATTTTTCGAAAACTAAAGTATTTGTAGTAGTATTAGAAAGGTAAGAAGAATAGTTACAACGACACACAACAGCAGTATTTTTTACAAAAAATTATTCAATAGACCATAAGTAGCTAAACTCAGTTTCTAATTTGCACACTCCTTATCGAAGAAAGAATATATAACATTCTTAAAGTTGCCTTTACTCAAGCTATTGCGAACTCAATTGGGGATATAGTTCCATATGCGGATAGCTTTGTCGAAGAAAAGTATTGCAGAGTTTAGATAATTGTAGCTGGACACGATCAAATCACTTATGCGAGCAGATCTAGAGAATATTAGTTTATTATATAGATAAGTAGGCATTTTATCAGAAATCACACTATACAAAAAGATACAGTTTCTTGCCTTAAAATACTCAGATATTTCGCAACACAAAAGACGGTGACAGGTAACAAGGTCAATGGAAATAGTGTCAATTGACATTATTTCGCACCCTAAATGGGAATAGTGTCAATTGACACTATTTCCATTTTCGAAATTTAAATAAGGTCAGTTGACTTAACTTCTCTTTGTCAATATGTTTATTGACGTTATTTCCTAATTGAAATGGAAATAGAGTCAACATTGCTTATAGCATGTCAACTGAACATCAGACGATGTTTGAGTTTGATGATGTGATTTTCAACATTACAAAAAGCGTCGCATTTTATAATATGATTTCAATTTAAAATACTCAATGGTACGATTTTTTTTAATTGTAAATTTTTATTTAATAATCTGATATAAATCAAGCGATATTTAATTATAAATTGAATTTTTTCTTTCAAATTTATCTTAAAAAGCGCCGCAGGCAAATATTTGAAATTAAAAAACCGCACGATTTTTATTTCAAAATTTTTATTTTTTTTTTAGTATGATATTATCAAGGCGAATTAATTACAGGTGGCATCCTCCCACCATATGGTTTCTTCTTCTTCCTTGAAAATCGAATCGTAGCTGTCAAATTTCTTATGTTGTTGCTTTGTCTGACATTTTTAGTTACAAGGAGTGTGAGCGTGCATGTAGATCTGAATTCGCTCGAACACACCTGTATGTATTCGACTTGGATATTATTTTGAAATATTTAATGGCTTGACTTTGAAATTTATTTTAAAAAGCACCGCAGGCAAAAATTTGGACTACAAAATCGAGCGATTTTCAATTCCAATTTTTTTTTTTTTGGTATGATATGATTTAAAATATTTCATGGCATGACTTACAAATTTACTTAAATTATATATTTATATAAAAATGTACAAATTTATAAAAAAATGTTAAATTAATAAAATATAAATATTAAGCTGTTCCTTAAGAAATTTTTTTTTTTCGCCGGGCGGAATATGATAAATTTTGCTCTACAAATAAGCTGTGCAAAATTTCACCCGAATCTGCACTTTTCTTCACGTAATAAGCGTGAACCAAGTTTACGGCTATCAATGTTTTTATATAATCAGCTGCAACTTGAATGCATATAGTTTTTAAAATTTTCAAATGCAACGTGCAAGTTCTAAAAGTTATCCAATTCGCAAAAAAAGTTTATATAATATATTTATATATTTGCAAAAAAAGTTTATATAAGGAACAGCTTAATAAATATGTATGTACATTTGAACGAAAAAAATTATTTTCTTAATAAATCTGACTTATATCTATGCGGCTTTTTTTCTTTAATTTGTAAGCCATGCATTGAATATTTTAAAATCATATCATGTTCATGTTCATATGTGTTCATGTTGATTTAACATGAATCATGTTAACTAAAAATGTAAGAAATTTTTCTGTGTGCATGTACCGATGCTCATAGCTCAAAAAAAACTCGATCTTGCCCATGGTTCAACAAAACTGCTCGTGATATAATCCAGGGCTTAAAATTAACGTTAAATTTATCAAAAAACAAAAAAAAACTTTTGATTTCGTTTCGTTTATCAATAAAATTAACGTTATTTGTTCAACGAAAAAATTTAACGTTATTTTTGAAAACAATTCTTTGGTGCTGATATAAGCATAAGGCACGTTCCCGCAGCGGTCACAATGCAATTCCTATATCAAAATTCGTTTGAATTCGGGAATCCACTAACTTTCTGGCAACCTAGGGACATGAAACTTAGAACATACATAGTTTAGGTCACGATGAAAATATATTTTGCAGAAATCAAAATTACGATAGCACTTCATGTACAATGACGCATTTATCGTCGAAGGAAGTGCAAAACCACGTAAAGAATATCTTTTATGATGCTTGGTTTTGCAGAGTCACCGACGATGTGACGCGGAATCCTCACATAACCCATTTCCATTTCATGTAACGAGTAATTAACGAACATGGAGCAGAGTTTCCGTAATGGCTTGTTACTCCTTCCTTTTTCAACTAGGTATCTAACCACTGGTAAAAAAAGACAGTTAAAATTTCTATGGAACTTTTAACTTAAACATAAATTTCCCGGCCTTAAAGCGCAAGTGGTGTAATTCCACCTTTTATTGAACTGATATATTAAAGGTTTTGTGTTTCAACTTTTAGGCTTTATTTCACAATATACCCTTCATTTCACAAACTAGTTCTGCTATTTATTCTTTTGCAATGGGAGCTAGGAGTTTCCCCGTTAAAAAAACTGTAGGTCCCGCCAACTTGTAGGAAAAAAATCAACAAATCAGCACACTACAAGTTGGAAGAAAAGCTCGGCAAAAATCTCGTTAGAGGTTATGATAACCTGTTGGTATATCGCCGTCATTAGTTAGATCGCTTTCGACCTTAAAATATTTTATGAATAATTACAGATCAGTACTGCGTTTCTGTAACTCATTTCGATCGATCGTCTTGACTGAAATTGTCGATTTGACGTCATATTGACGTCACACTCATTTTTTTGTTCATGTAAAAAAATTTAATTTTTTCGATTTATATATTTTCTCACTTGCTTTTGAGGTAGTGACATATTTTTTTTTTCAATTTCGATCGAGTCGTGTGACGACTTCTAAATCGAAAAGTTTGTAGATTTTTTAGGGAAACGGGGTACAGCTCTGAGTGCCGACTTCCAAGTCCATTTAGTACTTAGTAACTACCAAAAATGGAGTGTGGTTGCTAAGTGACCTTGCTCAATCCCGACTCTTGCGTCCTCGTTCGTGCACTCTAGGCAACGGGAGCTACCTAGGCTCGCGGCAGAAAGAGAGGGAGTCCCGGTGGGGCCACTCTGACATACTTGGTTTAAGGGCTCACCGAGGTTTTTGCGTAGCGCCTGTTCACCATGAGGTGCGGCTGCAAGCGGGCGTCTGTCTTGAAGCAAGCGGCTCGCTATATAAATGTGTAAATATTTTCCAAAAACCCCGAAACGGGTTGTGCGCTGGGTTTGGGACCCGCCACGTAAAAAACTTAATTCCAACAAGTAAGGAAGTCTAAGTTCGGGTGAAACCGAACATTACATACCCAGCTGTGCACATAAAGTGGGCGTGATCGTTCACCGATTTTTCTTATTTTCTGTGGTAGTACTCTACATAAACATAACATGCCTGGTACCTAGTTTCGTAAATCTATCTCACACCGTTCTGAAGTTGTTAGCAGTCGAATTTAAAAATTGCTTGACTCATAAGTGGGCGGTGCCACGCCCACTTTCCAAAATTTTGAAAAAATTATGTAAAGAATATGAAAGTTGATGTATGTACCAAATTATATTATTATAGCGAAATCAGTTAATTAGATATGGACTTTTCAATATTTCCACCTCCTTTCAATATAACTTTTATGAAAAAGTAGGCGTGGTCGCGAAGCGATTTCGTTTATTTTCTATAGCTGAATTTACCACAACAATAGTATGTCCTCTACGAAATTTCGTTATACTAGCATAAACTGTTCTGAAGTTATTAAGAGTCAAAATTTTAAAATTTCTTCAAAGATACGTGGGCGGTACCACGCCCCCTTTTCAAAAATTTTTATAAAATCGGCTTTAGAACATCTAAATCAATACATATTGCAAATTTTATCATTGTAGCTGCTTCTAATATTGAATTAACCCATTTTATACGTTTTTCGAAATTTTCGATATCGAAAAAGGGGCGTGGTTATGCTCCGATTTTACCCATTTTCAATAGCAATCTATTCTGAACCCAAATAAGTACGCATGCCAAATTTGGTGAAGATATCTCATTATTTGCTCAAGTTATCGTGTTAACGGACAGACGGACGGACGGACGGACAGACGGACGGACATGGCTCAATCAAATTTTTTTTCGATCCTGATCATATTGATATATGGAAGTCTATATCTATCTCGATTCCTTTATACCTGTACAACCAACCGTTATCCTAACAAAGTTATAATACCCTGTGTACAAGTACAGCTGGGTATAATGAAAACAAAATCAAAGCCTCGGATGAGAACCCACTTTAATGTCGACGACCCGGCAAAACGAATAAGGCATAATGATTTGGATATTAGGGCATGTACCGGGAATGTCCGGACCCTTTCAATTGGCGGTGCCGCTGCCCGACTGGTTGATGTCCCCGTAGGCGCAAAGGCCGACATCACCGCCCTGCAGGAAATGCGATGGACGGGGCAAGGAAAGACGACCATCGGTCCTTGTGACGTATACTACAGTGGCCAGAAATTTTTTTTTTTTTTTTCAATTTCGATCGAGTCGTGTGACGACTTCTAAATCGAAAAGTTTGTAGATTTTTTAGGGAAACGGGGTACAGCTCTGAGTGCCGACTTCCAAGTCCATTTAGTACTTAGTAACTACCAAAAATGGAGTGTGGTTGCTAAGTGACCTTGCTCAATCCCGACTCTTGCGTCCTCGTTCGTGCACTCTGGGCAACGGGAGCTACCTGAGCTCGCGGCAGAAAGAGAGGGAGTCCCGGTGGGGCCACTCTGACATACTTGGTTTAAGGGCTCACCGAGGTTTTTTCGTAGCGTCTGTTCACCATGAGGTGCGGCTGCAAGCGGGCGTCTGTCTTGAAGCAAGCGGCTCGCTATATAAATGTGTAAATATTTTCCAAAAACCCCGAAACGGTTTGTGCGCTGGGTTTGGGACCCGCCACGTAAAAATGTCCGGACCTTTTCAATTGACGGTGCCGCTGCCCGACTGGTTGATGTCCTCGTAGGCGCAAAGGCCGACATCACCGCCCTGCAGGAAATGCGATGGACGGGGCAAGGAAAGACGACCATCGGTCCTTGTGACGTATACTACACCAAGCCACATGGCTGTCCCCTGATCAAAGAACTAGAAACCAGATTGATCATGTCTTGATTGAAGGCAGACATAGCTCCACCGTTCTGGACGTGCGTACACTGCGTGGTCCCAATATTGACTCTGACCATTATCTTGTCGCAGCCAAGATACGCACACGCCTCTGTGCAACGAAGAAAGTGCGTACAGTAACGGAAGGAAAGTTTGACGTCGAGAAGCTGCGCATGACACAGACAGCTGATAATTTCACAACTCGACTCTCACACCTGCTAGCAGAGGGCAATCCCCGACCTAACGATGTAACCGAGCAATGGAAGCATATCTCTCACTCATTGCGTACCGCCGCTGAGGCCACTATAGGGTTCCAGCGAGCCCGCAAGAACAACTGGTACGATGAGGAATGCAAAACTGCCTCGAAAAAAAGGACGCTGCCTACAAGGAGACGTTGCGAACGGGCGCAACCCGCAGTGTATGGCAACAATATCGTGAGGCAAAGAAAGAAGACGCCTTTTCAGAAAAAAGAAAAGTGAGGCCGAAAGGCGTGAGTGTGAGGAGCTTGAGATGCTGGCTGACAGGAATGATGCCCGAAAATTCTATGAAAAGATCCGGCGGATGACGGAAGGTTTTAAGACCGGGGCAAGCTCCTGTAAGGACAATAATGGCGACCTGGTAACCGACGTGTAAAGTGTACTTAAATTATGGAGGGAGCACTTCTCCTCACTGCTAAATTGCGAGGGAGACGTCGAACCCGATACCCCAATCCCTGACGATGGAAAAGTCGTCCCACCACCTGACTATGATGAAGTGAGGATAGCTATATCCCGGCTCAAAAACAACAAAGCGCCTGGAAAAGACAGACTACCCGCCGAGCTGTTCAAACACGGAGGCGAAGAGCTGGTAAAAAGCATGCATCAGCTCTTATGCAGAATATGGTCAGACGAATGCATGCCTCCGGATTGGAATTTAAGTGTACTTTGCCCAATCCACAAGAAAGGCGATCCCGCTAACTGCACCAACTACCGCGGAATTAGCCTTCTTAATATTGCATATAAGGTTCTTTCTAGCGTGTTGTGTGAAAGGCTGAAGCCCATCGTAGACAAACTGATTGTACCTTATCAGTGTGGCTTTAGACCTGGTAAGTCTACCATCGACCAGATTTTCACGATACGCCAAATCCTGGAGAAGACCCATGATAAAAGAATCGACACACACCATCTCTTTGTCGATTTCAAAGCGCAAATAGGAGTTGCCTGTATGCCGCCATGTCTGAATTTGACTTCCCTGCAAAGCTTATACGGCTTTGCCAAATGACGTTGAGCAATACCAACAGCTCAGAATCGGGAAGGACCTCTCTGAGCCATTTGAAACCAAACGAGGCTTCAGACAGGGCGACTCCCTTTCGTGCGATTTCTTCAATCTGATGCTGGAGAAGATAATTCGAGCAGCAGAGCTAAACCGCAATGGTACAATCTTTTACAAGAGCGTGCAATTGCTGGCGTATGCCGATGATATTGATATCATTGGCCTTAACAACCGCGCCGTAAGCGCTGCCTTCTCTGGACTGGATAAGGAAGCGAAAAAGTGGGTCTTGCCGTGAACGAGGACAAGACGAAGTATTTGCTGTCATCAAGGAAAGAATCGGCGAACCTGCGCCTTGGCAGCCATGTCACTGTTGATAGTTACAAATTTGAAATTGTGAGGGACTTCGTCTATTTGGGAACCAGTATCAACACCGAAAATAATATCAGTCTAGAAATACAGCGGAGAATCACTCTTGCCAACAAGTGCCACTTTGGACTGAGTAGGCAATTGAGAAGTAAAGTCCTCTCTCGAAGAACAAAGATCACGCTCTATAAGTCTCTTTAACGATGAGCTGTACGAGCTCTACGCAGATCTGACCATAGTCCAGCGAATTAAAGCCCAAAAACTCCGCTGGCTGGGCCATGTTATGCGAATGGACAAAGAAGCTCCAGCACAGAAGGTTTTCCTATCGTCGCCTGAATTCGGCAGCAGAGGAAGGGGGAGGCCTCGACTGAGATGGAAACAACAGGTGGAGGATGACTTGAACTCCCTTGGGGTTTCCAATTGGCGTCAGTTATCGCTAAAAAGGAATGACTGGCGTGCTTTGATATGCAACGGCCAAAATCGCTTAGGCGGTTAAGCGCCAATAAATGATGATGATGAACTACCAAAAACATTTTTTGTATTCTTTAACTTATTATTTTCCGACCCAGCCTAGTGTACATATCTAAGCAAAATGAATTGACGTTTTTTTTGTTATTTTTTGATATTTTTTGATTTGATCATCAACGAAAAAAAAATTTCTGATAATTATTGAAACGAAATATTTTTTTGATAATTTTTTTTGATAATTACCAAAACGAAATTATTTCGTTTATATCGTTGTGCTATAATCAGGAAACGTAACAAAGCCTATGCAGTATGAAAAAAAAATCGAACTGATATAAACTGGCGTTCATATACGAATACACGGAATATAGCTACTGCAACCATAAACCATGAGAAGCAGGCATACTTTCGTAAAATGTTAAATTGTGAACTTCCTAATAATGTGTTGTGGCTTAACTTGAAACGTCTTCGTGTACATGTTAAAGACAATCCTGATTGCTCGCTAGACCCTGAAGATCTGAATGCTGCATTCGTCAACTGTGCTACCCCTTCCAATGGCCTAATCACCATCCCGATTCCCTACCCTGTGACTTTTTCTCAGAAATTTGAGTTTTGTGCCGTGTCGGAGCCTGATGTGGTGAGATGCATTTATAAGATACGCTCAAATGCTATTGGTGAAGATGGAATTCCTCTAAAATGTATAACAATAATTCTTCCATTGATACTGCCAACCCTCCTGACCCATATTATCAACCACTGCATCACAACCTCGTGCTTTCCTGATGCGTGGAAGATCGCATCTGTTCTTCCTGTAGCTAAAAACAAGTCCGCAGCTGTCTTAGTGATTTTCGTCTCATAAGCATCCTTCCTGCATTGTCGAAGACCTTTGAGAGCTTGTTTTCAGACCAGATTCATGCATATATTGATAAGTTCAATCTACTTTCCCCATTCCGGTCTGGCTTTAGAGCAAAGCATAGCTGTTCAACTGCAATAATCAAAATCTTGGATGAATTCGGGCCCCCTATGCCAGTAATAACCCTGCAGCGAAATCTCAAACTAGTCAGAAAAATACTAGTATACAACTAGAATTTTCTGGCTGAATTCATACTAGTCAGGAAATATCCATTTCATACTAGTATACAACTAGAATTTTCTGGCTGAATTCATACTAGTCAGGAAATATGCATTTCATACGACTAAATTTTTTCTGTACGAACTCATACTAGTCAGGAATTATACATTCCATACTAGTATACAACTCGATTTTTCTGGATGAAATCATACCAGTTAAAAAATATGAAATTCATTCTTTTCGTTTGCTTCTTTTTTCTTTGAAAATTCATAGATGCTTTTTCGTGATAGGGTATTTACCAATAATCGCTGCTTTCTTAGGAATAAACATGAAAATAAAGGCAAATGATAAAATAAAGGGTAAGTCAGGAAAACTGTGGTTAAAATCATACTAGTCCAGGTTCAATGCTTTTTGTACTAGTATGGGATTAGTATGTTTCATACTAGTCCTTTTTGGACTAGTATGGGGACTAGCACACTTTTCCTTCATTCCATTTCATTTGGAGTCACTCAGCCAGTGCCTTCCACTCAAATTCGTAAGAAGAAGAAAATAAGTTGCCAAACTATAGTAAGGATAAACAATGGGATAAACAATGGATACGTGTCATCTCTTTGCTTGCTGAAACGCAACTGGCATGAAAATTCTGTTCTAACCAAAGATGACTTGATGTGAAACTCTCTCGCGCGCCACCTATCGGGGGTACTGATTATGTGTTGCGACTTGGCAGCACTGCATAATCGAGGAACATCTGCCAGCAGAAGCAGCGAAAAATCTGGTTACAAGATGAAATATATTGACAGAAAACAGTAGGTTTTTTATTTGTGATTTGGGATTTTAGTTAAAAAGGCGGTAAGAACGTAATAAATAAGAGTATAAAATGATAATCACAAGGAAATGTGTCGTAGGTTTTGCTGATTGTAAGAAAAACATTCATAAAGTAAACCTTTTCTTGGCACATTTACATGACTTATTGTGAAAAAGGCAAAATAACCAAAGATTAAATCAAAATGCCCAAATATTATCTTCGCAATACTGGCTCTCAGAGAGCAATAAGTTTCGGATCAAGTCATCTTTGGTTCTAACGCCACTGTGGCTCAATTGATTTTTCGCTCTCAACAGCAACTGAAATGAAGAGCATAAGAATACGTGTGAAGAGCGTAATACCCGTATGGGGGTACTTTTGCCTATCTCCACTACGAATTTTCCCAGTTTTTTCATGTATTTTTTGTAAATTGTTTTCGTGATTTGATTTCTTCTACATATCGCCTGTTACAAAGTAAAGAGATGTAAATCAAAATTTTAAGTTTTTGGGAAAACGGAAATAAAGTTTTGTCATTTTAGATAGTTTGATTTTAACCCTAATTAAGATAGCAACTGGATAGTCACGTAAATTTTGAAGGTATGATGGAAAACTACACTTATTAGACTAACAGATTGCAAAAAAATATGTTCATTTTATTTTGAAAAAGATGATGAATTTCAGCTGTGCTTTTTTCATTCTGAGTTGATTCACTTTAAAATTGAAAATTTATACAGTCAGAAATATTTTCATACGGAGTATGATATATTTCATTTCAAGTTTTTTAAATATTTTCTAATTTTTTCTAGTAAAATGAATCAAGTCGAAATAAAAATACCTGTTGATAGAACAAAAAAGGAAATTGAATAGTGGAATAAAGATTTATTTCGACTTTATTCAGTTTACATTGAAAAAAAAAAACAGACATGTTCAGGAACGAAAATTTATAATACAAAGATGCAAAGGAAACTATTTCCGCCGTTTTTGTCTAAATGACTATTACATAAGATTGAATATAATGTCCTCTGCCAGCCAACAAAGTGATCATATATCTATAAAAATCGAAATTTGGAGTTACATCTATTTACTTTGGAACGGGCGAGATGTTAAAATAAAAGAAAATACAGTGTGTCATTTAGTCATTTATAGATGTTTTCTCTGCGAAAATGTAGCTTTACAGCCTTCAAATGGCACATCTATTTCCACTGCCCTGAATGACTTCTTTGTTAACGTGGGTACTGATCCCGCAATATTCAACAACTGTAATTTTTGTGTGTGTCAAACAGACCAATTGCATCCTGAACTAGCCCCGCCTAGTAACAGTTTTTTCTTTGATCCCATTTCCGGCTCAGAAATTCTGAAAATTATCAAAAACCAAAAAAATACTGGTTCTAGTGGTAGTGATAACATTTCAAATCGAATTTTAAAGAGCATAGGATTGCATATTGTCGACGTTCTGAAACATTTATTTAATTTAAGTATACTTTCTGTAGTTTTACCCAAAATGTATTCAATAAAGTGTAATTGACCGTTAATTATTTTTCTCTTGTAAGGGGCTATAATGTCAAACTAATGTAAACAAATGAATTAATCCGTTATGGTGCAGCTAATGTAAATTGGGTATCATTTTCTTTTCTTTAATATTAGCAATAATTAACTCTTATAACATCCGCGATTTTTGTGAAAAGTGTTCGGTTACAGTTTTCTTACCTTAGCCTACAAAACAGTTAAATTCCAACCTTTCTTCACTGGCACCGAAGTTTTTATACTATCAATAAAATACTTCTAAATTTGCTACAAAATATCCTTTCTTTTTGCTAATTTGAATTAAAGGTAAAATATAAATATTGAGAAATTAAAACAAGAGTTAACTTGCAATTTTTTTCCTAAAAGTTTATAAACTGAAAAAATTGTTTTCAAGCGGGTTTAAATATTTTTTCTGTTTGACATTATACCCTGGTTCCGATTGAGACCAACGTCAAATTCAATCACACTTTGTTTAATACATTTTGGTTTTACCAGAATACTTAAAGTGTACTATTGTTATACCTCTTTTTAAAAAAAGAAAATAAAAAAGATAAAAACAACTACAGACCTATATCCTTATTATCTTCAATAAATAAAATTTTCGATAAAGCAGTGAAGGATAGACTTTTAGCATATCTGAATAAAATAAATTTCTTCAGTCCAATGCAGTTTGGTTTTAGGTCCGGTCTCTCCACTGAGGATGCTCTTTTAGAATTCTGTTCATTTATATATAAGGCCATTTATGAAAGAAAGAGTTGTGCTAGTCTATTCGTCGATATTACGAAAGCGTTTGAGATGGTTGACCGTAATATTCTTTTGAGCAAATTAAATTCGGTTGGTTTTCGTGGTAACATCCTAAAATGGTTTGAATCTTACCTAACGAACAGAGTTAAAATTGATAATTATTTGAGTGAACCAAGATTTATAACCTTACGTGTACCCCAAGGATCGGTACTTGGACCAATCTTGTTTTTGATTTATATCAATTCAGTATTTTCGTTGCCTTTTATTGGAAAGGTTACTGCTTTTGCTGACGACCTTGCCATTGCATATGGATCAGTCAACTCCTTTAATCTTTTTGTAGATATCAACCACGACTTACATTTACTAAGATCTTGGTTCGCAGCCCAAAGCTGGTAGCAAGCAACAAAACGAAATTAATGTATTTCAGGCTAGGTAACAAAGACATACCAAGTAACGCATTTACTTTTCATGCCTCGAACTGTATGCGTTATAATTTATGCTCTAACAATTGCACTCATCCAAATGCTGTAGCTGCTTTTAACCACAGTATTCACTGCAACAGTAAATGCTTTTACCAAAGAGAATATATCAACAAGAGCCACCACTCGTTATGAAAGCAACGAAAAAGATGGATGCCGTTTTCTTTCAGGGTTTCGGTAATTTCGATATAAATATGTTATTGTCTAATCAAATAAAAATGTGTAAAAGAAAATAGACGATAAATGAAATAACACAAGAGTCGAAACAAAAATTTACCAGCTGTCGAATTTACAAAACTGAGGAAAACAAAATTACCGAAACCCTGAAAGAAAACGGCATCCATCTTTTTCCTTGCATTTATAACGAGTGACGGCTCTTGTTGATATATTCTCTTTGCTTTTACATCGAAGTTGTTCCTGACTTTAAGTATTTAGGAGTTATAATAGACCAAAACCTAAGTTGGTCTTCGCATATTTCGGCTATGAAGCCTTACCTTCTATTAGCAAAAAAGTTGATCTGCTACTGGTAGTTTATCATTAAATCGAAAATTAATTGATTGATTAATTGATATTAAGTTTGCAAAAAGTGAGAATAGACGTTGAAGGTTTCATCTCAAATGCGTCTCATGTTGATATCAAACAAAATGGCTTATTGGGCTTCATACTATTCCTTCATTCCATTTTATTTGGAGTCACTCAGCCAGTGCCTTCCACTCAAGTTCGTAAGAAGAAGAAAGTAAGTTGCCAAACTATATTAGGGATAAACCATAGTATACCTTATATAGTAGCGCAACTCACAAAAAACACACTAATACACACGCACAGCATATTCCCCATAAGCACAGAAAAATATATTCTCAAACGTTTGGCAAATAATGAGGGTCATATTTTAGAATAATGTACCACGATTTGGACAAATTTTATTTTAGGGAATGGTAGAGGGGGTCGTATGTATAAAAACTGTGGAGGCAGAAACTGTCAGACATTTATATTATAATTTTTATATTTAATTATACCTCAAGTTAATACTCATTTGGCAAAAAAGTTGATCTGCTACTGGTAGTTTATCTTTGAATCGAAAAATTATTGATTGAATAATTGATATTAAGTTTTCAAAAAGTGAGAATTGACGTTGAAGGTTTCATCTCAAATGCGTCTCAGGTTGATGCCAAACAAAATGGCTTATTGGGCTTCACACTTTTCCTTCATTCCATTTCATTTGGAGTCACTCAGCCAGTGCCTTCCACTCAAATTCGTAAGAAGAAGAAAATAAGTTGCCAAACTATAGTAAGGATAAACAATGGGATAAACAATGGATACGTGTCATCTCTTTGCTTGCTGAAACGCAACTGGCATGAAAATTCTGTTCTAACCAAAGATGACTTGATGTGACACTCTCTCGCGCGCCACCTATCGGGGGTACTGATTATGTGTTGCGACTTGGCAGCACTGCATAATCGAGGAACATCTGCCAGCAGAAGCAGCGAAAAATCTGGTTACAAGATGAAATATATTGACAGAAAACAGTAGGTTTTTTATTTGTGATTTGGGATTTTAGTTAAAAAGGCGGTAAGAACGTAATAAATAAGAGTATAAAATGATAATCACAAGGAAATGTGTCGTAGGTTTTGCTGATGGCCAAAGTTTACTTTAATTTCCCTATTAGCGCGAATAATATCGTTTTGAAATTGAGCAGGTATTTCGATGGTAAATTGATTATTTGCTTCAAATATCAACATTTATTAAGAAAAAAAAACTATGAAATAGTACATTGTAAGAAAAACATTCATAAAGTAAACCTTTTCTTGGCACATTTACATGACTTATTGTGAAAAAGGCAAAATAACCAAAGTTTAAATCAAAATGCCCAAATATTATCTTCGCAATACTGGCTCTCAGAGAGCAATAAGTTTCGGATCAAGTCATCTTTGGTTCTAACGCCACTGTGGCTCAATTGATTTTTCGCTCTCAACAGCAACTGAAATGAAGAGCATAAGAATACGTGTGAAGAGCGTAATACCCGTATGGGGGTACTTTTGCCTATCTCCACTACGAATTTTCCCAGTTTTTTCATGTATTTTTTGTAAATTGTTTTCGTGATTTGATTTCTTCTACATATCGCCTGTTACAAAGTAAAGAGATGTAAATCAAAATTTTAAGTTTTTGGGAAAACGGAAATAAAGTTTTGTCATTTTAGATAGTTTGATTTTAACCCTAATTAAGATAGCAACTGGATAGTCACGTAAATTTTGAAGGTATGATGGAAAACTACACTTATTAGACTAACAGATTGCAAAAAAATATGTTCATTTTATTTTGAAAAAGATGATGAATTTCAGCTGTGCTTTTTTCATTCTGAGTTGATTCACTTTAAAATTGAAAATTTATACAGTCAGAAATATTTTCATACGGAGTATGATATATTTCATTTCAAGTTTTTTAAATATTTTCTAATTTTTTCTAGTAAAATGAATCAAGTCGAAATAAAAATACCTGTTGATAGAACAAAAAAGGAAATTGAATAGTGGAATAAAGATTTATTTCGACTTTGTCTTGTTGTCTTTGATCCCATTTCCGGCTCAGAAATTCTGAAAATTATCAAAAACCAAAAAAATACTGGTTCTAGTGGTAATGATAACATTTCAAATCGAATTTTAAAGAGCATAGGATTGCATATTGTCGACGTTCTGAAACATTTATTTAATTTAAGTATACTTTCTGTAGTTTTACCCAAAATGTATTCAATAAAGTGTAATTGACCGTTAATTATTTTTCTCTTGTAAGGGGCTATAATGTCAAACTAATGTAAACAAATGAATTAATCCGTTATGGTGCAGCTAATGTAAATTGGGTATCATTTTCTTTTCTTTAATATTAGCAATAATTAACTCTTATAACATCCGCGATTTTTGTGAAAAGTGTTCGGTTACAGTTTTCTTACCTTAGCCTACAAAACAGTTAAATTCCAACCGTTCTTCACTGGCACCGAAGTTTTTATACTATCAATAAAATACTTCTAAATTTGCTACAAAATATCCTTTCTTTTTGCTAATTTGAATTAAAGGTAAAATATAAATATTGAGAAATTAAAACAAGAGTTAACTTGCAATTTTTTTCCTAAAAGTTCATAAACTGAAAAAATTGTTTTCAAGCGGGTTTAAATATTTTTTCTGTTTGACATTATACCCTGGTTCCGATTGAGACCAACGTCAAATTCAATCACACTTTGTTTAATACATTTTGGTTTTACCAGAATACTTAAAGTGTACTATTGTTATACCTCTTTTTAAAAAAAGAAAATAAAAAAGATAAAAACAACTACAGACCTATATCCTTATTATCTTCAATAAATAAAATTTTCGATAAAGCAGTGAAGGATAGACTTTTAGCATATCTGAATAAAATAAATTTCTTCAGTCCAATGCAGTTTGGTTTTAGGTCCGGTCTCTCCACTGAGGATGCTCTTTTAGAATTCTGTTCATTTATATATAAGGCCATTGATGAAAGAAAGAGTTGTGCTAGTCTATTCGTCGATATTACGAAAGCGTTTGAGATGGTTGACCGTAATATTCTTTTGAGCAAATTAAATTCGGTTGGTTTTCGTGGTAACATCCTAAAATGGTTTGAATCTTACCTAACGAACAGAGTTAAAATTGATAATTATTCGAGTGAACCAAGATTTATAACCTTACGTGTACCCCAAGGATCGGTACTTGGACCAATCTTGTTTTTGATTTATATCAATTCAGTATTTTCGTTGCCTTTTATTGGAAAGGTTACTGCTTTTGCTGACGACCTTGCCATTGCATATGGATCAGTCAACTCCTTTAATCTTTTTGTAGATATCAACCACGACTTACATTTACTAAGATCTTGGTTCGCAGCCCAAAGCTGGTAGCAAGCAACAAAACGAAATTAATGTATTTCAGGCTAGGTAACAAAGACATACCAAGTCAACAGACTCAAAGCCGAACTCCAAATCAAGCTGGGACGATTTGGCCTACACCAAAAAAATGTGCGCTGAAGAGGATCTACAAATGCGTAGAAAAGAGCATGAGCTGCTTGTTTTACGAGAGGAAGAGGGACGTGCTCAGCGATTGTTAGAGCATGAGCAGCGAATCAGGCATGCAGAAGAAGAGCACCAAATTAAAATAGAAATTTTAAAATGTGACCTGAAGCAACGGCGGCTACCAAATACGTAAACGTTTTGCAGTATAATCTTATAAAATGTATTTCTTTTATTTATTTTTATTTTTAATTTCAGATCTTGTTATGGAAGTGACTAACTTTACAATCTTTTTTAATGTACTTAATATATATACAGCTACGGTCAAAATAATAGAATTACCACAATTTTTGAGTAGGCAGTTTTGACGGCCATTCAATTTAGAAATCGCTTAAAATTTTCCCTAAATTTTCAGAATTTTTTTGTAAAGGGTGTTGGGTGCTTTTTTTCATACAAAAGCAAATTTAGTTCATGTGTTGTAACACCCTTGACAAAAAAGTCAGAAAATTCAGGGAAAATTTTAAGTGATTTCTAACTTGCACAATGTTCGAATAAAATTGAATGTCCGTCAAACGGCATACTCAAAAATTGTGGAAATTCTGACAGAAAAGTTTTAAATTTTTATTGATTTTATTTAAAGTTAAATTAGCTATCCTGAACTTTGTGTAAACTTTTAAATTTATTTGTCTGTGCTTCTTCTTATTTTGTCGAACGATATGAAATCTAATTTCACTCCTATTATTTTGACCGTAGCTGTATATGTAATCCTTGTTATTATAAATTTAAGTTACAATTAAACATCCTTATCGCTAACGTCCAACTAAACTTATGTAAATCAATGTAAACGATTATTCATTCATTCTTTATTGATAATATTAGCATTATACTTGCCATAACATAACCCTAACGCGCTAACCATATCATAACCAACCAATTGAATTTTCACACATTTTTTAACTTTTATTTCTTCGTTTTGGTGATTTTTAGCTTGGTGAGTAAGCATCTGTGTAATTTTCATTTCTTTGTTTTAATCAAATTATCACTCTTCTATGTATGTTTTTAGCGTTATCGTTAGCGTTATTATTATTATTTTTGTAAAAGCGTATTGTTACTTTAATTCACAAAAGCCCTATCTGAAACATGTTTCGAAAATGTTTTTTTTTTTATTATCTTAGTACTTCGTCTAACAAAATTTAAAAAAAATGCAATGCACAAAAAGGGCTGTGAGCCACTGTATCTATTTTAAAGCTTTCGGCAGAATCAGTCCGCCAATACGTCAGTTGCGTCACGTACGTCAATTTTAGAGCAATTTCTACTTTGACGTATCCGTCTTATCTGGCGTTACGCATACAAACATCCGCAGTCTACTTTGCTGTCAGTTATTTCGACGTACGTGACGTACGTCACGGATTGATTCTGCTGAACGCTTAAATTCGCTATTCCACAATGCACCATCTATTAAATTGCAGCAGTCAATGTACATTTATATCATTACAAATAAGATTTAATTTTATTGATATAGGTAGAATACAAATTTCGTTAATTAAAGTTTTAGAGAAAAAAAGTATAAAAGGCTTGAATTTTTGAATCACTTTTTATTTTAAGCAACTAACGCTACTAGGAAGTGCGCAATAAGCCTGATTTGCCATTGACGAATCAAAGTATTTCATAACATTTAAAAATCTAAATTTCATTTAACTAGCAATTGTTCTCTCTGGAAGGAAGATTCACTCTTACCATACTGCAAACTGTAGCAAAAGAAATACTATGTTTGATCTTGGCAGCAACTACTCCTAACTAACGTTCACTGAAGATATGCAAACTAAAGTATGCACTAGCTAATACATTACATAGTGTTATTTTTGAATCAATACCATATAGGAATGTTTATACTACTAATCATCATATAGGCAAATGATTAAGTACAAAATGCATTACTTTTGAGTGTGGAACTTTTTACAACCCATCCCTAAGGTAAACTTTTGTAACCCGTTTTCGATACTGCTTTAGACACTTTCTCGATAGCAAATCGCAATGTATTCGTTTGCGACCCGTGGAGCAAATTCGAGGTCTGGAATAAAAAACCAAAAATTTGGAACGATAGGTATTTTTGTACTGAACAAACCGGTATATATTTTTTTTTGGGCAAACAACACCAAAAGTTATTAAAGGTCAAAGTTCATAGGGAGCATTTCTTAAAATAAAAATTTCTCAAAATTTTGTTGAACCGATTTTAAATTTTTTTGCATTGGATGGGTAATTGAATTACCTTTAATTTCAGGTACCATTTCCTTGGGTGCAAAACCCCGTATGTGTAAAATTTAAAGCATTTTTTAAAAACAAAATTTCTTAAAAACAAATGAACCAATTTTAATTTTTTAAAACCCTTTCATTTAATGTACAGTCGTTATGGTCAAAAAACCGAAAAATTACCCGGGTCCTATACCAAAACTGGGACAGGATCCATGGTATTTATGTGCAGGGCACCTTTTTGAGCCTATACAAAATAACCCTGGGCTACGCTATGCCAAGTCCGGGTGCGTGGCCAAGTCCGCACCGTGGTATACCCGTGGCTTCCGCCACGCACCCGGACTTGGCATGGCGTTCCATATGTGAAAGTTCTTAGGTTGAAAAGAGGAGTTCATTAAGGCATGTCCGTCCGTCCGTCCGTCTGTCCGTCTCTCCGCGTACACGATAACTTGAGTAAAAATTGAGATTTTGCATGAAATTTTGTATACAGGTTACTTTCTGGCCAAGGTAGGTTGCTATTGAAAATGGGCGAAATCGGATGATAACCACACCCCCTTTTTCAGTATCGAAAATCACACAAATTGACATATCTCGGTAGCTGAAATGGATAAAGTGATATAATTTTATAGGTAAATCTCCTGGTCATTCTCATAGGATTTTTCCATAAATTTTTGAAAGTGGGCGTGGCATTTTTGAAAATTCTATTGGTCGTAACTTTTAAAATGATTACGGTAGAACGATGAAATTTGGCACAAAGCATCCTAGTATCATTGGGAGTATACCTGGTGAAATTGGATAAAATCGCCTTCCAACCACGCCCACTTTCGATATCGAAAACTTCGAAAATAACTAAATTGATACAATTCGGTAACGGAATGGCTAAAATGATATAGTTTCTATTATGATTTTTTATATATTTTTTAAACATAACTTTTAAACTGATTACGGTAGAACGATGAAATTGGTACTAGGTATACTTGCATAATAGGGAGTATACCTGATGAATTGGACGAAATCGCTTCCCGACCACGCCCACTTTCGATATGGAAAATTTCGAAAATCACATAAGTTGACATAATTCGGTAAGGTAAATAGCTAAGATAGTGCCTATATCATGTTATCCCGTTCTGAAAATTACCGCTGGGTATTCAATGTTCGGTTCATCCGAACTAAGACTTCCTTACATGTTTAATATTATTTTCGGACCATGTTTTTGGCCAGTGGTCAAAAAATGTAATAAGAAACTTTTGATATAAAAAAAGCTTTAAATTTTGCATATACGTGGTTTTGCACCCCAAGCAACGGTACATTAAATGAAAGGTAATTCAATTACCTATCCAATACAAAAAAAAATTGAAAATCGGTTGGTTAGTTTGTGAGAAATTTTGATTTAGAAAAATGCTTCAATTGAACTTTGAACCAAAATAATTTTCGTTGGTGTTTGCACGAAAAAAATTTACATATTATACTCACGTTACTTATATCTTTCGATCCCAATACTCTGCATTTATGACCGATCCGTTTTCAACATCTTAAGTGAAAAGTGAGCTCTGCTGCCACAAACTGGGCGAAAGGTAGGTATATCTTTTACAACAGTTTTGCGGAATCCTTTGTCGGAAATTTTTTTGCTAAAGCTTCGAAACCTTAAGCGTTCTCGTGAGCGTTGGTCGGGTGGGTTGTCACTGACTGTAGCTTCCAAATGCATTTTGTTAACTTACAATAAACTGGCAAAATGCTGATCTATTAAAGTTCTTCTCAAATGATGATTTCGGTCAGTGCTGGGTGAATGGTTAAGGGCTGGAAATTCTAAATTGCTTCTGATTGAATCTTCAATATTATCAGGCAGCGCTGGTGGTTCCCAATCTCTATTTAAACAGCAAATATTGTGCAAAACTGCAGTCGCGACTATTACACTTTCCACTTTGTTTATATTTATTCGCAAACCTAATGATAGAACTGGGAATCTACGTTTCCATACGCCATATTTGCGCTCAACACAGTTTCTTGTTCTTATTATTGACTCGTTGTATAGGTTTTCTTCTGGGCTGTTACATTGGGACAAAGGTGTTAATACCCAATCAGTATTTTGATAGCCACTATCAGCCACAACAATTCCATTTTGGAACTCTCCGTTTTCAAGGCGTGCGCATATACGCGAATTTCGAAATATGGTAGCATCATGCGCAGATCCTGGCCAACGCGCAACAATGTCGAGTATTTTAAGAGAGCTATCACAAAGTGTTTGGACATTAAAAGAAAACCACCCTTTGCGATTCCGATAAAGTTCAGCCTCATCTCCACCTGAAAGAAGTCCTTTATAACTATTGAAAATCCCACTATGTATCAAGTTGATTTACCTGGCGAACTAATTTTGATATGTGTGCAGTCCATAGCTGCTATAACACGAGGAAATTTAGCTATCATGTAAAATTGTTTTTGAACACTTGGAAGTTCATCATTCGATGGAAAGCAAATAAATTCTTTGGCCAGAAGAGCTAAGTTGTGGGATACAAGCGTAACAACGCGTGAAGTTGTTGATGTGGACACCCCACACAGGTCACCCACTGCTTGCAGAAAACTTCCAGTTGCATAAAAGCGCAGAGCAACTAGCAGCATGGTCTCAGCCGTTAAAGCACAATTCCTAAGGATGTAAAAAATACTGTGATTTGCACACTTATTAAAAGGGACTACTTACCATTTAGTTTTGTGTTCTAGCTTTTCCTTAATTCTAACTAATACAGACCAAGCGACTTGTTTAGTGAGCCTAAAACGGTCCCGAAAATCCTTCTCGTCGTAATTTGAAAACAAAGTTCTCTCATGAATAACTTTGCTCCTACGGACAATTACTCTTCTGGCACCAATGCAGTCTTCTGCATCCTGTAAGTCCTGATAATCACTATGATTCATTTTGTTTTTCAAATTTACACAAAACAAACTAATAATTAATTGTTTGTTGCTGTCACAGTTGAAAATTGCTGACAAACAAAAAAATCAGCTGATTTCCAACCAAAGGTTAACTGGCCAACGTTGGGCAGTAAACCTTTAGTTAACTAGCTACTGTGAAATCGAGAATTGATAGTTAACTATAGAATGTGAGTTAACTAAACACTGTGAAATTGGCCCTTAGCCTACAAAACAGTTAAATTCCAACCGTTCTTCACTGGCACCGAAGTTTTTATACTATCAATAAAATACTTCTAAATTTGCTACAAAATATCCTTTCTTTTTGCTAATTTGAATTAAAGGTAAAATATAAATATTGAGAAATTAAAACAAGAGTTAACTTGCAATTTTTTTCCTAAAAGTTTATAAACTGATAAAATTGTTTTCAAGCGGGTTTAAATATTTTTTCTGTTTGACATTATACCCTGGTTCCGATTGAGACCAACGTCAAATTCAATCACACTTTGTTTAATACATTTTGGTTTTACCAGAATACTTAAAGTGTACTATTGTTATACCTCTTTTTAAAAAAAGAAAATAAAAAAGATAAAAACAACTACAGACCTATATCCTTATTATCTTCAATAAATAAAATTTTCGATAAAGCAGTGAAGGATAGACTTTTAGCATATCTGAATAAAATAAATTTCTTCAGTCCAATGCAGTTTGGTTTTAGGTCCGGTCTCTCCACTGAGGATGCTCTTTTAGAATTCTGTTCATTTATATATAAGGCCATTGATGAAAGAAAGAGTTGTGCTAGTCTATTCGTCGATATTACGAAAGCGTTTGAAATGGTTGACCGTAATATTCTTTTGAGCAAATTAAATTCGGTTGGTTTTCGTGGTAACATCCTAAAATGGTTTGAATCTTACCTAACGAACAGAGTTAAAATTGATAATTATTTGAGTGAACCAAGATTTATAACCTTACGTGTACCCCAAGGATCGGTACTTTGCCCAATCTTGTTTTTGATTTATATCAATTCAGTATTTTCGTTGCCTTTTATTGGAAAGGTTACTGCTTTTGCTGACGATCTTGCCATTGCATATGGATCAGTCAACTCCTTTAATCTTTTTGTAGATATCAACCACGACTTACATTTACTAAGATCTTGGTTCGCAGCCCAAAGCTGATAGCAAGCAACAAAACGAAATTAATGTATTTCAGGCTAGGTAACAAAGACATACCAAGTAACGCATTTACTTTTCATGCCTCGACTGGTATGCGTTATAATTTATGCTCTAACAATTGCACTCATCCAAATGCTGTAGCTGCTTTTAACCACAGTATTCACTGCAACAGTAAATGCTTTTACATCGAAGTTGTTCCTGACTTTAAGTATGTAGGAGTTATAATAGACCAAAACCTAATTTGGTCTTCGCATATTTCGGCTATGAAGCCTTACCTTCTATCAGCCGTACGTTCCTTCTACAGTTTAAAAAAACTGTGCTCCAACAAATTATTGATAATGGTATACCATGGATTAGTCCACTCTAAATTACAATACGGAATCAGTTGCTGGGGTGGTGCATACGCTAATAAGGTGCGTCCACTTTTAGTCATGCAGAAGTGTCTTATTCGAAGAATATGTAGCGTTGGGCGCATGACACATTCTATGGATTTCTTCAAAAAGTTGAATGTTCTTCCTTTGCGTCATTTGTACTACTTTAAAGTTTTGAAAATTTTTTTCATAAGAAGCGGATGTAATCAAAGTCCTATATTCAATCCATACAATCTGAGAAGTAGATCGTTATTTCACATAGCAATTCCGAGCTTTCGCACCACACTCTTTCGTAACTTCTACGCCCCAGTCTCTTGCAAATTATTTCTCAAATTACCCGACGATATTCAGCTTATTAGATGTTTCTCAAAGAGGTGAAATTATGGCTTTTTGGCTTCAATCATGAAAGTATCGAAGTATCGAATGCTTTGCCTAAATTATTTATTTATTCATCAATTTTTTACAAATATACATATTTAATTTAATATTTTTAACGTTAACTTTTACTCATTTTATTTGCAATCACATTTTGTATTGTACTTATGCTCCCCACCTTCATGTAACAATTACCTATAACATGACATTTCCGCTGCTCTTTATTGTAGCATACTATGTCATTAACTATTTTCTTAATGAATTTGTTATTTTAAGATTATGTATTTGTTTTATTGTACATTTTTATGAAGAAAATAAAGAATAAACATACATACATACATACATACTTATCCCTGACAGAAGTGACCTTTCTTGCGGAGCTAAGGTCGCCCCTCGTCTCGTTGTTGAATTATGATTTCGGATTCAGCAGTAAGCTTCCCTCAAGAATGTGTACATTGTTTGACAAAATAAAGTGCAAATATACCCATTTAGAAGTCAGTGCGTTTTTTTGTGGCCAATAACTTACCAAATCCACTTCAACGCATTCCAGTTGTGGACTATACTAAAACGACGACAAAATAAAGTGCAAAACGATTGTTATTGCAAAATTTGCAGTTTCCAAAGGGTTTTTATGAGTAGTATTGTTGGTAAATTTAAAACGTGATATACTAAAGAATATATAGAGGCACAATTTCAACGTTGGGTATTCATGTGCTTACAGTGTTTCACAATGAAACTGTTGCTAAGGTTAGGTAAAGATTTGTGGGTAAACAATCGTACTGGAGGCAAGGTTTATAAAAAACTCGTAGAAAAGTATGGTATATATGGCTACAATTGGGAGACCACTACACCAGAAGATCGAAAACAGTTTTTGTAGCTAAAAAATATCCACTTAATTTGAGCAGAAAATAAAAACCACAGAACTGAAATATCTCGCCATACACAGTGCAAAAAAGACCGGTTGAAGAAGATTTAAAAGTTATTTCCAAGGTCTGAAACCGATTAAAATAACGTTCGGGTTACGGTTTCGGTTTTGCAACGTGTTTCGGTTTCGGTTCCGGTTTCGTTCTTCAACATTTATTTCGGTTTCGGTTACGGTTTCGTTCCGGTTTCGGTTACCAAATAAAAACACAAACAAAATAAATTTTACTACTAAAATAGTCAAGTACCTATGTAGCTTCGAAATAGATCTGAATTTTCATAACTTTTTCCTGCTGCCATGATGGGATTTCTCCAATATAATAATACATTTATTAACGCTATGCATGGATGAAATTTCTGCAAAACAAATTCCTAGAATTAACTCTACTTTTTTATTAGAAAAATATTAAATGAAATGTATAAATCGCCAAAAACATTAATATGAGTGGTGCTTTCTGAGTCAAGCCTGAACATTTCGTTTTCGTATCTCGTAAATTTTTTTCGGTCGCTGCATTCAACTATAATCAAATTTCCTCTTTCAGAATTTTTATACTAATGTTAAAACGCGTATTTTGTAACCTTGCTCGACAATCCTCCCTGAAAGTTTTCAGAGTACCTGTTTGTGCCCACTTAAAGAAGTGATACATTAAAAAAATTCAAAACCGTTTGGAACCGGTTCCGGCTTTTGAAACGGTTTCGGTTTCGTTCTTTTCCAGATCAAAATAACGGTTACGGTTTCGGTTTCGGTTTTGAAAAATGAATCGGTTTTAAACGGTTACGGTTACGGTTTCGGTTTCAGTCCTTGGTTATTTCTCAAAGAAAATGTCCTTCTTTGGGTGTAGCAAATATTAAGAAACGTCTGTGAATTGCGAAAAGTATGTTAGTATGCCGGAATCGATCATGCAGAATGAATTTCTTTGCCAAATTAGACGAATTTAATTTAATTTGACCTTATTTCTTCTTGGGCCAATTTGTAATATTTATGTTGGCTGGGTAGAGCATTTACGGCTGTTTAAATAAAACAAGTTGTTGTTGTTTTTAATTTTTCCCTACGCGTTTCGACGCTCTCCCCGTCTTCATCTGGGGATATTAATATAATTTACTTATTTCATTACATTTAAAAATATCACAATTTTAAATAATTAGCTTATTGCCACCTAGCAATGACGTTTGCTCAATTTTTTTTTTTTGTGATCTAATTCAATCTGCCAATGAACGGTCTCGAAAAAACTTGGCCAAAAGTGACGCATTTGGTGCAGTGTAAATGTAGCTTTAGTGTTTGTTTATATCAATGTTTTTTTTTTCCAGTTTTATACCGAAAATTGGGTAAGGTCTGCAAAATATAAGATTTGTTTACTGACCAAAAAGAAGCTCAGAGCAGGTTAGAGCAGAGTAGAGCAGGGCAGCTGTCGAAATAGAAATAGAGCAACTTAGATCAACTCAGAGCAGAAATGCCATGAAACATTTGAATCTCGATAGTTTCTTTTTATTTGGTTTTTTTGTTTAAATCTTCAAAATTAATGCAAATTCACGTATACAAAAAACAATGATTTTCTTGCAAACTAATTTTTTTGAAGTTTTCAAAAATTTAATTTTTCCTGACTGACAATTGCTTCTCTGCTCTAACTTACTCCATAAAAAAAGCTAGAGCAAAATTTGTGATCTGGATTACTCTAGTTTTGTTTTGAGCGTACTCATGAAACAAAAGATAGAGCAACCTAGAGCAAAAGTGTTCGTTAAACACAATTTTGTGAAATATCTCAATCTGGCGTAAGCTAGAGCAGCCCAATAAACAAACCTATAAACTACACCTTTTAAGTTTATAATGAGAAAATGTAAGTTTATATTGACAAAACAAAAGTTGATAATGAGAAATGAACCCATATATTTATGAACTTAAATTTCTCATTATCAACTTTAGTTTTCTCAATATAAATTTACATTTTCTCATTATAAACTTGAAAAGGTGTAGAATTGCTAGACCCCTAGAATTTAATATTAAGATCTGTAACTCGTTCTTGTAAAATAAAATCATACATCAATACATTTTAAGCCATCAAATTGTGAACACGTTTTCCTTGCTCGGTTCTGCGTCTTTTTTATAAAGGCAAATATCGCCCCTGAAGAAGATAAGGATAATTATCGAATCGTTGGGCGAAATGGTGGAATAAATCGTATTTTATTTGCACTTGACCCTAATAGATCAGAAAAGCTGAAAACTACATATAAATTAATCAAACTGATCGGAAATTACAATTAAAATCAATATAATTTGGCCATGGGGGGTTTATCGGCAGAGCTGCGTAGTAATCATTACTTTAGGAATTAAATTACCCCCAATTCCCCATTACATGTAATTGAGAAAAGTAATCAATTAATTAATTAGTAATACATTACAAGGAATGGAAAATGTACTTTAGAATTTCCCATTCCTCAAAGGAATTGCAAAAGTAATTGAACATCATTACTTTTTCAATTACTTTTGCAATTCATTTTGGGTTCATATAGGGATCATATTGGGGTCATATAGGGATCATATTGGGTCATTTTGGGATCGTATTAGGATCATTTTGGGGTCATTTTCAGGTCGGGTTGAAGTCATATTGGGATCATTTTGGTGTCAATTTCGGGTCATTTTGACGTCAAACGATCACAATGTAGTAGCAAAATGATCCCTATATGATAGCTATATTATATGAACACATTCTTTGTTCCACCTAATGGTCAATATCTTGGAAACGGGTTCACAGATGAACCTGAAAGCCGCTCCTTGTGAAAACTCTCATCAACACCTTTAATTTGAACCCATTCTTGGGTCAGCCTTGGTCCACCTAATTGTGAATATCTTGGAAATGGGTTCACAGATGAACCTGGAAACCGCTCCTTGTTAAAACTGTCACCAACACCTTTAATTTGAACCCATTCTTGGGTCAGTCTTGGTCCACCTAATGGTCAATATCTTGGAAATGGGTTCACAGATGAACCTGAAAGCCGCTCCTTGTGATAACTCTCATCAATACCTTTAATTTGAACCCATTCTTGGCTCAGCCTTGGTCCACCTAATGGTCAATATCTTGGAAATGAGTTCACAGATGAACCTGATAACCGCTCCTTGTGAAAACTCTCATCAACACCTCTTATTTGATACCCATATCGTATAACCACATTCTGGGTCACCCGTGGTCCACACTTTAGTCAATATCTCAGGTCTCCACAAAATTATTTAACTTTTTCTTTCAGTAGGACCTTCTCCCGGCAAAAGCAAATACAATAAAAAATTTGTGAAATCGTTCCATGCGCTCAGGCGTGATGTCGTGACTAAGGGAACTGGGCATTCATTTTTATATATATAGATTAACATTTAGCATTTCAATTACTTTTCCAATTCCTTTAAGGAATAGTATGGGGAATTCTCAAGTACATTTTCCATTCCTTGTAATGTAATTGAAAATTTTTCAATTCCTTTTAAAAGTGCGCGGCAATTATTACAATTACATTTTATACTTGAGTCTCAAAACGAGAAAGTACTTTGGTATTTTTTTTTAGGAATTCAAATGTAATCAATTCCTTTCTTTTCATGAAAGGAATTGATTACATTTTTCAATTACTGAGGAATGTAATTGTAATTGTAATGGAGTTGATTTTACCCAGCTCTGATTATTTTAGTAGGAAGGTGTAATTTTAGCTGATTTTTAAGTAGTATGCCCAGCTGCTCATAAAAACAAGCAAGCAAAAGTCTCATTCTCATTTGTTATGGTCATGCTTAAAATGCTTATTTTCCTACGCTTCGAATTTTGCAGAAGCAATATTTTGGGATACCAGCAAACATAAAAATTAGGCAGCGAACGACATTTTGCTCAATTTTAAATGTTTTTATTTAATTTATCATTTAAGTTCGATGTGAAATGTTAAAAATTCGATGATTTTTGGCAATTTCTCAAACATTTTCAATGAATGCAATTGAATCTAAACCATTCTCGAATACACCTTATTCATATTTCGTTATTTCTGAATTTAAGAAGTTAACTTCTTTCACGTATACTGGCTACACGCGGCTTATTTTATATGAACCTTAAAAACAGGGTGGAAATCAACAAGGTTCTTGGGAAACAAATATTTGTTAATCTGTGAAAGTCATTTTTTGTAAAACTAGCACGTTTGCACCGATTATATTTGAATTCAACAAAGGGCCTAGGTTTCTTAACCAGAGTGGCCGTAATTAGTACTTTCGAACCAAAACTGGTACTGTAAAAACGGGTTGGTACGTTGGTACGTTGTTCTTGATTTTGGTACTTTCTCCCTTATAAGGTGCAGTAAAAGTGATGATATAAATACATACGTTCCTTACTAAGGTGTAGTTCTGAAATTTGGAGAGGTTACATACATATATATATATATATATACATTTATCTTAGCATATACATATATACTTAGTCTTCAGCTAACGTTAAAACAAAATCGCCAGAACTGCACCTTATCATTAAAATTTAAAGGAAAATTTTACAACTATGTCGACTTCTGCCAGCCCTTTATCCCCGACCTAGAGTTCTGCCAATAATTTTACCTTATTGCGACAAATACTAATGCAAATGTTAATTCCGAGGAAGTATGTGCTGATCTCAAACATATAAGAAATTGGGAAACAGTGCTAAAAAATAGAAAGAAACGGTTCCATATAGAAAAAACCATTTGTTGACTATAGATTTGACTTAGCTCCCGAATTGGTATGTTTTTTTTTTTATATAAAAAACTCGTATAAACTTGTGTCATAATTATATATTAAAATAATATATTTAAGGTGGATATTGACTATCGTCACAGCTTCGTGGAAAATGAACTAAGTTTTTTTCAAATGGGACAATTCATGCTCAGTTTCTTCTAATCTTTTCGAAACAGGATTAAGGACCCATAATCAACACTCCTCTAGAAACGCGCCTTTGAACAGAGAGACATTTTAAATACAGGTACCCCTCGTGAAGGGTGGATACCTTGCCGCGGTACGAGGGCTTAAGTCGATAGCCACAGGGCTACGCTGCCCTTGTGATCATAGCTCCGTACGGCACTTCATCACGAGAGCAGCCTAGCCTCTCTGGCGCGACCCTCCCAATCCAGGGTGTTATGCGACCACGTGCCCATTGGACGTTTGCAGCCGGGAGGCAAATCGTGGCTGTATTTGAACGGAGCCTCTCTGATACCGGGTCGCCTCAGAGAGTAAGCATGGCCTTACCGCGGTACGGGGCTCTGCCGCGGCGGACGACACATTTTCCCCTACTCTTCCCTTGACCCTAAGCTGGCCTTGTCCGGCGATGGGCCGTACGAACATGATGAACTCAAATAACGCAAATAAAAACGAAAAACCCAAAAAGCAAACAACGCCAAATTTCACTCCTCAGCAAAGGAGAGCTATGGAGGAACAGGCGAGAAAGCAACAACAACGCCAGAGGACAACCTCCGTTCCACAATCAAGGGGGGGATCGACAGCGATGGCAACTACGAGTCGGTCAACCAACCCTCTATCGAGTAAGATTGACTTGATGGGAGCTAGCACCAGTGCGGTTGCCAACGCAGCTAAGCGGACAACGGCGGATGCTAAACTCCCATCAACCTCTGATACGAAAACCAGTATCTTTACGTCTGTGGCAGCGGTCTCACGACCTGGCCTCGGAGTTTCGAAGGGGAAGGAAGCTGCAACTGAGATTTCGGCAAGGGGAGCGACCGCGATGGCAACTACGGGTCCGCACTCCCGGGAGACATCTCCCCGCCGCTTCACATACCACGAGAAAAGATTGGCTGCAAAGATCCTGAAGAGGTATGAAGCGGTACCGCAGGAGTCGCTGTAGCCGAATTCCAGCAAATCGGTAGAGCTAGCGAAAGCTGTGATACCGGATTTCCAAAAATCTTGCATGCCAAAGAGGTTAAAAGTTAACCCTTTCAAGCGCCAGAGATCGGACCTGGAGTTAAATCCCCCTCCCAAGCGGCATCAGAATACCTCTGGAGCGGGCAAACTAAGCTTTGCTGAGGTAACCAAGGACAGGATCCTTATAGGCGTCCTTGACCGAGGCAATGACCGTCTGGCCATCCCCAAGGACCGGTGGCGTTACGTGCGAAATGAACTCGGCAACATTCTTCTCAACGTTGCTCCGGAGTTTCCGTGTAGTTCGGCGCGAGTAACGGATGAGAGCTGGCACCAGGGTCAGATCAAATTACTAGCATGCGAGGATGCAAAAACCGTAGCACTGTATAAGGCAGCAGCTGCTAAACTGGGTGAAGTCTACAAGGGCGCAAAGATAGAGGTCGTCGACTGGAAGGACATTCCAGCTCGTCCAAGGGCAAGGGCGTGGATTCCGGCCATCCCTGACGAACCCGACAGAATTCTCGGGATGCTACGGCTAATGAATCCGTCTCTCCCAACGCATGACTGGAGTGTTAATCTGGTCGGGGATGCGGTGGGGCCCGACAGACAGGTGGTGTTCACCATGAATAAAGAGTCAATCGAGCCCCTCAAAAGGTGCAATGGCCTAGTACACTACAGCGTAGGCCAGATCGTTATCCACGTATATCGTGGTGACGCTCAGCGCGCTACCTTCTCGGCTGCTCCGGGGGAACCGGAAAACGAATTACCAGAAGAGGAAGCGGAGGATTGCGATGCGGAAAGCATGTTATCCGCCACGTCCCTTGCCGATAGTGCTGTGAACAACTCGGAGATGGAGGACAGCCTACAGGACGAGGAAGTCCTCGACGTCACGGTGGTAGCAGCCAACGCTGAGCGATTAACCTCTAACGCTACAGGCAGCAGGACTCCTGCAACGCCATATCGGGCAGTTAATCGGAACAACTCGTCGGTGATAGGCAACCTCCGGGATGGGGCAAACCTCGACGACATGGGGACGGCAGGGACGTCTGTGCGCTCTCATGTTGGTGGTGCTTCAGATTAATCTGCACAAATCTAAAGTGGCTTCGGCTGCTTTAAGTAGTCGTCTTTCTAAAGGCGACGTGGATGTGGTCCTCATCCAAGAACCCTGAGTCAATAGCTCGAGAATCTGCGGATTGGGGACTAAGGGCTTCAAGCTCATTCGAGCCAGCGAGGAGAGCAAAGTCCGAACGTGTATTTTGGTCAAGTCTGAGTTGAACTCCTTTCTCCTACCTAATTACACCAATGGGGATATTACCGCTATCAGTCTAACGGTCGACAGCACCCGCCTGACGGTGGCTTCGGTCTATATGCCCTACGACGCCGAAGAACCCCCACCACAAACGGAGGTGAAAGACCTGGTGTCAAATTTCTGCACGGGTAATCTTATTATTGGAGCGGACGCTAATGCTCACCATGTCCAATGGGGGAGTTCCGTTATCAATGCCAGGGGCGAGTCTCTGTTTGATTACCTCTTAACAACCAACCTGGTAATTTGCAACGTGGGTAATGAGCCTACTTTTATCACTAAGACCCGTAGGGAGGTCATAGACCTCACTATCTTATGGGTGGGTCAGAAAATGGCGGGTTCTGGAAGAACATTCATTCTCCGACCACCGTTACATAGAAATGGTTTTAGACTTTATTGTAGAACAACCAATCATGAAGCGCAATCCACGTAACACAAATTGGCAGTTACAAAATGAAATATTAGGCAGAGACCTCCCAGTACTGCCCTCACAAGCCCCCTCATCAGTAGAGGAGCTGGAGGATCTTGTTACTACATTTACATCGGCGCTCTCAAATGCTCTAGGACAGGCTTGTCCAGTGCCAAAACCACGCGGTAAACACAGGCCACATTGGTGGTCCTACGATTTGGACTCGTTCCGCAAATCATGCCGGAAACAATTTAACAAGGCCAAGAGCCTCGGCTCTGAGCCTCATTGGCACGAATATAAAGCTAAACTTAGGGCCTACAAAAAAGCTCTGACACAGGCGAAGAGAACTTCGTGGAGAAATTTCTGCACTGGCGTCGAAAAGGTCGACGACACAGCGAGACTTAGACGAGTCCTCTCGAAAAATCAAACAGCCATCAGCTATTTGCGAAAAACTGACGGATCCTGGACCAGCACGGAAGAGGAAACCCTTGAGCTGCTCTTGAATACACATTTTCCGGGGAATCTGCATGACGCACCACTAGTACCTGCAACAAACCTGGCAGTAAAAATACCCATCACTGAGGAAAGGGTAAGGTGGGCAGTTAAGAGCTTTGAACCGTATAAGGCTGCCGGGCCGGACGGGATTATCCCCGCGCAACTTATAAACACGTTGGAGACATCAGCTAAATGGCTGGTATTTCTCTTCACAGCCTGCCTGGCTCTCAACCACATTCCGGGCTCCTGGAGAAGCGCCACGGTAGTGTTTATCCCTAAGGCTGGGAAGGCATCCCACTACGAGCCAAAAGACTACAGACCGATCAGTCTCTCGTCCTTTGTACTCAAAACCTTTGAGAGGATACTAAGCGACTACCTCTCAACGACTATTGATAGCAACCTTATTTCTAGCTATCAGCATGCATACACCAAGGGTAAATCAACAGAAACCGCTCTGCACAGCCTAGTATCGGTCATTGAGAAATCGCTGTGTGAAAAGGACTACTGTCTCGTGGCCTTCCTAGACATTGAGGGGGCTTTCAACAATATAAGCCCGGAGGCTATCAACTCCGCTCTAACTAATCTGGGCGTAGATAGACCTCTAACTGGTTTAATTGACCAACTTTTAAGGGGAAGGAAAATAGCTTCTTCACTTGGTACGGTTGAGTTATCACGCTATGTCACAAGGGGAACCCCCCAGGGTGGTGTTCTTTCCCCGCTTTTATGGAACCTCACAGTCAACTCGTTGCTACGTGACACAAGTTGGGGGGGCGGGAAGATAGTGGCATACGCAGACGATTTAGCTATTGCATTCAGAGGCAAGTTCCCACAAACTCTGTGTGACCTGATGCAAGTAGCACTGCGAGAAGTTTCGACGTGGTCCTCTCGCTGCGGACTTAGTATCAACCCTGGGAAAGTGGAACTTGTCCTCTTCACCAACCGGTACAAAATACCGCCACTAAGCCTACCAGAACTAGATGGCACGCGCCTGGGCTTGTCGGATAAGGCCAAGTTTCTAGGCATAGTTCTGGACAGGAAACTGAATTGGAAGGAGAATGTTCTTCAGCGCCAGAAGAAAGCTTGCATCGCTCTTTACACATGCAAAAGAGCCATTGGCAAAAAATGGGGGCTCAGCCCTAGAGTATGCAGTTGGATCTACACGGCCATCATTCGTCCAATCATGCTATATGGAGTCGTCGTATGGTGGCCTGCGCTGAGCAAGGCAACATACCTGAATCTGTTGCGGAAAGTTCATAGATCCAATATGATCTGTATAAGCGGTGCGCTAAGGACAACGCCCAACGAAGCCCTCCAGGTCATTCTGGGCATTTTGCCACTTGATCTTGAAGGGTTTCGGTCAGCAGCGGCATCAGCTCTGCGCCTAAGAGAAACCTCCAGTTGGGGGGCGGGTACTATTGGACACTCCAGTATTCTGGAATCTTACAGCTTACTCCCTATAAGCACAGATCGTTGTGCGACCACTACAGTCGGTGATAGCTGTTTCAAAATAAACATTCCCAGCAGAGAAGACTGGGAGAGGACGGATTGGTGTCCCGAAACAAATAGTGGCACTTCCATATACACCGACGGCTCGAAGTTGGACGGCAGAGTTGGAGGAGGGGTTTATTCAAGGGATTTGGACCTTGAGCTCTCCTTCAGACTACCTGATCATTGTAGCGTCTTCCAGGCGGAAGTCTCGGCAATCCTAGACGCCGCGGCCTGGTTAAGCAAACGTGTTATCGGAGAAGATATCGCTATTTTCAGCGATAGCCAAGCGGCCATCAAATCGCTTGGCTCATACACGTTCAACTCTGAACTGACGCTCAGCTGTCGTCGATCTCTTCAGGAGATGGCCCAACAGAACCGCGTAAACCTCATATGGGTCCCGGGACATAGGGACATTGAGGGAAACTGTAAGGCAGACGAGCTTGCCAGGCAGGGCACGACCAAGCAGGTTCTTCAGGATAAAGAGCGCTTAGGTATGCCGTTTGCCACATGCAAACTAATGCTGAAGGAGCACACACTCCGTCAAGCCAACGAAAGATGGCTACAATCCCCAGGGTGTCGGATACCGAAACAAACCTGGCCAAAATGGGATCTTAAAAGGTCTAGACGCATTTATGCCCTAACTAGGAGGGAAATCTGCATATTGATAGGGGTATTAACCGGTCACTGCCTCATTGGTAGGCATGCAGAAAGGCTAAGTGTGCCCTACCGACGATGCTGCAGGAGTTGCAAAGATGATGAGGAGGAGGAAACAGTGGAACACCTCATCTGCAACTGTCCGGCTTTAAGCGGCGCGAGAACGCGCTTTAGGGAGTTCCGTTCCTGGAAAGCCTAAGCCAGATCGCGGAACTGGACATAAAGGACTTGATGGCCTTCATAAAGTCATCTAAGTGGTTCGAGGAGGAGTAACGGTGTCGGCTTAGGAGTGTCAGTCCCGGGATTCTGCTATGTGGAAAATCCCAACAACTCAGGGATTTTCCATTTGGCTGGGTCCCGGGACTGACTTTCCTTGTGTTGGTGGTATCACAACGGGCCTTTCAAAACTGGCCTAAGTGTGCTTCTGCGGCAGCCACTTGAACCTAACCTAAATACAGGTACAGACAAAATTTGAAGTACATACTTCTTTTGGGGAACTTAATTAAATTTCTATATTGAAGTGGAAAAGTGGAAAATGGGCGTGTTACAAAGTTTACAATTACGGATTCACAAAATTGCTCACAGTAAAAGTCAGGCAACCAATTTTTAATTAATTTTTAATTTTTAAAAGTGTTATAAAAATCATAAATAATACTAGGGGTCTTCTCTCTAATTTTTTTTTCATAAAAAACCCAGGAAATTTACACACTATTGTCAAAATTGGAAAATTTTCTTTCAAAATTTTTTTCATGAAACATCAAAATGCGTGTGTTTTCTGTTCTTGCATTTTGCAATTTTGACAATAGTGTGTTAAATTCTTGTGTTTTTCATGGAAAAAAATTAGAGAGAATACCCTTAATATTTTCTAAAATATTTAAATTTTTTATTTGAAGGATACACATTTGTCACAAAGGATAATAGCCTGTTCATGCTGAGCCAGCATTTTGCATTTTAGCATTAAGCCCAAAACGCAGGATTTATTTTGTCATTTACCATACGAGTTCTGGCACCAAAAGCAACTAAATGCTACAATATGTTTGCATTATCATTATTATGCACATGCACACCCTGTATTCTGCTACGAAATACTCGTTTCGAAATGTATATAAAAAAAGTTCGACTTTAAATGCGGCAGCATAAACGCATCTTCGAAATGAATGTCCGAAAATAGTAAAAGCAGCATTTAAAACTCAGCATGAACACTACATAAGGCAGTGATAATCGGAATATCGTGGTAGAAAGGACGTAACTTAAACATTTTGTTAAAAGGAACGTAGTTGGAAACAAAAAAATTGTAGATCGTACTTTCTGTTTTAAAATGTATCTCAGCGGTTTCGTTAGTAAATTCGTATCTCAGAAAGAAAGAGTTTTAACTGAAAAAAAGAGTTTTCAAGAGAGAGATGTCAACATTTATGAAAACTAGAGTTCGCCCAGTGGTTGAAATTCAACCACAAAAGCTTATTTTATTTTCCTACCTTTTTGCTGTTTCTTAAATTTGGCATTCTTTTCATATTTTTTATATTTTTAGTTTCTATACATTCCTGTTCATTTTGCCTTTTTCTCCCTCTTTACACCATTCAGTAATATAGTTTCAATGTTGATAATTATTTATTCTTCTTAGGTATTCTTCATACGTATTTGTTTCCCCTCCTCTCCTTTCATCTCATTTGTATTTCCTTATCCTTTTCTTTCCTTTCCTTTTCTTCCCTCTCTTTTCTTTTCCTTTTCTCTTCTTTCATTTCATTTTATTTCTCTGGTTTATTTCTCTCTTTTCTGTTCTTTTGTTTTATTTTCCTTTCTTTTCGTTTCGGTTATTCTCTTAACTTCCACTCCTATACCTACATTACATTTCCTTTCTTCTCTTCCTTTTTTCTCTTCTATCCCTTTCCTTTCCCTACCTTTATTTGCCTTTGATTTTTCTCTCATATTTTCCGTTATTTACCTTATCTTACATTTATTTTTCTTTTATCCATTCCTTTCCTTAATTTTATACTTTTAATTATTTCATTTTGTTTTATTTTTTTTATTTTACATTCTTTCTTTTTCTTTCATTTGCAACAAATTTCTTTTTTTACTTTCAATCACTTTTCTATTTCTTATTTTACTTTTTTTAGTTTTATCAATTTTCCTTTTTATTTTATTTCACTAAGTCTAGCCACGAAGGGCTTTGTGCTTTTTTACAAAACATCATGCCTGAGCAAGCATTTGCTTCTCTGAATTCCCACGCACAGAATTTGTTTTTGTAAACACTGTTTGTACCTACGCTCAATAAAGTTGGCTCATGTTTATTATTGCTGCCAACAAAACAACTCACACTCGGACTCTGCAATGAATGCAAGCACAACAATGCAAGTGTACCTACATACACACATAACAGCGGCTCTATAAAGAGAATGCGTGTTTAGCACTTGTAGTGGTGTGACTTTCAAATCATATTAAAATTAATTTTTTTTAAATTTTATATACCTTAGAATTGTGTTTAAGGGAGCAAACTGTTAAGCATTTGTCTTTCTCTATTTGCCTCTCTTTTCCACTCCTTTACCCACATTAAATTTCCTTTCTTCCCTTCCTTTTTTCTTTTCCATTCCTTTCCTTTCCCTACCTTTATTTGACTTTGATTTTTCTCTCATATTTTCCGCTCCTTACCTTATCCTTTCCTTTTATCCATTCCTTTCCTTTCCCATTCTTTCCTTTATTTTATACTTTTATTTATTTCATTTTGTTTTTTTTTTTTTTTATTTTATATTCTTTCTTTTCCTTTCATTTCCAACAAATTTCTTTTTGTACTTTCAATCACTTTTCTATTTCTTATTTTACTTTTTTTAGTTTTATCAATTTTCCTTTATATTTTATTTCACTAAGTCTATCCACGAAGGGCTTTGTGCTTTTTTTTTTCAAAACATCATGTCTGAGCAAGCATTTGCTTCTCTGAATACCCACGCACAGATTTTGTTTTTGTAAACACTGTTTGAACCTACGCTCAATAAAGTTTGTAAACACTGTTTGAACCTACGCTCAATAAAGTTTGTAAACACTGTTTGAATCTACGCTCAATTAAGTCATGTTTATTATTACTGCCAACAAAACAACTCTTCTCACAATGCAAACACAACAATGCAAGTGGTCATACCTACATACACACATAACAACGGCTCTATAGAGTGAATACGTGTTTATCATTTCATATTATAATTAATTTTTTTTAATGTTTGGTTTGTTGTCGCACACCCTGCTCGGGGAGACCTATCGATACATATCAAATTTTATATACCTTAAAATTGTGGTTATTGCAAAAAAGGAGAAAACTTTTGAACATTGCGCATTTATATATAGATTAACAAATTGTGCCGCTTTAAGTTCTTTACGAAATTCGAAAAGGAATTAAGTGTTTGTTGTTGTTGTTGTTGTTAACAACAAAACACTCCCCGAAGGTTTTGGGGAGTGATGCCGAAGTTGCCAGTCCTTGGCCTGATATGACCCCGGTACGCTGCGGTGCTCCCTTGCGGTACTGCCCGACTGTTGTGGTAGCGATTTGGTATGACCAGTGGAACCTTCTAGGTCATGGCATCCCTCCATCCATGAGGAAGGAGAAGATGGGTAATGAGAGGTGAGAGGCATCATATCCGTAGATCAACCATCGAGTTAGCACGTCAATTACCTATGTGCATATTAGTCGCCTCTTACGACCGGTATGCCTACCTCGGGCATATTCTAAACCCCTAACCCGCAGGGTAACAATTAAATCGAATTTCTGAGATACGAATTTATTAACAAAAGCGCTGAGATATGTCTTTGAAACCAAAAAGTCTGAGATACATCATTTCTAAAGTTACCGCTGAACTGAGTACCTTTTAACAACATGTTTAACTAACGAACTTTCTACTGAGATAGGTTGATATTCACTGCATTATTGACCATTTGCCATTACCGAAGTTTTTTGTAGAATATTACCTAGGTCATTGTGTATCAATCAAATAAATCAATTGATACACAATGACCTAGGTTATATTAGTTAAAACAACCAGGAAACTTGGCTAAACTGCAAAAGAGGTTTAGTTGAATGTTACACAAGTTGCAGAGGTTAAGCTACCAAAGTATTTTCGTTGAAAGTTACCTAAGTTGTAGGGTTTAAATTTACCAAGAAACTTTGTTAGAATTTACCTAAGCTAACTTGAGCAAAATATACAATATCTCGTTAAATTTACCCAAGAAGAAAGGTTGCAAAGCTTTAACTAAGTTTTTTTTCGTTACGATACAAAAAAACTTAGTAGGTTAAGTTTCCCTAAGTTCTTAGTTACGATACATGCGATTTTTGGTAAATTTTACAATAGTTTTTCTCTGTTTGTTGTATTCGTGTCGCATTCCGGTTAGAGACTTGGCAATACATGCAAAACAAGTGCAGAGTATGCAATAACTGATGTGCAGGATTGAGAGCTTTTGAGAATTTTTTTTACCATTTCAGGACATATTTGGGATTATTTTGGTTTTTTTTTTTTTAGATTATTGAGGGGTCTTTATGCGAACTTTTTGGGATGGATTTTGGTACTTTGGACTATTTCGGGACTTTTTAGGCATTATTTTACGATCATTCCGGTATTGTATAAATTCGGAACTACTTCGGGATATTTTTGTTATTATTTTGCAAGTTTTGCACCAACTAAAGGAAGCAGGGTATCTTTTAAATTGAGGTCCTTTAATTGTATTTCAACGTACATATGCAGCTCTTCGCAGCTGAAAATGCTAACTTTTAAAATATTTCTTGTCTTGTGTTTTATAACAATAATTAACACAGTGCTACAGCCATTTTACACTTTTGAAGCGACCTAGTGAGATTGTTCATCTGGTCGAGTCATACACGAAACGTCCTTTAAAAGAATTGTAACACCCCCAAAATCAGTTTATTCGTAAAAAAAAAAAAATTTATTAAAAAAACAATGTTCAAGCGATTTCAAAATTCTCAACGGTTTTTGGTAGAGAACTATGGACACTTTTAAAATACATATCGTCGCTCGGCGCGCAATACCGGCGTATGTACCAAAACTTCCAAAATCGAGATTTAGTTACCCTGACTAGGACTCATCGGTCTTAATGTACCTATTTACGTTAAAATTCCGTGGTTTTTATCAACAAAAACCCAAATAAAGAAAAAAAACTATTATGGAACCTAATTTCTTTGAAATAAACAATGCAATACCGCGTATTTTTCAAAAAGTTAGTGTTTTACATATTTGAAAAAAGTATATGTCTTTTAAGCCATAAGTTTAAATTTTTCGAAATTTCATCCGGTTTTCTGGTTTTGACGTCATTTTTTTGGCACTAATTGACAATGAATGATATTTTTTGGTTATATGTCATCGAGAGACAACTACTACTTAATTACGCCAATTTTATTTTTTTGGAAAGGACTTCAAGTTTTCAAGATATGAAGCATAAACCAAAATCTAATATTTTGGTCTCAAGCGTGGGTCGTTTGTTCGCTGAGATACGTCTTTGAAAATAAAAAGTCTGAGATACATCATTTCTAAAGTTACCGCTGAGTTGGGTACCTTTTAACAAAATGTTTAACTAACGAACTTTAATTTATCATTTAAGTTCGATGTGAAATGTTAAAAATTCGATGATTTTTGGCAATTTCTCAAACATTTTCAATGAATTACTTCGATGCAATTGCATCGTAATTGAATCTAAACCATTCTCGAATACACCTTATTCATATTTCGTTATTTCTGAATTTAAGAAGTTAACTTCTTTCACGTATACTGGCTACACGCGGCTTATTTTATATGAACCTTAAAAACAGGGTGGAAATCAACAAGGTTCTTGGGAAACAAATATTTGTTAATCTGTGAAAGTCATTTTTTGTAAAACTAGCACGTTTGCACCGATTATATTTGAATTCAACAAAGGGCCTAGGTTTCTTAACCAGAGTGGCCGTAATTAGTACTTTCGTACCAAAACTGGTACTGTAAAAACGATTTGGTACGTTGGTACGTTGTTCTTGATTTTGGTACTTTCTCCCTTATAAGGTGCAGTAAAAGTGATGATATAAATACATACGTTCCTTACTAAGGTGCAGTTCTGAAATTTGGAGAGGTTACATATATATATATATATATACATATATCTTAGCATATACATATATACTTAGTCTTCAGCTAACGTTAAAACAAAATCGCCAGAACTGCACCTTATCATTAAAATTTAAAGGAAAATTTTACAACTATGTCGACTTCTGCCAGCCCTTTATCCCCGACCTAGAGTTCTGCCAATAATTTTACCTTATTTCAAGAGTTAATACCGAAAATACCATTGCGACAAATACTAATGCAAATGTTAATTCCGAGGAAGTATGTGCTGATCTCAAACATATAAGAAATTGGGAAACAGTGCTAAAAAATAGAAAGAAACGGTTCCATATAGAAAAAACCATTTGTTGACTATAGATTTGACTTAGCTCCCGAATTGGTATGTTTTATTTTTATATAAAAAACTCGTATAAACTTGTGTCATAATTATATATTAAAATAATATATTTAAGGTGGATATTGACTATCGTCACAGCTTCGTGGAAAATGAACTAAGTTTTTTTCAAATGGGACAATTCATGCTCAGTTTCTTCTAATCTTTTCGAAACAGGATTAAGGACCCATAATCAGCACTCCTCTAGAAACGCGCCTTTGAACAGAGAGACATTTTAAATACAGGTACAGACAAAATTTGAAGTACATACTTCTTTTGGGGATCTTAATTAAATTTCTATATTGAAGTGGAAAAGTGGAAAATGGGCGTGTTACAAAGTTTACAATTACGGATTCACAAAATTGCTCACAGTAAAAGTCAGGCAACCAATTTTTATTTTTCTTCAATATTATCTGATGTTTAACTATAAAAGTGTTATAAAAATCATAAATAATACTAGGGGTCTTCTCTCTAATTTTTTTTTCATAAAAAAACCAGGAAATTTACACACTATTGTCAAAATTGGAAAATTTTCTTTCAAAATTTTTTTTATGAAACATCAAAATGCGTGTGTTTTTTGTTCTTGCATTTTGCAATTTTGACAATAGTGTGTTAAATTCTTGTATTTTTCATGGAAAAAAATTAGAGAGAATACCCTTAATATTTTCTAAAATATTTAAATTTTTTATTTGAAGGATACACATTTGTCACAAAGGATAATAGCCTGTTCATGCTGAGCCAGCATTTTGTATTTTAGCATTAAGCCCAAAACGCAGGATTTATTTTGTCATTTACCATACGAGTTCTGACACCAAAAGCAACTAAATGCTACAATATGTTTGCATTATCATTATTATGCACATGCACATCCTGTATTCTGCTACGAAATACTCGTTTCGAAATGTATAAAAAAAAAGTTCGACTTTAAATGCGGCAGCATAAACGCATCTTCGAAATGAATGTCCGAAAATAGTAAAAGCAGCATTTAAAACTCAGCATGAACACTACATAAGGCAGTGATAATCGGAATATCGTGGTAGAAAGGACGTAACTTAAACATTTTGTTAAAAGGAACGTAGTTGGAAACAATAAAAAAATTGTAGATCGTACTTTCTGTTTTAAAATGTATCTCAGCGGTTTCGTTAGTAAATTCGTATCTCAGAAAGAAAGAGTTTTAACTGAAAAAAAGAGTTTTCAAGAGAGAGATGTCAACATTTATGAAAACTAGAGTTCGCCCAGTGGTTGAAATTCAACCACAAAAGCTTATTTTATTTTCCTACCTTTTTGCTGTTTCTTAAATTTGGCATTCTTTTCATATTTTTTATATTTTTAGTTTCTATACATTCCTGTTCATTTTGCCTTTTTCTCCCTCTTTACACCATTCAGTAATATAGTTTCAATGTTGATAATTATTTATTCTTCTTAGTTATTCTTCATACGTATTTCTTTCCCCTCCTCTCCTTTCATCTCATTTTTATTTCCTTATCCTTTTCTTTCCTTTCCTTTTCTTCCCTCTCTTTTCTTTTCCTTTTCTCTTCTTTCATTTCATTTTATTTCTCTGGTTTATTTCTCTCTTTTCTGTTCTTTTGTTTTATTTTCCTTTCTTTTCGTTTCGGTTATTCTCTTAACTTCCACTCCTATACCTACATTACATTTCCTTTCTTCTCTTCCTTTTTTCTCTTCTATCCCTTTCCTTTCCCTTCCTTTATTTGCCTTTGATTTTTCTCTCATATTTTCCGTTACTTACCTTATCTTACATTTATTTTTCTTTTATCCATTCCTTTCCTTTATTTTATACTTTTATTTATTTCATTTTGTTTTATTTTGTTTGATTTTTATTTATTTTCCTTTCATTTGCAACAAATTTCTTTTTTTACTTTCAATCACTTTTCTATTTCTTATTTTACTTTTTTTAGTTTTATCAATTTTCCTTTTTATTTTATTTCACTAAGTCTAGCCACGAAGGGCTTTGTGCTTTTCTTTTCCTTTCATTTGCAACAAATTTCTTTTTTTACTTTCAATCACTTTTCTATTTCTTATTTTACTTTTTTTAGTTTTATCAATTTTCCTTTTTATTTTATTTCACTAAGTCTAGCCACGAAGGGCTTTGTGCTTTTTTACAAAACATCATGTCTGAGCAAGCATTTGCTTCCCTGAATTCCCACGCACAGATTTTGTTTTTGTAAACACTGTTTGAACCTACGCTCAATAAAGTTTGTAAACACTGTTTGAACCTACGCTCAATAAAGTTTGTAAACACTGTTTGAATCTACACTCAATTAAGTCATGTTTATTATTACTGCCAACAAAACAACTCTTCTCACAATGCAAACACAACAATGCAAGTGGTCATACCTACATACACACATAACAACGGCTCTATAGAGTGAATACGTGTTTATCATTTCATATTATAATTAATTTTTTTTAATGTTTGGTTTGTTGTCGCACACCCTGCTCGGGGAGACCTATCGATACATATCAAAATTTATATACCTTAAAATTGTGGTTATTGCAAAAAAGGAGAAAACTTTTGAACATTGCGCATTTATATATAGATTAACAAATTGTGCCGCTTTAAGTTCTTTACGAAATTCGAAAAGGAATTAAGTGTTTAGATCTCTCATGTTGGAAACCTTTTTTTCAGTTACCACTTTTAAATCGAATTTCTGAGATACGAATTTATTAACAAAAGCGCTGAGATATGTCTTTGAAACCAAAAAGTCTGAGATACATCATTTCTAAAGTTACCGCTGAACTGAGTACCTTTCAACAACATGTTTAACTAACGAACTTTGTACTGAGATAGGTTGATATTCACTGCATTATTGACCATTTGCCATTACCAAAGTTTTTTGTAGAATATTACCTAGGTCATTGTGTATCAATCAAATAAATCAATTGATACACAATGACCTAGGAAACTTGGCTAAACTGCAAAAGAGGTTTAGTTGAATGTTACACAAGTTGCAGAGGTTAAGCTACCAAAGTATTTTCGTTGAAAGTTACCTAAGTTGTAGGGTTTAAATTTACAAAGAAACTTTGTTAGAATTTACCTAAGCTAACTTGAGCAAAATATACAATATCTCGTTAAATTTACCCAAAAAGAAAGGTTGAAAAGCTTTAACTAAGTTTTTTTTCGTTACGATACAAAAAAACTTAGTAGGTTAAGTTTCCCTAAGTTCTTAGTTACGATACATGCGATTTTTGGTAAATTTTACAATAGTTTTTCTCTGTTTGTTGTATTCGTGTCGCATTCCGGTTAGAGACTTGACAATACATGCAAAACAAGTGCAGAGTATGCAATAACTGAATTTTTTTTTACCATTTCAGGACATATTTGGGATTATTTTGGTTTTTTTTTTAGATTATTGAGGGGTCTTTATGCGAACTTTTTGGGATGGATTTTGGTACTTTGGACTATTTCGGGACTTTTTAGGCATTATTTTACGATCATTCCGGTATTGTATAAATTCGGAACTACTTCGCGATATTTTTGTTATTATTTTGCAAGTTTTGCACCAACTAAAGGAAGCAGGGTATCTTTTAAATTGAGGTCCTTTAATTGTATTTCAACGTACATATGCAGCTCTTCGCAGCTGAAAATGCTAACTTTTAAAATATTTCTTGTCTTGTGTTTTATAACAATAATTAACACAGTGCTACAGCCATTTTACACTTTTGAAGCGACCTAGTGAGATTGTTCATCTGGTCGAGTCATACACGAAACGTCCTTTAAAAGATTTGTAACACCCCCAAAATCAGTTTATTCGTAAAAAAAAAAATTTATTAAAAAAACAATGTTCAACCGATTTCAAAATTCTCAACGGTTTTTGGTAGAGAACTATGGACACTTTTAAAATACATATCGTCGCTCGGCGCGCAATACCGGCGTATGTACCAAAACTTCCAAAATCGAGATTTAGTTGCCCTGACTAGGACTCATCGGTCTTAATGTACCTATTTACGTTAAAATTCCGTGGTTTTTATCAACAAAAACCCAAATAAAGAAAAAAACTATTATGGAACCTAATTTCTTTGAAATAAACAATGCAATACCGCGTATTTTTCAAAAAGTTAGTGTTTTACATATTTGAAAAAAGTATATGTCTTTTAAGCCATAAGTTTAAATTTTTCGAAATTTCATCCGGTTTTCTGGTTTTGACGTCATTTTTTTGGCACTAATTGACAATGAATGATATTTTTTGGTTATATGTCATCGAGAGACAACTACTACTTAATTACGCCAATTTTATTTTTTTGGAAAAGACTTCAAGTTTTCAAGATATGAAGCATAAACCAAAATCTAATATTTTGGTCTCAAGCGTGGGTCGTTTGTTCGCTGAGATACATCTTTGAAAATAAAAAGTCTGAGATACATCATTTCTAAAGTTACCGCTGAGTTGGGTACCTTTTAACAAAATGTTTAACTAACGAACTTTCTCCTGGGATAGGTTGATATTCACTGCATTATCGACAATTTGCCATTACTAAAGTTTTTTGTAGAATATTACCAAAGAGGATAGATAGATAAGAGGCGTCAGTTCGTTACTCGCCAATTGAAGCAACTTTTGTGGTAATTTTTGCCACATTCCCGCTCGTTATTCCACAGGGTTTCGGCCATTCCCTTTTGTCCGTGATTTGAGAAAAATTTTGAGCCAGAAATCCGAGTAAATTGAGTGTTTTGCAGAAATGTCAAATAGGGAAAAGAAATAGAATGAGTGAAATGCAAATGTCAAAATTTGGTTTTAGCTGAAAGAGTGAAGTCATAAAATGTGAAAAAGTGGTAAAAATTTGTGAAAAATAAGAAAAAGTGAAAGTGCAACAACAACAAACATTTAATTTAATATAGAACAACACATTGCATGCACAACAACAAACATTTCATTTAAGTAAATAAATGCAACAACACATTGCACGCACAAGCCAACAACAACAACAAAATGTAAAACGTGAAAATGCAAAAACAACAAACTTTTCACGCACAAGCATTCAAAGGCATTATTACAACATACATACATGCATACATACCTTCTCCCTACAACCAAAGAGGATAAACAAACATGATTATGTACATATTTCCACCGTGCCTAAAATTCCATTTGTTTAAATTATAAGATACCTATTAGACCAAGATCCCAGAGCCTAAAAGCGTCACTTATTTTATAATGGATGAAACCAATACCGATCGATAGTCCTCCCCGAATCTAGAAAGAATAAGAAAATTTCAAAACTGTACCTATGACAAGGGCCTAGCGATCGGGGGTCAAAGTCGCCAAAAAATTACCCTAACTTCACTTATTTTATAATGGATGATTTTCACATATGTATTTGACGTAGATTATCACCCCGTGTCAGTATCAAGTGTTGTTAGACCCGTACCAGTGACAAGGCTCCAGCCAGACATCCACAGTTCGCGGATTTTCCTATGGAAATTTATTTCGTTTTACCAATCTCACGCATTTGTGCCACTTTGGCTGCTTTTAACTACCCAATATTTTCACATGTTTCCTAGGACAATACCCTTAAGTAATTCCAACCATTTCTAGACTTCGTCCCATGGCAAAAACTTCAGCTATACACCTCAATGCTCGGGATTTTCACAAATTTTTACAGAGATTTCACTTGTTTCCAAATTTGACTACGTTTAAACGGCGGATATTTACACATGTATCGTATAATACTACCATTAACTAATATCAGGCATTTTTAGACTACGGCCCATGACAAAAACTTCAGCCAGACACCTCAAAGCTGAGGAAATTTCCTAATTCTTACTGCACTTTCACATGTTTAATCGAGTTTGTCCAACTTTGGCTGTTTTTGAAAGGCAGATCTTTACACATGTGTCGTAGAACACTATCTTTAAGTAGTATCGGGCATTTTTAGACTTCATCACATGGAAAAAACTTCAGCTAGGCCCTTCAAGGCTGAGGAATTTTCATAATTCTTACTACGCTTTCACATGTTTAATCGGGTTGGTCCAACTTTGACTGCTTTTAAAGGGCGGATCTTTTCACATGTGTCATAGAAGACCACCCTTAAGTGGTATCAGTTACTTTTAGATTTCGGCCCATATCAAAAACTTCAGCCAGACACCTAAAGGCTGAGGAATTTTCATAATTCTTACTGCGCTTTCACATGTTTAATCGGGTTGGTCCAACTTTGGCTGCTTTTAAAGGGCGGATATTTTCACATGTGTCAAAGAAGACCACCTTTAAGTGGTATCAGTTACTTTTAGATTTCGGCCCATGTCAAAAACTTCAGCCAGACACCTAAAGGCTGAGGAATTTTCATAATTCTTACTGCGCTTTCACATGTTTAATCGGGTTGGTCCAACTTTGGCTGCTTTTAAAGGGCGTATCTTTTCACATGTGTCAAAGAAGACCACCCTTAAGTGGTATCAGTTACTTTTAGATTTCGGCCAAGTCAAAAACTTCAGCCAGACACCTCAAGGCTGAGGAATTTTCATAATTCTTACTGCGCTTTCAAATGTTTAATCGGGTTGGTCAAACTTTGGCTGCTTTTAAAGGGCGGATCTTTTCACATGTGTTATAGAAGACCACGCTTAAGTTGTATTAGGTACTTTTAGATTTCACCCCATGTCAAAAACTTCAGCCAGACACCTTAAAACTGATACATTGTTATAATTCTTGCTGCGATTTCACATGTATGAGCGCGTTAGTCTAACTCTTTCCGCTTTTGAAGGGCAGATATTTTCACATGTGTTATACAAGACTACCCTTAAGGTCACACAGAATATTTTTTGTCAACATGAACCATGTTAAACTAACAAGAGAGATTCTGTTAAATTTGTCTGAGATAATGAGGCAGATAGTGTTGTTTCAACAGGAATTAATGTTAATTTAACCGGAAGTCATGTTAATTTAACACGAAGTCATGTTATTTTAACACGAAGTCATGTTATTTTAACACGAAGTCATGTTAATTTAACACGGAGTCGTGTTAATTTAACACGAAGTCATGTTAATTTAACACGAAGTCATGTTAATTTAACACGAAGTCATGTTAATTTAACACGAAGTCATGTTAATTAAACAAGAAATTAAGTTATTCAGCATGAGTTTCATGTTAAAATAACATGATCGATAGTGTTGAAAAATAGTAACCGGAAAAAAGTGTTAAAAAGTGTTGTTTTACAAGAAATTTTTCTATGTGTAACACATGTTAAAAGATCCGCCAACCCGATTAAACATGTGAAAGTGTAGTAAGAATTATAAAAATTCCCGAGTTTTGAGGTGTCTGGCTGAAGTTTTTGCCATGGGACGAAGTCTAGAAATGATTGGAATATTACCTAGGTCATTGTGTATCAATCAAATAAATCAATTGATACACAATGACCTAGGTTATATTAGTTAAAACAACCAGGAAACTTGGCTAAACTGCAAAAGAGGTTTAGTTGAATGTTACACAAGTTGCAGAGGTTAAGCTACCAAAGTATTTTCGTTGAAAGTTACCTAAGTTGTGGGGTTTAAATTTACCAAGAAACTTTGTTAGAATTTACCTAAGCTAACTTGAGCAAAATATACAATATCTCGTTAAATTTACCCAAGAAGAAAGGTTGCAAAGCTTTAACTAAGTTTTTTTTCGTTACGATACAAAAAAACTTAGTAGGTTAAGTTTCCCTAAGTTCTTAGTTACGATACATGCGATTTTTGGTAAATTTTACAATAGTTTTTCTCTGTTTGTTGTATTCGTGTCGCATTCCGGTTAGAGACTTGGCAATACATGCAAAACAAGTGCAGAGTATGCAATAACTGATGTGCAGGATTGAGAGCTTTTGAGAATTTTTTTTTACCATTTCAGGACATATTTGGGATTATTTTGGTTTTTTTTTTTAGATTATTGAGGGGTCTTTATGCGAACTTTTTGGGATGGATTTTGGTACTTTGGACTATTTCGGGACTTTTTAGGCATTATTTTACGATCATTCCGGTATTGTATAAATTCGAAACTACTTCGCGATATTTTTGTTATTATTTTGCAAGTTTTGCACCAACTAAAGGAAGCAGGGTATCTTTTAAATTGAGGTCCTTTAATTGTATTTCAACGTACATATGCAGCTCTTCGCAGCTGAAAATGCTAACTTTTAAAATATTTCTTGTCTTGTGTTTTATAACAATAATTAACACAGTGCTACAGCCATTTTACACTTTTGAAGCGACCTAGTGAGATTGTTCATCTGGTCGAGTCATACACGAAACGTCCTTTAAAAGATTTGTAACACCCCCAAAATCAGTTTATTCGTAAAAAAAAAAAATTTATTAAAAAAACAATGTTCAACCGATTTCAAAATTCTCAACGGTTTTTGGTAGAGAACTATGGACACGTATGTACCAAAACTTCCAAAATCGAGATTGAGTTACCCTGACTAGGACTCATCGGTCTTAATGTACCTATTTACGTTAAAATTCCGTGGTTTTTATCAACAAAAACCCAAATAAAGAAAAAAAACTATTATGGAACCTAATTTCTTTGAAATAAACAATGCAATACCGCGTATTTTTCAAAAAGTTAGTGTTTTACATATTTGAAAAAAGTACATATATGTCTTTTAAGCCATAAGTTTAAATTTTTCGAAATTTCATCCGGTTTTCTGGTTTTGACGTCATTTTTTTGGCACTAATTGACAATGAATGATACCAAATGTAAACGTTAAAGAAATTGTTACGATACATTTTTGAAACATATTGTAGCTCATAGAGGATTAGCTAGGCAAGCCGGGCTTTTCGGCTTATATGGAAGGCACGCCACTGTCTAGTAGTTATGCCAGTAACCGGACACCCCCCCAATAACCGGACACTTTTGACTTTAAACGTTTGAAATAAGCAAATCGTTGACTTAATCGACTTAATAAAATTCAAAAACAACAATGGAAGCAGCCATTCATTTATAACGGTTTTGCAATTTTACTTTTTAGCGTTTTTCTCAGAAACATCTTTGCTGTTTCTGTTTTAGTCTGCGCGTTTGAAGTGAAGTGTGAAGACGTACGGTTTTGCTAATTTTTTACTAGTGACACTTTATTTTGTCAGGTAAGTTTTTATCAATAATTGTATGACAAAAGTGGTGCAAATGACTTTTATGTTGCTAATAATTGATCAAATTTAGCAAAATAACTCGAAAATCGGTGATCATGTTTATATTTTTGTTTAAATGCACCTGTCCGGATACTGGAATGAAAATATGAGTGTTTTCCAATATCCAGTGTCCGGTTACTAGAAATCACTTAATATCCCACTTTTCTAGTATCCGGACGGCTGTTATGTTACTTTAGCAGATATTTAATATTTTTTATTTTTTTAAAATTAATTGTAGAATGAGTCAACAAAAATCGAAAGAATCTACTGAAATGAGGAGGAGACCGGTCTCGGACAAAGAAGATGAATATTCGCAAAGCAGCAACGGCCCATGACATCCCAAAGGCAACAATCCTTGATCGTTTAAATGGAAATGTTTCGGAAAAATGTTTCACTTGAGGTCCTTCCCGATTCTGACAGAGCTATTGGTATTGCTCAAAGTCATTCGGCAAAGCCGTATAGGTAAGCATACAGGCAACTTCTTTTTGCACCGTCAAAAGCGGCTTTGAAATCGCCAAAGAGATGGTGTGTGCATATATGTAATACTTCTATATAGATAATACCGAACAGTGAAGCGTGTCAAACATTACAGTACAGATATACCATGAGAGAAGGAGACAAAATCTCAAGGATGTCGTTAAACTTTTGTAAACAAAGGGGCATAAATAAATGCATACTTTTTCACTAATTAACATTAAACCATGCCAAAAATACCCAAGGTAGCCTGCCTTCTATATATGTATATATTTATGTACAAGTATGTTTGATTTTTTTTTTTCACTTCAAAAACATGAATTTTAATGCTTTTATTTTCGTAATTCAATATGTTTAAATAGTAAATACATCCACTTATGCATTATATTTTGGTATTTTCATTATTTAATCGACTTATCAAAGATTTTATAACTAAAACTATGCACAATTTGTGTAATGGGGATAGTGACCCTTTTTGAGCCCTTTGATATTTTTTTTTAAACGCGCTACTACAATTCACTAAAACAAACAAAACTTGCGCATGCGCAGAACTCACATTTGCACTGATTCATATAATAATGTTTGACACGCTTCTTACACACGGCCAGTATACGAAAGGCGCAGGCTGTGGGTGTGTGTCGATTCTTTTATCGTGGGTCTTCTCGATTTGGCGGATCGTGAAGATCTGGTCAATGGTTGACTTACCAGGTCTAAAGCCACACTGATCAGGTCCAATCCGCTTGTCTAGGATGGGCTTCAGTCTTTCACACAATGCGCTAGAAAGAACATAATATGATAGTTGATGCGGTTAGCGGGATCGCCTTTCTTGTGGATTGGGCATAGCAGACTCAAATCCCAATCCGGAGGCATCCACTCGTCTGACCATATTCTGCATAAGAGCTGATGCATGCTTTTTACCAGCTCTTCGCCTCCGTGTTTGAACACCTCAGCGGATAGTCCGTCTTTTCCAGGCGCTTTGTTATCTTTAAGCCGGGATATAGCTACTCTGACTTTATCATAGTCAGGTGGTGGGACGACTTTTCCATCATCAGGGATTGGGGTATCGGGTTCGACGTCTCCCTAGCAATTTAGCAGTGAGGAGAAGTGCTCCTTCCATAATTTAAGTACACTCTGTACATCGATTTTTAGGTCGCCATTATTCCGCCATCCGCCGGATCTTTTCATAGAATTTTCGGGCATTATTCCAGCATCTCACACTCACACCTTTCGGCATCACGTTTCTTTTTTCTGAATAGGCGTCTCTCTTCCTTCTTTGCTTCACGATAGCGTTAACATGCACTGCGGGTTGGGCCCGTTCGCAACGTCTCCCTGTATGCAGCGTCCTTTTTGTCCGAGGCCGTGCTGCATTCCTCATCGCACCAGTTGTTCTGGCAGGCTCGCTGAAATCCTATAGTGGTCTCTTCGCGGCGGTACGTTATAAGTGAAAGATATGCTTCCAGTGCTCGGTTACATCGTTAGTTGGAGGATTGTCCTCCGGTGTAAGAGTCGAGTGAAGAAATTATTAGCTGTCTGTGTCGTGCGCAGCTTCCCGACGTCAAACTTTCATTCAGTTTGGTTTTACTTATTTATTTTATTTAAATATTGAATTAAAATAAAACTTACGTTATAAAACAATTATTTTTATTATGGATAGTAAGTGTCCGGTAACTGGGTTTGTATTGTCCGGTTTTTGGAAAAACTGTCCGGATACTGGCAAATTCTGACTTGTTTTAAATCGATAATATTTACAAAAAAATGAAGACTTTTCTATGTAAATAGTTGATTTTATCAGATTCAGAATTAGTCAATTGTCACTTACAAAATGATGTTTTTATAATATCACTAGAGGAACGTCTCATGGAAGAGTAGAAACACAAAAAAAAAGTTAAGTGTCCGGTTACTGGCATATTCACCCTACCTTATTTTATCCTATTTAACATGAATATTCGCAATTTTTTTGTTTCTTCAACGTCCAAACACATGTTTTACGGCAATTTATTAAAAATTAATTTTTTAAAAACATAAATTAAATAAAAAAAAAAAATTAAAGAAATTGCCAAGAGTCGAACTCGAACCTCACGCTTACTATCGCGACGTCTTAACCGCTAGGCTACTGTGGCGCACTGCATTACCATTTTTATATAGAACTGCGTTACCATTGCTTCTCGATAGAGCATGGCGCTAAACTGACTATGATATACATACTTAAAAAAGAAGTGCACTTCAATTTTTTAGTATTACTCTTACTAAAGTGTACACTAACTCAGGACTATGATTATGCGCCATTGATTTCAATGACCTACCCCAAAAATACCTAAACGTAAAAATGCAACAACAAAAAACGTTTTCACGCACAAGCAATCAACAATCCACCGCGCCTACCCGTCTGCTGCTTGTACTGTCCATAAGCTACAAAAACTATGCCTACACACAATCACGCGATATACATATGTCATCAAAATCCCCCATGTTAAATGCACCAACAAAATATTCATTCATAAATCCAATTGATCAAGTTTATCTATCCTCTTTGATATTACCTAGGTCATATTAGTTCAAACAACCAGGAAACTTGGATAAACTGCAATAGAGGTTTATGATACATTTACACTGCACCAAATGCGTCGAAAAAACTTGGCCAAAAGTGACGCATTTGGTGCAGTGTAAATGTAGCTTTTGTTGAATGTTACACAAATTGCATAGGTGCGACGCATTTGGTGCAGTGTAAATGTATCATAAGCTACCAAAGTATTTTCGTTGAAAGTTACCTAAGTTGTAGGGTTTAAATTTACCAAGAAACTTTGTTGTTGTTAAGCTAACTTGGGCAAAATATATAATACCTCGTTAAATTTACCCAAGAAGAAAGCTTGCAAAGCTTAAACTAAGTTTTTTTTCGTTACGATACAAAAAAACTTAGTAGGTTAAGATTCCCTAAGTTCTTAGTTACGATACATGCGATTTTTAATAAATTTTACAATAGTTTTTCTCTGTTTGTTGTATTCGTGTCGCATTCCGGTTAGAGACTTGGCAATACATGCAAAACAAGTGCAGAGTATGCAATAACTGATGTGCAGGATTGAGAGCTTTTGAGAATTTTTTTTTACCACTTCAGGACCTATTTGGGATTATTTTGGTTCTTTTTTGAGATTATTTAGGGGCCTTTATGCGAACTTTTTGGGATGGATTTTGGGACCATTTTGATACTTTGGACTATTTCGGGACTTTTTACACACAGAAAAATTTCTTACATTTTTAGTTAACATGATTCATGTTAAATCAACATGAACACCTCTTGTACGTAAAACAAAAACAATTTCGGAAAATCAACACGAACATTTTAACATGAAGGTATGGTTAAAATAACATGAAGTACTTCTGCATAAGAATTACATTAGTGTGTATCCCTTACACTAAATTCGGTTTGTTTTAACATGAACAAGTGTTGTTTTCGACTGCCATCTGTTCCCCAACATTTTAACATGAAGCGTATGGTTAGAATAACATGAAATATTTCTGTATTAGAATTACATTAGTGTGTATCCCTTACACTATATTCGGTTTGTTTTAACATGAACAAGTGTTGTTTTCGAGCATCATCTGTTCCCCATCAAAGCTTGTGAACAGAATTGTTCTCAAAAGAACAGAATTTAAGTCAGTGTGTAGATACCGACTTGATGAAAAGTTGTATATATTATAAATAATTAATATATTGTGAAATTTATAGTTTCTTAACTTGCGAATAAGTTGTGAAGTTTTGCAAAAAGTTTTGGGTAAGTAATTTGTGTTGTTTTTCATATTTTGTAAACGTTTCCTGCTAAAACACGTCCAAAAATATCGGGGTAGGTTAAAAAGAACGCGCACTATACATAAATACCATGGAAACGCTTTAGGATTAGGGATACCGGGTAGAAAAGGCGTCGTTTGATACTTATCCCTACATTAATTGGACGTGTGCTACCAGTTTTACAATCGCTTGGATAATTTAAAGAGCTTTCAATGAAACAATTTTTATTTAATTTTCAGATTGGGGCTTGTTGTTGCTGTTTTCGATGCAGAAGTTGCCAATGATTGCATTAAAATAAGTATATGTATATGTATGTACATATGTGTACTTTTATTATTTAACATGCTGATCGTGTTAATTTAACATGATGATCGTGTTAATTTAACATGATGATCGTGTTAATTTAACATGATGATCGTGTTAATTTAACATGATAGATCGTGTAAATTTAACAGGACGAACGTGTTATTTTAACATAGTATAGTGTTAATTTAACATGTCTGATCGTGTTGATTTAACAAGAAAAATAATGTTGTATCAACAGGAAATCATGTTGATTCAAACCTTTGTGATCATGTTAAATTCACACTGTTCCTTCATGTTGATCTAACATGTAGGAACAGTTAAAAACCAGCTTCATGTAAAAACAACCTGAGCGATAGTGTTGAAAAATAATAACCTGAAAAAGTGTTAAAAAAGTGTTGATTCAACATGAAATTATTCTGTGTGTAGGCATTATTTTACGATCATTTCGGTATTGGATAAATTCGGAACTACTGCGGGATATATTTTTTATTATTTTGCAAGTTTTGCTCCAACTAAAGAAAGCAGAGTATCTTTTAAATTGAGGTCCTTTAATTGTATTTCAATGTACATATGCAGGTCTTCGCAGCTTGAAAATGCTAACTTTTAAAATATTTCCTGTTAATTTTATAACAATAATTAACACAGTGCTACAGCCATTTTACACTTTTGAAGCGACCTAGTGAGATTGTTCATCTGGTCGAGTCATACACGAAACGCCCTTTAAAAGATTTGTAACACCCCCAAAATCAGGGGTGGCTTTCATAGGTCGCTGGTTCAGATCCGGCTCGAACCAATGGACCAATGTTACGTGCGGCCAATGGCAATGGCGGGATGCTCGCACGTAATAATATGCAAAGAAATGAAAAGAGCGGCGAGTGAATAAGGAAATAAACAATGGGATTCGAAAGTAAATATGTACAATAGTTTTATTAAATGTAACTTGTATGTGATAAGGAAATGTAATGGAATGGAAATAATTACAAAGTGCACAATAAATTATTATATGAAAATTTAAGTGGTAATTTACCTTGGTTTGGCAGCTGATGACTCTCGTATGCTCGGAAAAGAAGTGATCGAGAGTTTAGATAAATATCAGCTCTGTACCGCCGCCGAAAGCCTACATTTGTAGGATTCGAAGGGGTAAGAGCTGTTATCGGTATAAAGATAAAAGGTAAAAAGTAATAGCGCGGAAGATACTACGGTTTGCTACGAGGGGCGGCCGATATATTTAGACCGGTGGTCTAAACACCCCACTATTGACACTTTCGAAATACATATCGTCGCTCGGCGTGCAATACCGCGTATTTGCAAAAAGTAATACGGCGTATGTACCAAAACTTCCAAAATCGAGATTTCGTTACCCTGACTAGGACTCATCGGTCTTAATGTATTTACGTTATAATTCCGTGGTTTTTATCAACAAAAAACCAAATAAAGAAAAAAAAACAACTATTATGGAACCTAATTTCTTTGAAATAAACAATGCAATACAGCATATTTTTCAAAAAGTTAGTGTTTTATATATGAGCGTTTCTTTTTCAAGTGATCCAAATTTTGTAAAAGATAGACCGGGACTATAAATTGATTTGACACATATTTTTTGTTTTGCCATTTTTTCGATATTCTTCGGAGATATGATCTGTCAAAGTTTGGAATTTTTCTTAAACTTATGAAAGCATGTACCTACTCAGTCATATCATATCTCGGCTTATACTAATGCTACAAACTTCAACTTGAGCTCATTTGAAAGCTAATGAATCAGGCTTTGCGTTCCTTAATAAATTTTTTGCATTTTGCAATTTTTTTATTTTTATTATAACAATTGCATTTTTAACATTGCAACTGCACAGTGTTACCCACGACAATTTTAGTTCTAAAATCAATATATTTCAAAAATGGGGTCTTCATACGGACTTTTACTAAAATACATATTTATAAGACTAACTCAATATTTTTGTATGAAAAAAATAAAAAAAATTAAATCAAACAAGTTTTTTTTTTTTGTATTGGGACAATCCATATGAAAACGTCTAATTCAAAAAGCTGTCTAGTCTCGGATTTCGCTCAAACTTTGAGGGACACTTCCTTAGGGTCCTAAAGGAACATATTGACACACATTTATTTTTTATAACCACTAGTTTCGGACGTGAGGGACTTCGTCTATTTGGGAACCAGTATCAACACCGAAAATAATATCAGTCTAGAAATCCAGCGGAGAATCACTCTTGCCAACAAGTGCTACTTTGGACTGAGTAGGCAATTGAGAAGTAAAGTCCTCTCTCGAAGAACAAAGATCACGCTCTATAAGTCTCTCATCATACCTGTCCTGATGTATGGCTCAGATTCATGGACAATGTCAAGAGAAGATGAGATGGCCCTTGGAGTATTTGAGAGAAAAGTTCTCCGGAAGATTTATGGTCCTTCCCGTGATGCCAACGGCGAGTATCGAAGGAAATTTAACGATGAGCTGTACGAGCTCTACGCAGATCTGACCATAGTCCAGCGAATTAAAGCCCAAAGACTCCGCTGGCTCGGCCATGTTATGCGAATGGACAAAGAAGCTCCAGCACAGAAGGTTTTCCTATCGTCGCCTGAATTCGGCAGCAGAGGAAGGGGGAGGCCTCGACTGAGATGGAAACAACAGGTGGAGGATGACAAAGAAGTAGGGGTTTGTGCAAAAGAATGTCAAAAAAACGACATTTGAATTTGTCCCACCACATAGTGGCTCGTACAAAAGTTAATCAGTTTACAGTGTCTCCTGTAAAATTTGTGCGGCTACGTATGTGCGGTTTTGCAGAATTGCGATGTGCGGTTTTGTACTTTTTCCGACGATATGTAAGAACAAAAAAACAAGTAAGGAAAGCTGTTTCGGCTGTGCCCGAAGGCTATATACCATTCATGAATAAGGTCACGATATTCACTGTTCGATCCCCAGTACAGCCTGTGTGAATTTAACTTTAGCTCATACCGAAATTATCGGAACTATCGATTATATGGGGGCGATGTGTTTTGTTGGTCCAATCTCATTGATTTTTAACATCGACATTCCACTTTCTAACAGAGCAATACTTACGAAATTTCACGACCCTACCTATATAATTACAGGAGTTATAGCCCGAAATCCGTTATCGGAACAATCGATTGTATGGGAGCTATATGAAATATTTATCCCATCTCAATGATTTTCAACATCGATATTTCACATATAAAAACATCAATTCCTACAAAATTTCACGTTACTAGCTCTTTAATTACAGAAGTTATAGCCCGAAATCCGTTTATCGGAACAATCTATTGTATGGAAGCTATGAGTAGTTTTGGTCCGATCTTGCTGGTTCCGACGAATGATTATTCTCATATAAAATAACGCCTCCATACCAAATTTCATCGAGATATCTCTAAAATTGAGGGACTAGTTTGCGTACAAGCAGACCGACAGACGGACATGGCTAAATCGAATCAACTCATCGTCCTGATCATAACGGTATACTTATTAGTGGGTCTATCTCTTCTTCTTCTCATACTTACAAACATCGGACCAAAGTTATAATACCATTTCATGTCCATGAAAGGTATAAAAATTTACATTAAATTTGTAAATAAAATATATGCATTCAGAAATTTGATATCTTAATAACGACTTAAGTATATAAATGACTAAAAATTCTTAAGCGATAGTGGCGAAAACTACGTACATAGTTATGTTTTTTTTTAATTAAATTTTTTCCATTTGGTCTCCGACAATTCAGGTATGCATTGTAATAATAAAAATTTCATTGTATATAAAAATAAAAAGGAATTCCATTGGACTTAGAGAAAAACAAGTAAGGAAAGCTGTCTTCGGCTGTGCCGAAGGCTATATACCTTTCATGAATAAGCGTCACGATTTTCACTGTTCGATCCCCAGTACAGCCTGTTTCAATTTAACTATATTTACTATACACATTACACATCTTTGTTATAATTTAAAAAAACTTACAAAATAATAGGATCCGAGTTATCGGAACAATCGATTGTATGGGTACACATTACATATGTAGAAAGTACTAAAGGTGCAATATTTTACGTTCCTAACTTTTTAATTGGCGGTAGTTATGGCCCAAATTTCTTATAGCGGAACAATCGATTGTATGGGAGGTATACATATGTCATAATGACTCGATCTTATCGACTTTCACTCTACACACAACATAAATAGAACGTACTCAAGTTGCAAAATTGTATGTTCCTAACTTTTTAAATGCGGAAGTATTGGCCAAAAAACCTTATATCGGAACAACCGGTTGTATAGGGCTATATGTAATATTTACCCGATCTTCTTGATTTTCCTCTACACACTACATAAATTGAAAGTACTCAAGTTGCAAAATTTTATGTTCCTAACTTTTTAATTGCAGAAGTTTTGGCCAAAAAACCTTATATCTGAACAATCGGTTGTATGGGGGCTATATGTTACATTTGCCCGATCTTGTTGATTTTCACTCCATACACTACATAAATAGAAAGTACTCGAGCTGCAAAATTTTACGTGCCTAACTTTTTAATTGCGGAAGTTTTGGTCAAAAACCCTTATATCTGAACAATCGGTTGTTTAGGGGCTATATGTTACATTTTCCCGATCTTGTTGATTTTCACTCCATACACTACATAAATAGAAAGTACTCGAGTTGCAAAATTTTATGTTCCTAACTTTTTAATTGCGGAAGTTTTGGTCAAAAACCCTTATATCTGAACAATCGGTTGTATGGGGGCTATATGTAACATTTGTCCGATCTTGTTGATTTTCACTCCATACACTACATAAATAGAAAGTACTCGAGCTGCAAAATTTTACGTGCCTAACTTTTAAATTGCGGAAGTTTTGGTCAAAAACCCTTATATCTGAACAATCGGTTGTTTAGGGGCTATATGTTACATTTTCCCGATCTTGTTGATTTTCACTCCATACACTACATAAATAGAAAGTACTCGAGTTGCAAAATTGTATGTTCCTAACTTTTTAAATGCGGAAGTATTGGCCAAAAAACCTTATACCGGAACAACCGGTTGTTTAGGGCTATATGTAATATTTACCCGATCTTCTTGATTTTCCTCTACACACTACATAAATTGAAAGTACTCAAGTTGCAAAATTTTATGTTCCTAACTTTTTAATTGCAGAAGTTTTGGCCAAAAAACCTTATATCAGAACAATCGGTTGTATGGGGGCTATATGTTACATTTGCCCGATCTTGTTGATTTTCACTCCATACACTACATAAATAGAAAGTACTCGAGCTGCAAAATTTTACGTGCCTAAACTTTTAATTGCGGAAGTTTTGGTCAAAAACCCTTATATCTGAACAATCGGTTGTTTAGGGGCTATATGTTACATTTTCCCGATCTTGTTGATTTTCACTCCATACACTACATAAATAGAAAGTACTCGAGTTGCAAAATTGTATGTTCCTAACTTTTTAAATGCGGAAGTATTGGCCAAAAAACCTTATATCGGAACAACCGGTTGTATAGGGCTATATGTAATATTTACCCGATCTTCTTGACTTTCCTCTACACACTACATAAATTGAAAGTACTCAAGTTGCAAAATTTTATGTTCCTAACTTTTTAATTGCAGAAGTTTTGGCCAAAAAACCTTATACCTGAACAATCGGTTGTATGGGGGCTATATGTTACATTTGCCCGATCTTGTTGATTTTCACTTTATACACTACATAAATAAAAAGTACTCGAGTTGCAAAATTTTACGTTTCTAACTTTTTAATTGCGTAAGTTTTGGCCAAAAAACCTTATATCTGAACAACCGGTTGTATTGGGGCTATATGTTATACTGGTCCGATATTGCCAGTTCCGACAAATGATTCCTATATTACAAAATGGTGGCCACATGCAAAATTTCAGCCAGATATCTCAAAAAGTGAGGGACTAATTTGCGTTCAAACATACAGACAGACAGACGGACAGACGGACATGGCTAAATCAACTCAGCTTGTCATCCTGGTCATTTCGGTATACTTATTAATGGGTCCATCTCTTCTTCTTCTCATACTTACAAACATCGGACCAAAGTTATAATACCATTTCATGTTCATGAAAGGTATAATTACTTTTTCTGAAGTTTGAAGTGTGATCTTAAAGAAATCATTGCAAATAGTGTCATATCTTAACCTGGACCTGAATTCGTTGCATATATAAATACAAGATAGCTTAAATGTATTTAAACATTTATTTTCGGTGAACCCGGGATTTAGGTCTAGTAATCCCGGGATTTTCGGGACTTAAAAAACAACGGGATCCCGGGATTGGAATCCCTAGTTGGTACTAATGCTACAAACTTCAACTTGAGCTCATTTGAAAGCTAAAGCCCTATATGGGCAAATCCTCAAAACTTTTGATAATTCAAAAAAAAAGAAAGAAAAAAGATAATAGGAGCACACCCTTGAGCTTTTGCTGACACTTTTACTTAGGTAGGTAGAAGTGGCTGCCGCAAAGGCACACCTAGGCCAGTAATAAAAGGCCCGTTGTGATACCACCAAACACTAGGAAAGTCAGTCCCGGGGCCCGGCCATATGGAAAATCCCAGTGCTGTCGGGACTCTCCATATAGCCGAAACCCGGGACTGACACTCCTAACCGACACCGCTACTCCTTCTCGAACCATTTTGATAACTTGATGAAGGCCATCAAGTCCTTTATGTCTAGCTCCACGACCTGGCTTAAGCTAACCAGCAAGGGAACTCCCAGAGAGCGCCTTCTCGCTCCGCTTAAGGCCGGGCAGTTGCAGATCCACCGTTTCCTCTTCCTCATCATCTTTGCAACTCCTGCAGCATCGTCGGTAGGGAACGCCTATTCTTGCTGCGTGCCTACCAATAAGGCAGTGCCCGGTTAAAACACCTATTAATATGGAGATTTCCTTCCTTTTTAGGGCGTATATGTGTCTAGATCTTTTAAGATCGCATTTTGGCCAGGTTTGCTTGGATATCCCGCACCCTGGGGCTTGTAGCCATCTTTCGTTGGCTTCGCGGAGTGTATGCTCCTTCAGCATTAGCTTGCACGTGGCAAACGGCATACCTATGCGCTCTTTATCTTGAAGAATCTGCTTGGTCGTGCCCTGCCTGGCAAGTTCGTCTGCCCTACAGTTTCCCTCAATGTCCCTGTGTCCCGGGACCCATGTGAGGTTCACGCGGTTCTGTTGGGCCATCTCTTGAAGACATCGACGACAGCTGAGCGTCAGTTCAGAGTTGAACGAGTAAGAGCCAAGGGATTTGATGGCCGCTTGGCTGTCGCTGAAAATACAGATATCCTGTCCGATGGTGCGTTCACCTATCCAAGTCACGGCGTCCATGATTGCTGAAACTTCAGCCTGGAAGACGCTGCAGTGATCAGGTAGTCTAAAGGAGAGTTCTAGGTCCAAATCCCTTGAGTAAACCCCTCCTCCGACTCTGCCGTCTAACTTCGAGCCGTCGGTGTATATAAAAGTGCCGCCATAAGTAGCGGGACACCGATCTATGTTCTCCCAGTCTTCCCTGCTGGGAATGTTTATTCTAAAACAACAATCTCCGACTGTTGTGGTCGCACACCGATCTGTGCTCAGAGGGAGAAAGCTGTAAGATCTTAGAATACAGGAGTGTCCAATAGTGCTTGCGCCCCAGACGGACGTTTCCCTTAGACGCACAGCCGATGCTGCTGCTGCCCGGTACCCTTCTAGATCGAGTGGCAAAAAGCCAAGAATGGCCTGGAGAGCTTCATTGGGCGTTGTTCTTAACGCCCCGCTTATACAGATCATGCCCGATCTGTGGACTTTCCCTAACAGATTTAGGTTTGTTGCCTTTCTTAGCGCAGGCCACCATACCACGACTCCATACAGCATAATTGGCTGGATTATCCCAGTGTAGACCCACCTGCAAATTTTGGGGCTGAGCCTCCATTTTTTGCCAATGGCTCTTTTACACGTGTAAAGTGCAATGCACGCTTTCCTCTGGCGCTGGATGACATTCTCCTTCCAGTTAAGCTTTCTATCTAGAACTGTGCCTAGGAATTTGGCTTTGTCAGCTAAGTTCAGGCGCACGCCATCTAGTTCTGTTAGGTTCAACGGTGGTATCTTGTACCGCCTGGTATAAAGGACAAGCTCCACCTTTCCCGGGTTGATGCTAAGTCCGCAGCGAGAGGACCATGAAGAAACTTCTCGCAGTGCTACTTGCATCAAGTCACACAGGGTTTGTGGGAATTTGCCCCTATATGCAATAGCTAAATGGTCTGCATATGCCACTATTTTCCCGCCCCCCCACCTTGTGTCTCGTAGCAGCGAGTTTACGGTGAGGTTCCATAGGAGCGGGGAGAGAACACCACCCTGAGGCGTTCCTCTTGTGACATAGCGTGAAAGATCAACTGTTCCCAGTGAAGAAACTATTTTCCTTCCCTTTAGTAGTTGATCAATTAGTCCAATAAGAGACCTATTTATGCCCAGGTTTGTTAAAGCAGTGTTAATAGCCTCCGGCCTTATATGGTTGAAAGCCCCTTCGATGTCCAGAAAGGCCACGAGACAGTACTCCTTTTCATGCAATGATTTTTCAACAATAGAGACTTGGCTGTGGAGCGCAGTTTCCGTTGATTTACCTTTGGTGTATGCATGTTGATAGCTAGAAATAAGGTTGCTATCAATAGTAGAGGAGAGATAATCGCTAATTATCCTGTCGAAGGTTTTAAGTGCAAAAGACGAGAGACTGATCGGTCTGTAGTCTTTAGGCTCATAGTGTGAGGCCTTCCCAGCCTTTGGAATAAAGACTACCGTGGCGCTTCTCCAGGAGCACGGAATCTAATTAAGAGCCAGGCAGGCTGAATAGAGAACTACCAGCCATTTAGCTGATATTTCCAGCGTGTATATGAGTTGTGCGGGGAAAATCCCGTCTGGCCCAGCTGCCTTGAACGGCTCAAAGCTTTTGATTGCCCACCTTACCCTTTCCTCCGTAATGGGTAGGTTTACCGCCAGGTTTGTTGCAGATGCTACAGGTGCATCATACAAGTTCCCCGGAAAGTGTGTGTTCAGGAGCAGCTCCAGGGTTTCCCCTTCCGTGCTGGTCCAAGATCCGTCAGGCTTCCGTAAATAGCTAATGGCTGTTTGAGTTTTTGATAGCACTCGTCTAAGTCTCGCTGTATCATCGACTTTTTCGACCCCGGTGCAGAAATTTCTCCACGAAGTTCTCTTCGCTTGCCTTAGAGCCTTTTTATAGGCCCTCAGTTTAGCTTTATATTCGAGCCATTCAGGCTCCGTACCGATGCTCTTGGCCTTGTTAAATTGCTTCCTGCATGATATACGGAACGAATCCAGGTCGTAAGACCACCAGTGGGGTCTATGTTTGCCGCGTGGTTTTGGTACTGGACAAGCCTGCTCTAGGGCATTTGAGAGCGCCGTTGTAAAGGTCGTTACCAGATCATCCAGTTCTCCCACTGATGAGGGGGCTTGTGAAGGTAATACTGGTAGGTCCCTAGCTAATATTTGGTTATGTAGCTGCCAGTTAGTGTTGCGTGGATTTCGTTCCATAACTGGCTGCTCAACAATAAAGTCTAACACAATTTCTATGTACCGATGGTCAGAAAATGAATGCTCATCAAGAACACGCCATTTTCTGACCCACTCATAAGCGCCTTCGCTACAAACAGTGAGGTCTATAACCTCCCTACGAGCTTTAGTTATAAAAGTAGGCTCGTTACCCACGTTGCAAACCACCAGGTTAGTTGTTAGTAGGTAGTCAAACAGAGACTCGCCCCTAGCGTTAATATCGGAGCTTCCCCACTGGACGTGATGAGCATTAGCGTCAGCTCCAATAATAAGATGGCACGTACAGAAATTATCCACCAGATCTTTCTTGGATGAGCTTGTACCCCTTAGTCCCCAATCCACAGATCCTAGAGCTATTGACCCAGGGCTCTTGGATAAGGACCACGTCTACGTCGCCTTTAGAAAGACGACTGCTTAAAACAGCCGAGGCTGCTTTAGATTTGTGCAGATTTATCTGAAGCACCACCAACATGAGAGAGCTCAGACTTCCCTGCCGCCAGCGTGTTGTCGAGGTCTGGCCTGTTCCGGGGGCTGTCTCTCAACGAGGAGTTGTTCAGAGCACCTGCACGATTTGGCGTGGCGGGAACCCTGCTGTCTGAAGCAGCATCTCAAGAATATTCTCGGGTTCTACAGGGACGGCAGGAATCCATGCCCTTGCCCTTGGCCGAGCAGGAATGTCCTTCCAGTCGACGACATCTAGTCTTGCCCCTGGGTAGACTTCACCCAGTCTTGCAACTGCTGCCTTATACAGTGCGACAGTTCTTGCATCCTCGCACGCGAATATTTTGATCTGACCTTGGTGCCAGCCCGCGTCATTACCTCGCGGCGGACTACCCGGAGACTCACGCATTAAGTCGAGGAGGGCCCTGCCCATTTCATTCCGGACATACAGCCACCGGTCTTTGGGGATGGACCAACGGTCGTTACCTCGGTAAATGAAACCTATAAGGATTCTGTCCTTGGTTACTTCAGCAAAGCTGAGTTTTCCCACTACGGGGTTGAACTGATGCCGCTTCGGATGGGGGTTTACCTCTCCGTCCGATCTCTGGCGTTTGAAGGGATTACCGTTCACCCTCTTAGGCACATAGGGCCTCTGGAAATTTGGTATCAGAGCTTTCGCTTCCTCCACCATCTTCCTTTCTTCCGGCGACAGCTTCTCCTGCGATGCTCCCTCATATTTTTTAAGGATCCTTGCGGCCTTTCTTTTATCCCAGTACGCAAAGCGTCGGGGAGATGCCTCTTGGGAGGGATTCAGACTCGTAGTTGCCATCGCGGTCTCTCCCTTTGCGGCGTCGTCCTTCTCTTTCGAAACTCTGAAACCAGGTCGTGAGACCATTGCCCCAGATGTGCGTAGGCAGCCGCACTGCTGCTTGCTCCCATCAAGTCACTCTTACTTGATAGCAGTTTGGGGGATGACTGACCCGTAGTTTCCATCGCTGTCGGCCTCCCAGTTAACTTTGAGGCGGAGTTTGTCCTCCGGCGTTGTGTTTTCGCTTGCTCCAGCATAGTTCTTCTCTGCTGCGGAGTAAACGAAGTCGTTAATTGCTTTGTATTTTGTGTATTCTTCATCTTGTTCGTACGACCCCTCGCCGGACAAGGCCAGCTTAGGGTCAAGGGTAGTGTAAGGGGAAGTGTGTCGTCCGCCGCGGCAGAGCCCCATACCGCGGTAAGACCATAGTTACTCCCTGAGGTATCAGTGAGGCTCCGTTCGACTACAGCCACGATTTGCCTCCCGGCTGCAAACGTCCAATGGGCACGGTATCGCATAACACCCTGGATTGGGAGGGAAAAGTTTTGCACATTTATATAGCGAGCCGCTTGCTTCAAGACAGACGCTCGCTTACAGCCGCACCTCATGGTGTACAGACGCTTCGAAAAAGACCCCGGTGAGCCCTTAAACCAAGTATGTCAGAGTGGCCCCACCGGGGCTCCCTCTCTTTCTGCCGCGAGCCTAGGTAGCTCAACGTTGCCCAGAGTGCACGAACGAGGACGAAAGAGTCGGGATTGAGCGCGGTCACTCAGCAACCACACCCCATTACACTCCACACTTTTACTTAGTTTATAAGATTATATTTTGACTCTTGTTAATATGCTAAAGGTCCGGGCGTGGAAATTATGACGTCATCATTATGAAATTTTATTTTTTTTTTTTACTTTTATTTGCAATCTATTGCCTAGTTTATACGAACGTAAAATCGAATTATTTCAAAACGAATTTCTTACGACACATTTCAAAATCCCTTTGAATTAATAAATACCTACTTATTTGTACGCAAATTGAACCTTAATTACCAGCGCCACAAAAAAAAAAAGAGTCGGGGTTGGGGGATCAGAGCACCCTTTCCCTATGTACTTTGACGCGCTGAACACGAATCCGGTGTCCGTTTTGGTCCAGCACGTCTGAATTTTTTCCTAACCTCAAAAAAACAAAAACCACTAAACATTTGAAAAATTGAAGGTACAAGTAAGCTTTTCACTTTTGATGTATGCATGGATCTTCAACGCGCTTTTTTACGTTAATTAAACATATTGAATACTCAAGTTTACAATTAACATGGCATGAAAATATCTGTCATTTTTTGTGTGCTAACAAAAAAATTGAATTATTTAAACTATTCACAAACCAAACAGTTGATTTATAGTGGCTGCTGTAAGCATAATATGAACAGCACAGTAATCGGATCATGTGTGCAGGGTTTCTTTTTGAGTTAGCATCAAGTATATTTGTTCATTTTTTTGATAATTAAAGGGGCGCGCAAGTAAATGGCTTAACTATACCGAAAAATTAAAAGTACAAAAATTTGTTCTCGCATTTCCTTAGCCTTTTAACTTTTAAATGGAACGAAGCACGCATGCGACCTTATAGGTTAAGTTTCAGTATGTAGAAAAATACTTGAAAAAACAAAGAGTGGGTCGTAATATTGAGGGGCGCCCTTAAGAAAAGATTAACAGTTCATAAATTTTTTGAAACTCGCACACGTTTTCACAATTTTTTGATTTTGCGAAATTTTTCCTGGATTTATCAAGTATTATTTCATGCTTCTGAGACATTTGAAATGTTGATTTGTATCCATAAATTAAAAAAAAAAAATACTGCCTCGCTCGATGTTAAAAGTTTTGAGGATTTACCCATATACACTTATTTTTTAGCGTGAACGTGGGTGAGCGTGAACAATTTTCTTTTGTGTAATATGTTGATATTACTCCACTTTTCCAAAAAAAATCATACGTAAATGGATAAACAACTAAAATATCTTTGATATTACTGCATTTAAACTTAAGTGAAAGTGTTAAATATGCTTTGAAATGCTTATTTTACTATCTCACAGTGAATTGTGTGCGAACGCAAAGTGACACAAACCCTTCGCAAGTGAGTGTCGAAACGAGTGGTTATAAAAAATAAATGTGTGTCAATATGTTCTTTTAGGACCCTAAAGAAGTGTCCCTCAAAGTTTGAGCGAAATCTGAGACTAGCCAGCTTTTTGAATTAGACGTTTCATATGGATTGTCCCAATACAAAAAAAAAACTTGTTTGATTTAATTTTTTTTATTTTTTTCATACAAAAATATAGAGTTAGTTTGTAAATATGTATTTTAGTAAAAATCCGTATGAAGACCCCATTTTTGAAATATATTAATTTTGTAGAGAATTTAATAAGCAATCGAATGCAGGTATTTAGAACTAAAAATATTGTGGGTTACACTGTGCAGTTGCAATGTTAAAAATGCAATTGTTATAATAAAAATAAAAAAATTGCAAAATGCAAAAAATTTATTAAGGAACGCAAAGCCTGATTCATTAAGACCCTCATACAGTTCCGTGTGAACGTTAGCGTGAATGAGTGGAGACTTTCTATTGCGTACGCAAAGGAAAAGAATTCCAAATCAATTCTTTTGTGCGTTCACGCACATCTGTCAAATGACTTCAACTCTCCAACAAATGTAAAAAAAATCACAGTTTGGCGTGGTAATTTCCAAATTTCAAAACTCACTTGCAAAGGGTTTGTGTCACTTTGCGTTCGCACACAATTCACTGTGAGATAGTAAAATAAGCATTTCAAAGCATATTTAACACTTTCACTTAAGTTTAAATGCAGTAATATCAAAGATATTTTAGTTGTTTATCCATTTACGGATGATTTTTTTTGGAAAAGTGGAGTAATATCAACATAGTACACAAAAGAAAATTGTTCACGCTCACCCACGTTCACGCTCAAAAATAAGTGTATATAGGGCTTTAGCATTCAAATGAGCTCAAGTTGTTTTTTAAGTCCTGAAAATCCCGGGATTACTAGACCTAAATCCCGGGTTCACCGAAAATAAATGTTTAAATACATTTAAGCTATCTTGTATTTATATATGCAACGAATTCAGGTCCAGGTTAAGATATGACACTATTTGCAATGATTTCTTTAAGATCACACTTCAAACTTCAGAAAAAGTAATTTTTCTCTAAGTCCAATGGAATTCCTTTTTATTTTTATATACAATGAAATTTTTATTATTACTATGCATACCTGAATTGTCGGAGACCAAATGGAAAAAATTTAATTAAAAAAAAAACGTAGTTTTCGCCACTATCGCTTAAGAATTTTTGGTCATTTATATACATAAGTCGTTATTAAGGTATCAAACATGCTATTTGTACCTGTGGTACAAAAAAATTGTGTCAAATTTCTGAAAGCATATATTTTATTTACAAATTTAATGTAAATTTTTATACCTTTCATGGACATGAAATGGTATTATAACTTTGGTCCGATGTTTGTAAGTATGAGAAGAAGAAGAGATAGACCCACTAATAAGTATACCGTTATGATCAGGACGATGAGTTGATTCGATTTAGCCATGTCCGTCTGTCGGTCTGTTTGTACGCAAACTAGTCCCTCAATTTTAGAGATATCTCGATGAAATTTGGTATGGAGGCGTTATTTTATATGAGAATAATCATTCGTCGGAACCAGCAAGATCGGACCAAAACTACTCATAGCTCCCATACAATAGATTGTTCCGATAAACGGATTTCGGGCTATAACTTCTGTAATTATAAAGCTAGGAACGTTAAATTTTGTAAGTATTGCTATTTTTATATGTGAAATATCGATGTTACAAATCATTGAGATGAGATAAATATTTCACATAGCCCCATACAATCGATTGTTCCGATAAACGGATTTTGGGCTATAACTCCTATAATTATATAGGTAGGGTCGTGAAATTTCGTAACTATTGCTTTGTTAGAAAGTTGAATGTCGATGTTAAAAGTCAATGAGATTGGACCAACAAAACACATCGCCCCATATAAACGATAGTTCCGATAATTTCGGTATAAGCTAAAGTTAAATTCACACAGGCTGTACTGGGGATCGAACAGTGAATATCGTGACCTTATTCATGAAAGGTATATAGCCTTCGGGCACAGCCTAAGGCAGCTTTCCTTACTTGTTTTTTTGTTCTTACATATCGTCGGGAAAAGTACAAAACTAAAGCAAAAATGCTAGTAACGTGAAATTTAGTAGGAATTGATGTTTTTATATGTGAAATATCGATGTTGAAAATCATTGAGATGGGATAAATATTTCATATAGCTCCCATACAATCGATTGTTCCGATAAACGGATTTCGGGCTATAACTCCTGTAATTATAAAGCTAGGAACCTGAAATTTTGTAAGTATTGCTATTTTTATATGTGAAATATCGATGTTGAAAATCATTGAGATGAGATAAATATTTCACATAGCCCCCATACAATCGATTGTTCCGATAAACGGATTTTGGGCTATAACTCCTATAATTATATAGGTAGGGTCGTGAAATTTCGTAACTATTGCTCTGTTAGAAAGTGGAATGTCGATGTTAAAAATCAATGAGATTGGACCAACAAACACATCGCCCCCATATAATAGATAGTTCCGATAATTTCGGTATGAGCTAAAGTTAAATTCACACAGGCTGTCCTGGGGATCGAACAGTGAATATCGTGACCTTATTCATGCAAGGTATATAGCCTTCCGGCACAGCCGAAGACAGCTTTCCTTACTTGTTTTTTTTGTTCTTACATATCGTCGGAAAAAGTACAAAACCGCACATCGCAATTCTGCAAAACCGCACATACGTAGCCGCACAAATTTTACAGGAGACACTGTAAACTGATTAACTTTTGTACGAGCCACTATGTGGTGGGACAAATTCAAATTTCGTTTTTCTGACATTCTTTTGCACAAACCCCTACTTCTTTGTTACTTATGAATGGATCCGGGTACCCAGAAGCCCTGTTAGGCAAATATCATTTTTGAAATGTCGAATGTGCGGTTTTGCAGAAGTGCGATGTGCGGTTTACTGTGCGGTGTACTTTTTCCGACGATATTAAGTCGTTGTTAATCATATATGTACGTATATTTGGCTATGTTTGCCACGCCCACTATAAAATATTTATGGAAAAATCATAAGAGAATGACCAGGGGGACTCACCTATAAAATTATATCATTTTAGCCATTTCAGCTGCCGAGATAAGTCACTTTGTGTGATTTTCGAAATTTTCGATATCGAAAAAGGGGGCGTGCTTATCATCCGATTTCGCCCATTTTCAATAGCAACCTACCTTGGCCAGAAAGTAACCTGTGTACAAAATTTCATGCAAATATCTAAATTTTTACTCAAGTTATCGTGTACACGGACGGACAGACGGACAGACGGACGGACATGCCTTAATCAACTCCTCTTTTAATCCTAAGAACTTTCATATATGGAACTCTATATCTATCTCGATTATTTTGTGCCGTTACAAACAGCCGTTATGTGAACAAAGTTAATATACCCTTGTACTAGTACTAGTACACTGGGTATAAAAATAAATAGGGAAGTGTCCATTAAAAAGTATGCATGCGTAATACTTTTTCAGATTGATTTGAGTGAAAATAAAACTAACTTAAAATAGTCGACCTAAAGCCCTCTCTAAGTAGCCAAATAAAAGCCACCTTAAAGATGTGGGCTAAGAGTTAGCTCAATATAGATAACCTTACGCTGTCTTAAACAAGTCGACTTGTAGTTAGCTGAGAGTCATGCAGAAATAAGCACTACTGACTACCTCCTAGGCCATCGCCATGTAAAAATAGACAGCCTGCTCCATACAAAGTAGTCAACTTTTCAAACAGTATTGGGTGCGAAGTAATTAACTTAAAATGCCTTTATGGTTAGTCGAGTTCCCGACTGGGATACTCTGCTTCCCTTTGATGGTGAGTTGAAAACTCATTGGGTTTATCTAACTTTTTTTTGCAAATTAAAAATTTTTGTTAGCCGATTTCGGTAGAATGGTTAATGGATATTAAAGTTTGTTCTAGCGATTTTTTGTGAAGCAAGATTAACCCTTGAAAAATCGGTGTGCAAAAGTTCGAATTAAAAAGACTGTTACGTTACAAATAACTTTTTGGCTCTGAACAAAGGCATAGCTACAAATTCTACTAATATTGCAGTTTATTTGAAAAATAGACTGGAAATGCTCAAAATTACTTTCAATTAACTCAAATCCGTCTGAAAAAGGTAAATAGAGCGATAGAAATAACATTACTGAAATGCAACGTACTTTTTCGTTAGATAATGTAAATTTAAAAAATTTTATTTATTAAGAAACATTGCAGAAACTATCGTATAATTTCGAAGAAAGTAAAAGGGTGCGCGTTGTCTTCGAGAATAGGATTCTTTGGCATGTGTGGAACCCCAAAACAATCAAAAGCACCCAAAATTTTGAAGAAACAAATTTTTTTTTGTGGTTTCGTTTTTTGCGATTTTGGCCATATATTTTTCTGGATGCTCTAATATGGGTGTTTCCCAGCGGAAATTTGAATTTTGTATGGAGAAAATTTATTTTTGCTATGTAAAAAAACGTCCGCAACAGAGATATGAAACGATTACTTACAAAAAGCTTTCCTTATCCCAACTTTCTGTTGGTTTTTAAGAACTCATTACTTTCACCTTTAATTTATCCTCAAAGATTTTGTACCTTAATATTTGGCATTTGGCAGAAAATTGCCAATTTACTTATTGGCCTCAACCCTACTTCCGTTTTTAGTAACGCACTTAGGGCCGCTTGCATAAAAGCCGATAATGACTAATCGCCCGGTTACCGGAGTTTAATTGACGTATTTTGTTCGGTTAGCTGTCAAACTAATCACCGATTAGTCGTTATCGGCTTTTATGCAAGCGGCCCTTAAAGTGGTTAAGACACATCATACTATATAAGCGCCTACAACTATAGAAGGGCGCGTGCATGATTTTTGCAACACGACACGACAAGTTCACGAAACAGATTTTCGAAAAAACTTACTTATACAAGCAGCAGGTTCCTAAGTATGACCATATATATTAAATCAGCCCAGTTTTTACGGTACTTCTTACTAAAAATTAAAAAAAAATCGATCAAACGTAACGTCCGCAACGCCAGGAAATGCCGATATACATTTTTTCCTGAACCCCCTTATGATGCATTTACACTGCACCAAATGCGTCGCATTTGACGAAGTTATTTCGAGAATGTTTGTCCGCAGAATGAATTTGTTTGCCAAATTAGACGAGTTTAATTTAATTTGACGTAATTTGCTGATCTAATTCAATCTGCAAAAGTGACTTATTTGGTGCAGTGTAAATGTAGCTTAATACTAACTACACACAGAATAATTTTTGTCAACATGAACCATGTTAAACTAACAAGAAAGATCCTTTAAATTTGCATGAGATAATGAGGCAGATAGTGTTGTTTTAACAGGAATTCATGTTAATTTAACAGGAGTCCATGTTAATTTAACAAGAAGTCAAGTTTTTCAACATGAACTTCATGTTGATTTAACAGGAAGTCATGTTATTTTAACACGAAGTGAAGTTATTCAACATGAGCTCCACGTTAAAATAACATGATCGATAGTGCACTCAGAGAAAAAATCACAGTTATATCAACAGTCCTCTACTGTTAATACCAAAAACTGTTGAATTGACGGAAATCTGGTCAAGTAATGTAGATTTACAGTGAATCCAACAGATTTAACAATCATTTAACAGCGAAGACACTCTCACAACAGATTTATGAAGTTAATCCAGCAGATTTAACACTCTCACAACAGACTTCTGCATTTAATCCAACAGATTTAAGTTAATCCAACAGATTTAACACTCTCACAACAGACTTCTGCAGTTAATCCAACAAATTTAAGTTAATCCAACAGATTTAACACTCTCACAACAGACTTCTGCAGTTAATCCAGCAGATTTAACAGTAACTCAACAGCTACAGTAGGCGACAGGTTATACAGTAGGCACCTAGGTTGAGTGTTCAAGAGCCCTGAGTTCCGATTCTCGGTGAATTCACAATATAAGAACTCTGAAACAAAAATTTTTGTTTTTGTTTTGAAAAAAAAAATTATATTGGCTTCACCGAGAATCGAACTCGGAATACCTAAAACAACAAAATTTTCTGTTAAAACAACAGCTACAAAGGTTCACGAACGAACAGCATCTGTTGTTTTAACAGATATATCGTTTGGATGGTTTTTGAATGTGAAATCTGTTATTTTAACCTGTAATCCAGTTCGTTCTACTGTATTTTTTCTCTGGGTGTGTTGAAAAATAATAACCTGAAAAAGTGTTAAAAAATTGTTGATTTTACATGACAATTTTTCTGTGTGTAACTAAACTAACTATTAAAACCCGTATCCTGAGTGTTATCCGTACCGTGGTCATGGGATAATGGCACTACGTTAGTGTGTCTCATAACGGTGGCCGCCAGATACCTGGCGCCCTCTCGGATGAAATTACATGATAAGGCCCCTGAACTGCTTTTAAATAATCATGCCGATTCTGGCCTTTCGGTTATTACCGAATCTAAAACTGAAGCCACAGACATGCCGGGGCTGAGCAAGCCCGCAGGGAGGCTGTCCAATAAAAGTGGGAGATCCAACAGTACGACCTCACCAAATTTCCAAAAGAGGACAAGGCAGATGCCTCCTCTTGATGGTATGGCAGCCAGTGCCTTAGTAACCGCGGCTCATCCTGATGGTGCGGTGGCAGGACAGTCATAGTCTTTTTAAGATGCCCTGACCCCTGTTAAGCTGGACATAATCCCACAAGATTATCCTACTACCATCTGGCACTATTAGCGGGGACTTTACTATGAAAATGACGTTCACACTGAACATTTCCTAAAAATTTATTTTAAATAGTGAAATTTTCCTGCGAGTAGTTTTCCAGATCGCGATATATCAGAAAGACCTACAAAACATTTATATTTATACTAAATAACAACTTTTATAGTCATCATAAATTATATTTTGGTCTGAAGATAAAATGTAATTTTACAATTCACATTAGTATGTTAAGTAATACACAAATTATAAAAACTCTAACTAATTATCTCACCAATTCCTAAAAAAAGCTTATCTTGTCAATTTCAGTACATCTTTAAAGTAAAACAAGATGCAGCCGAGCAAGTACGTGGGCCTTGTAGCTGACTTAATGCCCAACATCCGGCTCATGAAATACTCGGGATTGTTCATGCACAATTTTACTGGCGGCTCTGGGCTTTTTAAGAAGATCTACTCATCCATGCATTTGGTTTTAGTTTTGGTCCACTTTCTATTAATTTTGGTGAATATGGCACTGAATGCCGAAGAAGTCAATGAGTTGTCAGGTAATACGATCACGGTTCTTTTCTTTACTCATTGCATTACGAAATTCATTTACTTGGCTGTTAACCAAAAACATTTCTATAGGTGAGTAAAATAAATAGTTAATAACTAAGTGAAAATTAAAAACTGTCCAACTGAATATTTTAACAAATCGTCGCTACACCAGGAAAAGCGGTTATCTGTTTTTCTAGTGATTCTAGTGATTTTTCAGGGGAACGTGAAAATGGTTTGGTGGTTGCGTACTGTTTTTAGAATTTTCACCATTTTACAGCACATACACTTTTAAATAAAAATGTTTTTACACCATAAAATTATAAATTTCTCCAATGTTACTTAAAACAGCCATCTAACCGCTGTTCCTTCTTTTTAAATAATTTCTCAAATTTGATATGAAAATATATCTATAAATACAATACAAATATTTTAAGTTAAAGTTTAGAACTTTGTATAAAACTATAATACAAATACTGTAAATGAACTTTATGAAAAAATCAGGAAAATTCCGCGAGTTTTCACCAAAATTTTGAAATTTATTGTTTAACCAAACCAATTTTACTCGCTATCTGCCACCTAACATTTTCTTGCTAAGATGAATTAGAACGTACTATAAATTCATTGTATTTTAACTATAGAACATTGAATATCTGGAACCAAGTAAACTCGCATCCATTGTTTGCCGAGTCCGATGCTCGTTATCACGCAATAGCCCTTGCCAAGATGCGAAAATTATTCACTTTGGTTATGCTTACGACCGTTGCTTCAGCTGTAGGTAAGTCTGTGGGTACATAAATTTATCATAATTAAATTTACTTGAAACATTCAACTTACGCCTTATTTAGCATGGACAACCATTACATTCTTTGGTGAGAGCGTTAAATTTGCTTTTGACAAGGAGACAAACTCTACCATTACTGTTGAAATTCCACGTTTACCGATTAAATCGTTCTATCCTTGGAATGCTTTCTCTGGCATGTTTTACATAATCAGTTTTGCTTATCAATTCTACTATCTACTCTTTTCAATGGTTCATTCCAATTTGTGTGATGTTATTTTCTGTTCCTGGTTGATTTTTGCATGTGAGCAGCTGCAACATTTAAAAGGAATTATGAAGCCATTGATGGAGTTATCAGCATCACTAGATACCTATCGACCTAATTCAGCAGCTCTATTTCGTTCTTTATCTGCTAACTCTAAATCAGAATTAATAAATAATGAGGGTAAGTAAAAAAAATAAATTAATGGTGATGTAGGATATCTAGAGTTCGGAAAATAGTTAATAAAATTATGCTAACATATGTGCCACAGTTTAACCAATTTTTTTAAAATAAGTTTACAAGTTTTTTTAATCGCTTGATTTGACTTATTTTTGCGATCTCTAATGATATCGTAATCGGTATTTGAAAAAATTTAAAATACAAGACTGCGTTCACGTTGGGCCATAAAGTCGAGTTAAAGGGGCATTTTTCTACTTAATTCATATTGTTGTTGTCAATAAACTCGAGTTTATGTCTCAACGTGAACGTAATATTACTCTGTAGTGGAATGTATTGTCCCACTGAGTTCATAGGGGTTGATATTAGTGTCTACGAAGTAGAGATATACGCCGCCGAGTAGTCACTTTTCGCGTGCTGCCGCCGAATGGCTTAAATGACGTCGCGGCGGCGGCACACAGTGGGAAATAATTGAAGTTCATAAATCACTACAGCCTTCATTTTTCATCCGATTTTGATATTTTTTTTTTTTTTAATAAAAGGTTTTGAGATTTGCTACATAGAGCCAAAATGTATTCAATAAAGTGTGATTGGCAGTTAATTATGTTTCTCTTGTAAGGGGCTATAATGTCAAACTAATGTAAACAAATGAATTAATCCTTTATGGTGCACCACATGTAAATTGGGTATCATTTTCTTTTCTTTTTATTAGCAATACACTACAGCCTTCATTTTTCATCCGATTTTGATATTTTTTTTTTTTTTTTAATAAAAGGTTTTGAGATTTGCTACATAGAGCCAAAATGCATTCAATAAAGTGTGATTGACAGTTAAATATCTTTCTCTTGTAAGGGACTATAATGTCAAACTAATGTAAACATATGAATTAATCCTTTATGGTGCACCACATGTAAATCATTATACCCAGTGTACTAGTACTAGTACAAGGGTATATTAATTTTGTTCACATAACGGTAGTACTTAACGGCAAAAAATAATCGAGATAGATATAGAGTTCCATATATGAAAGTTCTTAGGTTGAAAAGAGGAGTCCATTAAGACATGTCCGTCCGTCCGTCCGTCCGTCCGCCCGTCCGTCTGTGTACACGATAACTTGAGTAAAAACTGATATATTTGCATGAAATTTTGTATACAGGTTATCTTTTGGCCAAGGTAGGTTGCTATTGAAAATGGGCGAAATCGGATGATAACCACGCCCCCTTTTTCGATATCGAAAATTTCGAAAATCACACAAATTGACATATCTCGGTAGCTGAAATGGCTAAAATGATATAATTTATAGGTGAACCCCCCTGGTAATTCTCTCATGATTTTTCCATAAATTTTTTATAAGGGGCGTGGCACCGCCCACTTTTAAGGGAGGCATTTTTGAAATTTTGATTGGTCGTAACTTTTAAACTGATTACGATAGAACGATGGAATTTGGCAAAAAGCATACTAGTATCGTTGGGAGTATACCTGATGAAAATGGATAAAATCGCCCTCCAACCATGCCCACTTTCGATATCGAAAATCACATAAATTGACATAAAAAATGATATAATTTTATAGGTGAATCCAGCTAGTAATTCTCTTATGATTTTTCCATGAATTTTTTATAGGGGGCGTGGCACCGCCCACTTTTAAGGGAGGCATTTTTGAAAATTTGACTGGTCGTAACTTTTAATCTGATTACGATAGAAGGATGGAATTTGGCAAAAAGCATACTAGTATCGTTGGGAGTATACCTGATGAAAATGGATAAAAGCGCCCTCCAACCATGCCCACTTTCGATATCGAAAATTTCTAAAATCACCTAAATTGACATAATTCGCTAACGGAAATGGGTAAAATTATATAATTTTATAGGTGAATCCCCATGGTCATTATATAATGATTTTTTGATAAATTTTCTTAAGTGGTCGTGGCCCCGCCCACTTTTAAGGGAGGCATTTTTATACCCAGCGTACTAGTACAGGGGTATTATAATTTTGTCCACATAACTGTACTACGTGCCGGCGCAAAATAATCAAGATCCATGTATGAAAGTTCTTAGGTTGAAAAGGGGAGTCTATTCAGGCGTGTCCGTCCGTCCGTCCGTCCGTCTTTGTACACGATAACTTGAGTAAAAATTAAAATATTTGCATGAAATTTTATATACAGGTTATTTTTGGCCAAGGTAGGTTGCCCCCTTTTTCGATATCGAAAATTTCGAAGTTCACATAAACTGACATATATCGGTAACTGAAAATGATAAAATGATAAAATTTCATAGGTGAATCTCTCTTATCATTCTATTATGATTTTCTCTTAAATTTTAAAAAGTGGGCGTGGTACCGCCCACTTTCAATGGAGGAATTTTTGAAAATTCGACTGGTCGTAACTTTTAAACAAATTATGGTAGAACGATGAAATTTGGCACAAATCATACTAGTACTCTTGGGAGTATACGTGATGAAATTGGATAAAATCCCCGTCCAACCACGGCTACTCTCGATATCGAAAATTTAGAAAATCACCTAAAAGACTGGTCGTAAGTTTTAAACTGATTACGGTAGAATCGTGAAATTCGGCACAAGGTATACTAGAGTTATAGGAAGTATACCTGTTGAAATTAAACGAAATCGCTTCCCAATCACGTCCACTTTCAATATGGAAAATTTCGAAAATCACATAAATTGACATAATTCGGTAAGGTAAATAACTAAAATAGTATAATTATAGTATAATTTGGTAGTTAAATTTGTAAGGAATTGTCTACTATAACTAGCTATAATTTTTTCGACGGCCATGTATTTTATTGAAAGTTGGTAGTATGGCTCAGAACGATTAAACAAAAATACGTATACAATTTTTCGAAATTCGAATTATTTTGAAAGTTATAGGTATCAACAGTTTTCGAAATTCCTTACTTTTTGATAATTTTCTCACGATTGGTAAACCCGATTTTGCTAATTTTTTAAATATATATAAAAGATGGTATCTTTTACAAAAGGACATTTCCAATTTTTGCAAAAAATTTTTTTTTGCAAGCATTATTCGCAATTTTTAACTTCTCCATCGTGGCGAGATGGCGCTTTTGTATGATGTTGTTGGGCATTCCATTAGTAACTATTAGCAAAAGAAAAATTTTTTGGCACTTTAAGGGAGCGGAAGTTACTTACATTTTTTGTCTTCATAGTCCACAGTACGTAGAGAAAAACAAAATTTCATAAAAAATTTACTAGTCTGTAAAAAAATGTAAATAACTCCCGCCCCCTTAAAGTGCCAACAATTTTTTTTTGCCAATAGTTACTAATGGAATGCCCAACAACATCATACAAAAGCGCCATCTGACCACGATGGAGAAGTTAAAAATTGCGAATAGTGTTTGCAAAAAATTTTGTTTGCAAAAGTTAGAATCGTCGTTTGGTAGAAGATACCATCTTTTATATATATTTAAAAAATTAGCAAAATCGGTTTCACCAATCGTAAGAAAATCATCAAAAAGTAAGGAATTTCGAAAAGTGGTGATAGCTATAACTTTTAAAATAATTCGAATTTCGAAAAACTGGTCCAAACGTATTTTTTTCAATTTAAAACTTTGTCACAAATTGGGCTTAAGTATATTAGAAGTAAGAAATGTATTCAACTATACGAAAGATTTTGAGGGCACGCGAACATATGTTGTATCGTAGCATAAATAAATATTAATTTTATAAACTAACTAATAAATTTATTGAGTTCGTTTTTCCCAAATTATAATATATATAGAAAATATATACCTTATAGGTACTACTATTGTTTCCATACACTGGGTATTTAATGTTCGGCTTACCTGAACTTAGACTTCCTTACTTGTTTTCTTTTCTTTTTATTAGCAATAATTAACTCTTTAAACTTCCGCGATTTTTGTGAAAAATGTTCGGCGGTTACAGTTTTCTTACCTTAGCCTACAAACAACCGTTCTTCACTGGCACCGAAGTTTTTTTTACTATCAATAAAATACTTCTAAATTTGCTACAGAATATCCTTTCGTATTGCTAATTTGAATTAAGCTGGAATTATTGGTGATGTTTGTCGTAACGCTGTAGTCGTATCCCTAACGCAACCCTATGCGATACATTTTTATCGATTATTGGTGCGGTAACCGTAAACAGCTGATTGACTGCAAAACCTTGTAAGCAATAAGCAAAAAGGTAATCAGCTGTTTATCGTTACCGCGGAAAACCAAAAACCAATTGGTTGGCTACGATCCGGTTACGACCTTAGCGTTAAGATATGGCACCAATAATCGATTGCATTAAATCCCATAAGGTTGGTCGAATCAGCTGATTGGATACGACTACAGCGTTACGACAAACATCACCAATAATTCCAGCTCTAAAGGTAGTGTTGCAGAGTTTTCTTTATTTGTTGATACTTATCCGGTTCCAAGTAGAGTTGCTTGTAGACTTCAAAATTAAAAGTCTCGGTTTAATACTTTACAATCTAATTGACTTCAGTTTAATTATTTAATATGTAAGTATTTTACAAGTTTTGGAAAAATAACTTTTAAGCGAACTAAATAAGCGGGCGGTAGATATGCAAGAGCGAAAACTAAAAGGAAGCAACAAGAAGCAAAAAAAAGTCAAAATGACGTTTTCTATTAACTCCTTTGTGGTCAACTAGCATTAACCCTTGAGTGAGTGTATACATTAACACATATGTTATACATGATAGACAAATCTATGTTAGTATATGTTCAAACTTACTTTTTAAAAAGATACGTACATAAGAAAAATTGAATATGTGGAAAAGACTTAAAGCATGGTTAGCTTATCGTACTATTAGTCATCATTGTCTGTAAACAGATCTCCTTTCGTAGGTAACAGGCATAATTTAGCTATTGGGCGAACAAACTCTCCGGTCGGTGTTTTCACGGTCACTACTCGTACGCGACCATCAGCTCCATGATGACATCGAATCACCCTTGCTAAAACCCACTTTGTAGGGGGAGTAGGCTCGCTAAAAACAGCTACTATATCTCCTTCCTTGAGGTTTCGTATTGGCCGAAACCATTTCGTGCGACGTTGCAGACTGATGAGATATTCGTCTCTCCAACGACGCCAAAAATGTCGCCTCATTGCGGAAATTAACTCCCAACGCTGATGAAGACTTCCGCAGAACCCTTGACCCTCAGGTTCTGGGATAGCCTTGAGAGGTTCTCCGACGATAAAATGCCCGGGTGTTAATACTTCGAGGTCGGCTGCGCTTGTAGTGCCTTCGCATAAGGGGTGGGAATTCACGCACGCCTCCACTTCAGTCAATAAGGTACTAAACTCTTCGTACGACAGCAGAGTTTCGCCCAAAACGCGTTTTAGGTGATACTTGATAAGCTTTATTCCAGTTTCCCAGTATCCGCCCATATGAGGCGCCTCTGGTGGATTGAAACGCCACTCTATGTTAGACTCAGCGAAGAAGGATCGTAATCTGTCATCTGCCATACATTGCTCATATCGGTTGCGTAGTTCCTTCTCAGCGCCGACGAAGTTTGTACCATTATCCGAGAACATGGTCTTGCAATAGCCTCTGAGATTAATAAACCTCTTGAATGCATAGAGGAAAGCAGAACTCGATAAATCGCCGACGAACTCCAAATGCATGGCGCCCGTGCACATACAAATGAAGGAACATATATAGAAGATCGCCCATCGATTGAGCGACAAGATTTCGATTTAAATAGGTACATTTTACACACTTGTGATAAATGCTGCGTATTATGTTGCGGGCGCCAATAATCCAGTAGCGACGTAACAGATTTACTTGCATCAAACGAGGTCCCGCATGCAAAGTGTACAGATGAATGTCGGATATTATTAGTCTCGACAGCGGAGAATTTTTGGGCAAGATGACCGGATGTTTTATATCGCATGCAACATCCGCAGACTTCAATCGACCACCTAATCGAAGTATACCATTGCATTCAAGGAACGGCTGGAGGCGCAACAAGCTGCTGCGGAGCGGAATCGGTCTTTTTATCGTTTGATGACCCATGCTGCCAAAGCTGATTTGATTTGCTCAGGACTTCTGGACCATCCCACCATTGCTTGTGATGCAGAAGTTTTAGCGGAGTCATACCACGAGAAGCGCAATCTGCAGGGTTTTCCTCGAACGTGATTCCAGCACTCTGGTGGAAGAATCTCGTGGACGTCAGCAAGCCGGTTGGCGACAAACGTTGCCCATCTGCTAGGGTGCGCTTGCAACCATGCCAGCGTAATGGTTGAGTCCGTCCACGCAAACAGGGGCTATCGTAGATCACCCCAACTACGCAACACGATAGTTACCAACTTGGCGGCGAGGTGGGCCGCGCATAGTTCGACGCGAGGCAGAGATGTAGTCTTTATCGGTGCAACTTTGGTCTTAGACGAGATTATTGAAACGGAGATCTCACCGTCACTATGAACGGTGCGTGCGTACATCACTGCTGCGTAAGCTCGTTCGGACGCATCAGCGAATATATGTAGTTCAGTAAGGGATGCAGCCATTCCAAAACCGAGCCAGCGACTCACCTTCAAGCTTACTAATTTCTGCAGCTTAGAGCGATGTTCAAGCCACAGATTTGCAATTGTGTGTGGTATCGAGTCATCCCATCCAACCTCAGCACGCCAAATGTCCTGAAACCACATTTTTGAACAAATTGTCACAGGGGCGAGTAAACCCAGCGGATCAAAGAGAGTACTAGCGTCCAACAGAAAGGCTCTCTTAGTAAGGCTCCTTTAGGTCTACTGCAAATGAGAAATAGTCACCCTCTACGTTCCAAATGAGGCCTAACGCGTGATCGTCCTTACTGTCGACTATGTAATGCGATACGGTTTGATGTGATTTAGAGAGGCTTTCTTTTAACTCAGAGCAGTTAGATGCCCATTGCGAAGTTCGAAACCTCCTTCCTGGAGGATTTCGGATACGTTTTGTTGAAGCGATTGGAGCTCTAACTTGCAAGAGGCCCCAGTTAGCATGTCATCCATGTAAAAATCCTTAAGGATTGCGTGAACAGCTTTCTTGCATCCATTTGTTGAGCCCCTAGCAGTTTGTTGCAACGCCTTAACAGCTAAGTGAGACGCCGCGGCAACGCCGTACGTTACGCGTAGCATGTGATAGTCCTTAATGGGTGAAGATGGATCGGGGAGCCAAACGATTCGCTGCAGATCGAGGTGCTTCGACGAAACGCAGACCTGTCGATACATTTTTGCTACATCTGCGGTTACCGCGTAACGATGAGTTCTGAAGCGCAGCAGTATCGAATATAAATCTTGTTGTAGATGAGGTCCAACAAACAATGCGTCATAAAGTGAGTTTCCCGTAGTGGTTTTGGCAGACGCGTTAAACACTACTCTTAGCTTGGTTGTAATACTCGATTCTTTAATCACCGAGTGGTGTGGCATGTAATACCCCTTGTTTGCCGTTTCAGACACCTCCTCCATGTGACCCATGTCGATGAGCTTTCGCTCAAACTCGTTGTAGAGCAAGCGCGTGTCGTTGTTACCAGCGCGCCTTCGTTCAATCCGTAACAGGCTACGAACTGCAAGTTACGTGACTCACCCAACGCTACGTTAGGTTTTAGCGGGAGCTCAACCACAAAGCGACCATCAGGCATTCTTTGATGAGTGGAATTAAAGTGGTTTTCACAGAAAATTTCCTCGTGAGTCAGGTGCTCCTTATGCGGAGGTTCTTCCAGATCCCATAACCTAGCGAGCACTCGATCGAAATGCGCATCACAATGCAGCGACTGCAAAGCAGGCGCGGGAGAAACAGGTGTGTTAATATTTCCAAACAGCGTCCAGCCGAATACCGTTTTCTGCGCCATAGGTGTGCCAGGCGGACCTTTTCGAAGCTCGCTACCGATTAGTTGATCCATTGCATCCATTCCTACGAGTATATCTATGCGGCCAGGTTTCGCGAAGTGTGGATCAGCTAGCAACAAACCTTGAATATGTGGCCAATCAGAAACATTCAGTATCTGTGTAGGCAAATCGTTCGTGATTTTTGGTAGAATCAACGCGGATATACCGAAGCATTTATTCGATCAACTAGACGAGAGCGTGAGTAATGTCTCGCCTTTGCAGCGACCACCTTGTGAAGAACAGATTCCGGTGACGAATACAGAAGATGACGAACGCGATAATCCCAGACGCTGTACACATGCCTCCGTTACAAACGAGGCGTGCGACCCGGTGTCGAAAAGTAAACGTGCAGTCTGCCACTGCCCAGTGCAATCTTAAATTTTTACTAATGCGGTAGACAATATAACCGCTTTTTGCGTTGCAAATTGCGAAGCGGAACCAGTGCAGTGTGGCAGCGCTGGGTGCAGCCAAATCAGTGGCAGATGAACCAGTTGCAGGGTTGCTGATGGATGCAGAACCCGGGGCGGCGGTGTTGGCATTGGCGACATGAGCAGATGTAGCGGCGGGGGAACCTGTACTAGTATTGATCATCGTGTGGTGACGTTGCTGACATACCCGGCATACTGACGCACTATTACAGGATTCTTTATAATGCCCCGGACTTAAGCAATTAAGGCAAGCCCTGGCTTCTTTTATAAATTTAATTTTGGCATTGATCTCTAGACTACGAAATTTGTCACACGAGTAGATCTTGTGAGCTTCATTGCAGTACATGCAGCGCGTTTGGTTGTGCTCCAGAATTGCGTGAAATACTTTTCTTGATTTTGCAGTCCATTTGGTTGTCGTCGGCTTGATAGGCCCTGCTTGCAAGGCAGGCGCGAATATAATGGCCAACGAGCGGCACCTTATCTCCAAAAAAGTCGTAAGTTGTTCAAATGTGGGGGGTTCGTCACTAGTAAGCGAGAGCTCCCACTGCTTGCGGGTTTCAAACGCGAGTTTGCTAACCATATTATGCACCAACCAATCATCCCAGAAATCTACGGGGCGCCCTAATGCTTTGAGCGTGTTGCTGAAAGCATCGAGAACACCCTTTATAGCATCCGCAGTGTCACTTGAAGCCTTGTGAACATCAGTTATGGCCCTGAGATGTGCTTCAACAATTACACGGACTACATTGTAGCGAGACTTCAGCAGGTCCCATCATCATCATCATTTATTGGCGCTTAACCGCCTAAGCGATTTTGGCCGTTTCGTATCAAAGCACGCCAGTCATTCCTTTTTAGCGATAACCGACGCCAATTGGAAACCCCAAGGGAGTTCAAGTCATCCTCCACCTGTTGTTTCCATCTCAGTCGAGGCCTCCCCCTTCCTCTGCTGCCGAATTCAGGCGACGATAGGAAAACCTTCTGTGCTGGAGCTTCTTTGTCCATTCGCATAACATGGCCCAGCCAGCGGAGTCTTTGGGCTTTAATTCGCTGGACTATGGTCAGATCTGCGTAGAGCTCGTACAGCTCATCGTTAAATTTCCTTCGATACTCGCCGTTGGCATCACGGGAAGGACCATAAATCTTCCGGAGAACTTTTCTCTCAAATACTCCAAGGGCCATCTCATCTTCTCTTGACATTGTCCATGAATCTGAGCCATACATCAGGACAGGTATGATGAGAGACTTATAGAGCGTGATCTTTGTTCTTCGAGAGAGGACTTTACTTCTCAATTGCCTACTCAGTCCAAAGCAGCACTTGTTGGCAAGAGTGATTCTCCGCTGGATTTCTAGACTGATATTATTTTCGATGTTAATACTGGTTCCCAAATAGACGAAGTCTCTCACAGTTTCAAATTTGTAACTATCAACAGTGACATGGCTGCCAAGGCGCAGGTGCGCCGATTCTTTCTTTGATGACAGCAAATACTTCGTCTTGTCCTCGTTCACGGCAAGACCCACTTTTTTCGCTTCCTTATCCAGTCCAGAGAAGGCAGCGCTTACGGCGCGGTTGTTAAGGCCAATGATATCAATATCATCGGCATACGCCAGCAATTGCACGCTCTTGTAAAAGATTGTACCATTGCGGTTTAGCTCTGCTACTCGAATTATCTTCTCCAGCATCAGATTGAAGAAATCGCACGAAAGGGAGTCGCCCTGTCTGAAGCCTCGTTTGGTTTCAAATGGCTCAGAGAGGTCCTTCCCGATTCTAACGGAGCTGTTGGTATTGCTCAACGTCATTTGGCAAAGCCGTATAAGCTTTGCAGGGAAGTCAAATTCAGACATGGCGGCATACAGGCAACTCCTTTTTACGCTGTCAAAAGCGGCTTTAAAATCGACAAAGAGATGGTGAGTGTCGATTCTCTTATCATGGGTCTTCTCCAGGATTTGGCGTATCGTGAAAATCTGGTCGATGGTAGACTTACCAGGTCTAAAGCCACACTGATAAGGTCCAATCAGTTTGTCTACGATGGGCTTCAGCCTTTCACACAACACGCTAGAAAGAACCTTATATGCGATATTAAGAAGACTAATTCCGCGGTAGTTGGTGCGGTTAGCGGGATCGCCTTTCTTGTGGATTGGGCAAAGCACACTTAAATTCCAATCCGGAGGCATGCATTCGTCTGACCATATTCTGCATAAGAGCTGATGCATGCTTTTTACCAGCTCTTCGCCTCCGTGTTTGAACAGCTCGGCGGGTAGTCCGTCTTTTCCAGGCGCTTTGTTGTTTTTGAGCCGGGATATAGCTATCCTCACTTCATCATAGTCAGGTGGTGGGACGACTTTTCCATCGTCAGGGATTGGGGTATCGGGTTCGACGTCTCCCTCGCAATTTAGCAGTGAGGAGAAGTGCTCCCTCCATAATTTAAGTACACTTTGTACGTCGGTTACCAGGTCGCCATTATTGTCCTTACAGGAGCTTGCCCCGGTCTTAAAACCTTCCGTCATCCGCCGGATCTTTTCATAGAATTTTCGGGCATCATTCCTGTCAGCCAGCATCTCAAGCTCCTCACACTCACGCCTTTCGGCCTCACTTTTCTTTTTTCTGAAAAGGCGTCTCTCTTCCTTCTTTGCCTCACGATATTGTTGCCATACACTGCGGGTTGCGCCCGCTCGCAACGTCTCCTTGTAGGCAGCGTCCTTTTTTTTCGAGGCAGTTTTGCATTCCTCATCGTACCAGTTGTTCTTGCGGGCTCGCTGGAACCCTATAGTGGCCTCAGCGGCGGTACGCAATGAGTGAGAGATATGCTTCCATTGCTCGGTTACATCGTTAGGTCGAGGATTGCCCTCTGCTAGCAGGTGTGAGAGTCGAGTTGTGAAATGATCAGCTGTCTGTGTCATGCGCAGCTTCTCGACGTCAAACTTTCCTTCCGTTACTGTGCGCACTTTCTTCGTTGCACAGAGGCGTGTGCGTATCTTGGCTGCGACAAGATAATGGTCAGAGTCAATATTGGGACCACGCAGTGTACGCACGTCCAGAACGGTGGAGCTATGTCTGCCGTCAATCAAGACATGATCAATCTGGTTTCTAGTTCTTTGATCAGGGGACAGCCATGTGGCTTGGTGTATTCGCTTATGCTGGAACCTGGTACTACTGATGACCATATTGCGAGCAGCGGCGAAGTCAATCAACCTAGTGCCGTTGGGGGATGTTATATCGTGGAGACTGAATTTTCCAACTGTGGGACCAAAGACTCCTTCCTTGCCCACCTTGGCATTAAAGTCGCCGAGCACGATTTTGATATCATGCTGGGGGCAGCGATCATAAGTCTGTTCAAGTTTATCGTAGAAGGAGTCCTTCTCTGCGTCGTCCGTCTCCTCTGTCGGCGCATAGGCGCAGATAAATGTTATGTTGAAAAACCTCGCCTTGATGCGGATCGCAGCGAGACGCTCGCTCACAGGAGTGAACGCTAATACTTGGCGGCGAAGTCTCTTTCCCACCACGAATCCTACACCACGCGCTTTGCCGCGTGTCTGGCCACTGTAGTATACGTCACAAGTTCCGATGGTCGTCTTTCCTTGTCCCGTCCATCGCATTTCCTGCAGGGCGGTGATGTCAGCCTTTGCGTTCATGAGGACATCAACCAGTCGGGCAGCGGTACCATCCCTTGAAAGGGTCCGGACATTCCAGGTACATGCCCTAATATCCTTCTCGTAGTCCTTATTTCGTTTTGCCGGGTCGTCAACATTAAAGGGGGTTCTCATCCGAGGCTTTATTAAAATTTTCAGTGGACTAAATTTTTTACGTGGCGGGTCCCAAACCCAGCGCACAACCCGTCTCCGGGATTTTGATAAAAAAATATTCACACATTTATATAGCGAGCCGCTTGCTACAAGACAGACACCCGCTTGCAGCCGCACCACGTGGTGAACAGACGCTGCGAAAAAGACCTCGGTGAGCCCTTAAACCAAGTATGTCAGAGTGGCCCCACCGGGGCTCCCTCTCTTTCTGCCGCGAGCCTAGGTAGCTCCCGTTGCCACTGTTTAATTAGCATCACAGAAGTTGAAGCCACTAATAATGCTTAGTGCATCACCTTTTAGGCAGCTGCGCAAATAATGTAATTTTTGGCAATCTGATAAAGCGGTGTTGGTGTCAACCAATGATGTAAAAGCATCGAAAAAAGCACCCCAATCCGTGGAATCACCCGAAAAGTTAGGCAAGTCTATTTTGGGTAAACGTATAGCGGCAGACACAGACGTTGAAGCGACTGTAGGCTGGTTTGGCGGTCCAGCCCTACATTTTTGCACTCTCTTGAAGTTTGCTAATGCTGTAGCATACCAAGTTTCACCTTGTATGCGTGTGTTCTCCTGTACTTCTAGATTGTCAGGTCCACAAGATGTTTCAACATCATCTTGTGCAGTAGTGAACTTTACCCATTGTTCGTTAAGGAGCTGCATATAGCTTTCAACAGTGACGACATCCATGAGAAAAGCACTATCTTGACTTTTTGTCATATATCTTTTAATAGCGTTAAGTGCGGAATCGCGGGGCTTTACCGAAGTAGACATTATAGGTTTAGATTTAAGGGTCGTTTGAAAGTGAACGCTGTTTTAAGTTGATTGCAGATGGAAACCCAAAGTCAAGGCAGAATTTCTAAGTAGCGCAAAGTAAACTGTATGATAACTTGCACAAGCACTTCATCGGAACGGCAGAATGTAAAAAGGCTGCAAAACTATTTGCAGAGGTTATTATAAAGTCACCTTGAGCGACAGAAGATATGTTGTTTGTATGTATGTGAACGTGATCGACACCTTGTTTTTATAAATACAGCAATTGTACTCCAAAATTTCATAAATTTGTATTTTGTAGCAGGAAATATTCAGTTTATTTGCGGTGAATTGCGTACATATATATATGTAATAAATTGATGATAATAATTTGTACTTGCGATTATGCGAGCGGTTCGAGAATATTTGGGCCGAAAGACCATTAAATGTTGCAGAGTTTTCTTTATTTGTTGATACTTATCCGGTTCCAAGTAGAGTTGCTTGTAGACTTAAAAATTAAAAGTCTCGGTTTAATACTTTACAATCTAATTGACTTCAGTTTAATTATTTAATATGTAAGTATTTTACAGGTCAATTCTACTGTGGTAATAACTTTATTATTACCGGCAAACAAATTCACTCGGCAACTTTTACTCTTTTTTGGTATTCTGAGGGCAAAAGTTGTCTGGTAACACCGTTACCACCAAAATAGGTGGTAACATCAATATAAAACAGCTGATGTTTGCTTTGAAAAATAAAAAAGCGAAAGTGCAATTTAACAAAATAAAGTGAAAATTAAACAAAATCAATAAAACAAAGTGAAAATCAAACAAATAAACAGGTATATAGTATTAATAAATCACAATAAAAACTGTGTATAACGTTTCTAACGCCAGTAATTCCTTTAATATAGTAAAAATGTCCGCGTTAGTACTATTGCTGCTGGCTGAAGAAGATAAAAATGATGAAATTTTGGAGCGGAGACACAACTTGAAAAGCCTTCGGGACAGTCATGATCCGTTGCAACTTCCTTCCAATATTTTCAAGCAACATTTTCGTTTGCCAAAAGAAATCTCCTCCCACAATTTGTTGATCAAATTTGGCGATGTGGCGCAGTTTTTCCCCTGCAAAAGGCCACATACAACCGCAACTGCGCTGGGGTGGTGCGTGCATATTTTCTGTAAATAAAATAAACAATTTTTAATAAATTTCATAAAATATTTACCAAATTTACTTACTTGTTCATTTCCATTTTGCTGTCTTCTTCTTTTTGATAAACAAAAAACATATGGTAGGTGACTAGCAGGGTTGCTTTTCAATTCACCATACACACTGGTGAGTTTTTTTTGCCATTAGAGCGTTACCATCTGCTCAGAATCGCAGCCACTTTATTTGGTAACGTATTTTAGGGAAAATTGTTTGCCGATGGCAATTTTACCGGTAACGTATGTAAGTATTTTACAAGTTTAGGAAAAATTACTTTTAAGCGAACTAAATAAGCGGGCGGTAGATAAGCAAGAGCGAAAACTAAAAGGAAGCAACAAGAAGCAAAAAAAGTCAAAATGACGTTTTCTATTAACTCCTTTGTGGTCAACTAGCATTAACCCTTGAGTGAGTGTATACATTAACACTTATGTTATACATGATAGACAAAATCTGTAAACTAGCATATTCGAACCCAACAGGTAGAATATAAATAATGAAAATTTAAAACAAGAGTTAATTTACAATTTTTTTCCTGAAAATTGTTTTCAAGCTTGTTAAAATATTTTTTCTGTTTGATATTATACCCTCGTTACGATTGAGAGCAACGTCAAATTCAATCACACTTTGTTGAATACATTTTGCATAGAGCGTAGCTTCGCCCGATTTTTGAATTTCATTTGCAGTCATTTTTGTGTTTGGTGTGAAGTGCGGAAAAAAGGGAAAATTTTGAAAACACCATATTATCCTGCTCCAGTAAGCAAAGGTTCAAATAAAAAAACTATTTCGGAATGAAGGTTAGAGTTATACAAGACGAAAAAAATTCCCTGCTAGACAGTGCTATGACATTCAGTCAGCTTTGTAATGTTGCCTTTGAAAACGTGATAGAAAATTTGAAAACGTGATAGAAAATTTGAAAACGTGATAGAAAATCTTGATGTAAATATAAAACAGCTGATATTTGCATCACGATTTTCTATCACTTTTTCAAGGCAACATTACAAAGTTGACGTAATGTCATAGCACTGTCTAGCAGGGTTATCATTTGAAAATTTGGAAAAAGTTAAAAAAAAAAATGTAAACAAGTTAAAAACCCCCCCTATTGGCTCTCAATGTGATTTTTTTCATAAACACTGGTAGGTCGAACAGTCGTTTGTTGGCTAATGTTCAATAACTGTGGTATTTTTTTGCTTTTTTTATTTCATGGCCCATTCGGCGGTAATCGAAACCAAACAAAAAATGTTCATATGAGTGCATTTTTTGTAGCAAGTTGCTGTAAATAGGCTCAACTATATTTACAAATTTATGTAAGATCTGAGGTGGGGTAATTAAAAAAAGATAATTAAAAAAGTTTATACCTACTGGTAGGGTTGCCAGACGTCCTTCTTTCGGAAGGAAATGTCCTTCGTTTTATTGCAATGTCCTTCCCTGTCCTACCAAAAGAAAACGTGTAGAAAGGTCCTTCTTTTTATGTTTTGTCCTTTTTCCGTTTTTTTTTGTTTTAGCTAAAGTGTAAAAAATTAAAGTTTACTTTTAATACCAGTCGCTTAAGCCTTTTTGTAATTAAATTTGAGTTTTAATACTAAATAGTATTAATTATAATATAAAAAAAAATAAAAAGACTCTGAAAATTTTTTTATTCCAAATCGTTTTAAAATAATACCAAAATATTACTAAAGCGATCTCTATAGCGCTCTCTCTCATTATAATATTTTAAGTACTTTTGGTTTAAAAACAAAGCCGGAAAAGTATTAAATTAATTACTTTTTAGCATTAAATTAAGTCCGGTGGTTTGTTCTTCAGAGCACGCGGTTCGTCGCTATCATTTAAGCCCTATTAAAAAAAAAAAAAAAAAAAAAAAAAAAAAAAACTAATGGCGGCGATATACCAACAGGTTATCATAACCTCTAACGAGATTTTTAGCCGAGCTTCTCTTTCCAACTTGTGGTGTGTTGCTTTTGAGTTTTTCCTACAAGTTGGCGGGACCTACAGTTTTTTGCCGACTCCGAACGGCACTTGAAAAGCAAATGAATTTTTTTTAAGCCCTATATACACTTATTTTTGAGGGTGAACGTGGGTGAGCGTGAACAATTTTCTTTTGTGTAATATGTTGATATTACTCCAATTTTCCAAAAAAAAAATCATCCGTAAATGGATAAACAACTAAAATATCTTTGATATTACTGCATTTAAGCTTAAGTGAAAGTGTTAAATATGCTTATTTTACTATCTCACAGTAGACCAAGATCCCGGAGCCTAAAAGCGTCACTTATTTTATTATGGATGAAACCAATACCGATCGATAGTCCTCCCCGAATCTAGAAAGAATGTGAAAATTTTAAAGTTATACCTATGACAAGGGCCTAGGAATCGGGGGTCAAAGTCGCCAAAAAATTACCCTAACTTCACTTATTATATAATGGATAATTTTCACATATTTGACGTAGATTACCACCCCGCGTCAGTATCAAGTGTTGTTAGACCCGTACCAGTGACAAGGTTCCAGCCAGATACCCCCAGTTCGCGGATTTTCCTATGGAAATTTATTCTGTTTTACTAATTTCACGCATTTGGGCTACTTTGGCTGATTTTAACTACCCAATATTTTCCCATTTTTTGTAGAACACTACCCTTAAGTGGTTTCAGTAATATTTAGACCTCGTCCCATGGCAAAAACTTCAGCCAGACACCTCAAAACTCGGGAAATTTCACTAATTTTTACTGCGCTTTCACATGTTTAAGTGGATTTGACAAACTTTGACTACTTTTAAATAGCAGATCTCCACACATGTGTCGTAGAATGCTATCCTTAAGTAGAATCAAGCATTTCCAGACATCATCCCATGGCAAAAACTCCAGCCAGACACCTCAAAGTTCGAGAACTTTTATTTTCCTATTAATTTGCTTTCTCTTGTTTGTCCCACTTTTACTAATTTTAAATGATAGATCTTTTCACATGTGTCGTAGGATACCAGCCTTAAGTAGTTTCAGTCATTTCTAGACTTCGCCCCATGGCAAAAACTTCAGGCAGACACCTCAAAGCTCGGGATTTTCACTAATTTTTACAGAGATTTCACTTCTTTCAGCAGGTTTCTCCAACTTTGGCCACGTTGGCGGATCTTTACACATGTGTCGTATAACACTACCCCTAAACAGTATCAGGCATTTCCGGACTTCATTCCATGAAAAAAACTTAAGCCAGACAACCCAAAGCACGGGGACTTTTCATCATTTTTAATGTGCTTTCACATGGTCAAATGGGCTTACCCAACTTTGGCTGATTTTAAATGGCTGATCTTTACACATGTATCGCATAACACTACTATTAACTAATATCAGGCATTTTTAGACTTCGCCCCATGACAAAAACTTCAGCCAGACACCTCAAAGCTGAGGAAATTTCATAATTCTTGCTGCGAATTCACTTGTTTAACCGCGTTGGTCTAACTTTGGCTGCTTTTAAAGAGCGGATCTTTTCACATGTGTCATAGAAGACCACCCTTAAGTGGTATCAGTTACTTTTACATTTCGCCTCATGTCAAATACTGCTTTTTCACATGTTTAATCGGGTTGGTCCAACTTCGGCTGCTTTTAAAGAGCAGATCTTTTCACATGTGTCATAGAAGACCCCCATAAAGAAGTATCGGGTATTTTTAGACTTCGGCCCATGTCAAAAACTACAGTCAGATACCTCAAAACTGAGGAATTTTCATAATTCTTATTGCGATTTCACAGGTTTAAGCGAGTTGGTCCAACTTTTGCTGTTCGTAAAGGGCATATCTACGCACATGTGTCATAGAAGACCACCTTAAAGAAGCAGCGGGTATTTTTATACTTCGCCCCATGTCAAAAACAACAGCCAGACACCTCAAAACTGAGGAATTTTCATAATTCTTACTGCGATTTCACACGTTTAAGCGAGTTCCCTGCTGCGAAACCTCAAACTAGTCAGAAAAATACTAGTATTTTCTGGCAAAACTCATACTAGTCAGGAAATATCCATTTCATACTAGTATACAACTATAACTTTCTGGCAGAACTCATACTAATCAGGAAATATCCATTTCATACCAGTATACAACTAGAATTTTCTGGCTGAACCCATACTAGTCAGGAAATATCCATTCCATACTAGTATACAACTAGATTTTTCTGGATGAAATTATACCAGTTGAAAAAAACAAAATTCATTCGTTTCGTTTTCTCTTATAATTCTTAGATGCCTTTTCGTGATAGGGTAAATACAAGTAACCGCTGCTTTCTTAAGAATAAACATGAAAATAAAGTCAAATGATAAAATAAAGGGTAAGCCAGGAAAATTCTGGTTGAAATCATACTAGTCCAGGTTAAAAGCCTTTTGACTAGTATGGGACTAGTATATTCCATACTGGTCCTTTTTGGAATAGTTAATTTTTTGGAAATTATACTAGTCCAGGATGAACTAGTATGGAACTGGTATCTTACAACTAGTATCATCATCATTTATTGGCGCTTAACCGCCTAAGCGATTTTGGCCGTTGCATATCAAAGCACGCCAGTCATTCCTTTTTAGCGATAACTGACGCCAATTGGAAACCCCAAGGGAGTTCAAGTCATCCTCCACCTGTTGTTTCCATCTCAGTCGAGGCCTCCCCCTTCCTCTGCTGCCGAATTCAGGCGACGCTAGGAAAACCTTCTGTGCTGGAGCTTCTTTGTCCATTCGCATAACATGGCCCAGCCAGCGGAGTCTTTGGGCTTTAATTCGCTGGACTATGGACAGATCTGCGTAGAGCTCGTACAGCTCATCGTTAAATTTCCTTCGATACTCGCCGTTGGCATCACGGGAAGGACCATAAATCTTCCGGAGAACTTTTCTCTCAAATACTCCAAGGGCCATCTCATCTTCTCTTGACATTGTCCATGAATCTGAGCCATACATCAGGACAGGTATGATGAGAGACTTATAGAGCGTGATCTTTGTTCTTCGAGAGAGGACTTTACTTCTCAATTGCCTACTCAGTCCAAAGTAGCACTTGTTGGCAAGAGTGATTCTCCGCTGGATTTCTAGACTGATATTATTTTCGGTGTTGATACTGGTTCCCAAATAGACGAAGTCCCTCACAGTTTCAAATTTGTAACTATCAACAGTGACATGGCTGCCAAGGCGCAGGTGCGCCGATTCTTTCTTTGATGACAGCAAATACTTCGTCTTGTCCTCGTTCACGGCAAGACCCACTTTTTTCGCTTCCTTATCCAGTCCAGAGAAGGCAGCGCTTACGGCGCGGTTGTTAAGGCCAATGATATCAATATCATCGGCATACGCCAGCAATTGCACGCTCTTGTAAAAGATTGTACCATTGCGGTTTAGCTCTGCTGCTCGAATTATCTTCTCCAGCATCAGATTGAAGAAATCGCACGAAAGGGAGTCGCCCTGTCTGAAGCCTCGTTTGGTTTCAAATGGCTCAGAGAGGTCCTTCCCGATTCTGACGGAGCTGTTGGTATTGCTCAACGTCATTTGGAAAAGCCGTATAAGCTTTGCAGGGAAGTCAAATTCAGACATGGCGGCATACAGGCAACTCCTTTTTGCGCTGTCAAAAGCGGCTTTGAAATCGACAAAGAGATGGTGCGTGTCGATTCTTTTATCATGGGTCTTCTCCAGGATTTGGCGTATCGTGAAAACCTGGTCGATGGTAGACTTACCAGGTCTAAAGCCACACTGATAAGGTCCAATCAGTTTGTCTACGATGGGCTTCAGCCTTTCACACAACACGCTAGAAAGAACCTTATATGCAATATTAAGAAGACTAATTCCGCGGTAGTTGGTGCGGTTAGCGGGATCGCCTTTCTTGTGGATTGGGCAAAGCACACTTAAATTCCAATCCGGAGGCATGCATTCGTCTGACCATATTCTGCATAAGAGCTGATGCATGCTTTTTACCAGCTCTTCGCCTCCGTGTTTGAACAGCTCGGCGGGTAGTCCGTCTTTTCCAGGCGCTTTGTTGTTTTTGAGCCGGGATATAGCTATCCTCACTTCATCATAGTCAGGTGGTGGGACGACTTTTCCATCGTCAGGGATTGGGGTATCGGGTTCGACGTCTCCCTCGCAATTTAGCAGTGAGGAGAAGTGCTCCCTCCATAATTTAAGTACACTTTGTACGTCGGTTACCAGGTCGCCATTATTGTCCTTACAGGAGCTTGCCCCGGTCTTAAAACCTTCCGTCATCCGCCGGATCTTTTCATAGAATTTTCGGGCATCACTCCTGCCAGCCAGCATCTCAAGCTCCTCACACTCACGCCTTTCGGCCTCACTTTTCTTTTTTCTGAAAAGGCGTCTCTCTTCCTTCTTTGCCTCACGATATTGTTGCCATACACTGCGGGTTGCGCCCGTTCGCAACGTCTCCTTGTAGGCAGCGTCCTTTTTTTTCGAGGCAGTTTTGCATTCCTCATCGTACCAGTTGTTCTTGCGGGCTCGCTGGAACCCTATAGTGGCCTCAGCGGCGGTACGCAATGAGTGAGAGATATGCTTCCATTGCTCGGTTACATCGTTAGGTCGAGAATTGCCCTCTGCTAGCAGGTGTGAGAGTCGAGTTGTGAAATTATCAGCTGTCTGTGTCATGCGCAGCTTCTCGACGTCAAACTTTCCTTCCGTTACTGTGCGCACTTTCTTCGTTGCACAGAGGCGTGTGCGTATCTTGGCTGCGACAAGATAATGGTCAGAGTCAATATTGGGACCACGCAGTGTACGCACGTCCAGAACGGTGGAGCTATGTCTGCCGTCAATCAAGACATGATCAATCTGGTTTCTAGTTCTTTGATCAGGGGACAGCCATGTGGCTTGGTGTATTCGCTTATGCTGGAACCTGGTACTACTGATGACCATATTGCGAGCAGCGGCGAAGTCAATCAACCTAGTGCCGTTGGGGGATGTTATATCGTGGAGACTGAATTTTCCAACTGTGGGACCAAAGACTCCTTCCTTGCCCACCTTGGCATTAAAGTCGCCGAGCACGATTTTGATATCATGCTGTGGGCAGCGATCATAAGTCTGTTCAAGTTTATCGTAGAAGGAGTCCTTCTCTGCGTCGTCCGTCTCCTCAGTCGGCGCATAGGCGCAGATAAATGTTATGTTGAAAAACCTCGCCTTGATGCGGATCGCAGCGAGACGCTCGTTCACAGGAGTGAACGCTAATACTTGGCGGCGAAGTCTCTTTCCCACCACGAATCCTACACCACACGCTTTGCCGCGTGTCTGGCCACTGTAGTATACGTCACAAGGACCGATGGTCGTCTTTCCTTGCCCCGTCCATCGCATTTCCTGCAGGGCGGTGATGTCAGCCTTTGCGCCTACGAGGACATCAACCAGTCGGGCAGCGGTACCGTCCCTTGAAAGGGTCCGGACATTCCCGGTACATGCCCTAATATCCAAATCGTTATGCCTTATTCGTTTTGCCGGGTCGTCAACATTAAAGGGGGTTCTCATCCGAGGCTTTGTATATTTTTTCATTGGAATTAAGTTTTTTACGTGGCGGGTCCCAAACCCAGCGCACAACCCGTTTCGTTACAACTAGTATGCAACTGGTATTTCCTGACTAGTAGATAACTGGTATATTCTGGTCGAAATCTGACAATTGACATCTTGTAGGACATCAACACGTAAAAAATACCAGTTGCTTATATGGAAAAAAGACAGAACACTCACTAGTGGGGCCCGGTGCACCAACTAGTCAGTGTTCTGTCTCTGTTCCATATATACCTGGTACCACGTAAGGGTGGTCCTCTATGACACATTGAAAATATCTGCCAAGCAGCCAGAGTTAGACGAACCATCTCAAACATGTGAAAACGCAGTAAGAATTATAAAAATTGCTCAGTTTTGAGGTGTCTGGCTGTAGTTTTTGACATGGGCGAAGTATAAAAATACCCGATACCCGACCACCTGGTCTTCTATGACACATGTGTGAAGATATGCCCTTTACGAACAGCAAAAATTGGACCAACTCGCTTAAACCTGTGAAATCGCAGTAAGAATTATGAATATTCCTCAGTTTTGAGGTGTCTGACTGTAGTTTTTGACATGGGGCGAAGTATAAAAATAGCCGATCCTTCTTTAAGGGGGTCTTCTATGACAAATGTGAAAAGATCTGCTCTTTAAAAGCAGACGAAGTTGGACAACTCGCTTAAACCTTTGAAATCGCAGTAAGAATTATGACAATTCCTCAGTTTTGAGGTTTCTGGCTGTAGTTTTTGACATGAGGTGAAGTATAAAAATACCCGATACTTCTTTAGGGTGGTCTTCTATGACACATGTGTGAAGATATGCGCTTTACGAACAGCAAAAGTTGGACCAACTCGCTTAAACCTGTGAAATCGCAGTAAGAATTATGAAAATTCCTCAGTTTTGAGGTGTCTGACTGTAGTTTTTGACATGGGGCGAAGTATAAAAATAGCCGATCCTTCTTTAAGGGGGGCTTCTATTAGACATGTGAAAAGATCTGCTATTTAAAAGCAGCCGAAGTTGGACCAACCCGATTAAACATGTGAAAAAGCAGTAAGAACTATGAAAATTCCTCAGCCTTGAGGTGTCTGGCTGAAGTATTTTCTATTGGATGAAGTCTAAAAATACCTGATACTACTTGGAGATAGTGTTCCACGACACATGTGCAAAGATCTGCCTTTCAAAAACAGCCAAAGTTGGACAAACTCGCTTAAACATGTGAAAGTGCAGTAAGAATTATAAAAATTCCTCAGTTTTGAGGTGTCTGGCTGAAGTTTTTGACATGGGGCGAAGTCAAAAAGTACCTGATACCACTTAAGGGTGGTCTTCTATGACACATGTGAAATTATCTGCCCTTTAAAAGCAGCCCAAGTTAGACCAACGCAGTTAAACATGTGAATTCGCAGCAAGAATTATGAAATTTCCTCAGCTTTGAGATGTCTGGCTGAAGTTTTTGTCATGGGGCGAAGTCTAAAAATTCCTAATATTAGTTAATAGTAGTGTAATACGATATATTTGTAACGATCCGCCATTTAAAAGCAGCCAAAGTTGGGTAAACCCATTTGGCCATGTGCAAGCACATTAAAAATGATGAAAAGTTCCCGTGCTTTGGGTTGTCTGGCTTAAGTTTTTTTCATGGAATGAAGTCCGGAAATGCCTGATACTGTTTAAGGGTAGTGTTATACGACACATGTTTAAAGATCCAAGAGAAAGCAAATTAATAGGAAAATAAAAGTTCCCGAACTTTGAGGTGTCTGGCTGAAGTTTTTGCCATGGGATGATGTCTGGAAATGCTTGATTCTACTTAAGGACAGCATTCTATGACACATGTGTGAAGATCTGCTATTTAAAAGTAGTAAAAGTTTGTCAAATCCACTTAAATATGTGAAAGCGCAGTAAATATTAGTGAAATTTCCCGAGTTTTGAGGTGTCTGGCTGAAGTTTTTGCCATTGGACGAAGTCTAAAAATTCCTGATACTACTTGAGGGTAGTGTTCTACAAAAAATGGGAAAATTTGGGTAGTTAAAAGCAGCCAAAGTGGCCCGAATGCGTGAAATTGGTAAAACAGAAAAAATTTCTATAGGAAAATCCGCGAACTGGGGGTGTCTGGCTGGAGCCTTGTCACTGGTACGGGTCTAACAACACTTGATACTGACGCGGGGTGGTAATCTACGTCAAATATGTGAAAATCATCCATTATAAAATAAGTGAAGTTAGGGTCATTGTTCGCAGCAGCAATAATATTGGGTTTCGGGATTTACAGATCTAAATTTCGGGTTTGCAAATCTAAATATCATGACCGCAGACCTAGCTGTAATTCTCATACAATGTATCAAATATAGTTATTTTCTTTTCCGCTTCATTCTAATGTACTTGAATACCTACATATGTACTTATGTATTTCTGACCCCGTAATTCTTTTAAACTTTGATCAGATTGCTTTTTTAACAGACCATGACCTTATTTATTGTTCACTAGATATAAGTTTTGACCATTCTAACATAAGTAGTACATATACCTTTAGAGACTACCGATCACTTGACAATAATGTTTTATTTTCTGACCTATCCTTTGTAAATTGGTGTGAATGTTGGCAACTTCCGGATGTAAACGATAAATTAGAATTCCTAAATAATAGAATTATGGAGGCTTATGATAAACATATACCTGTTCGCACTCGTAAAGTTAGGTCAGCCTCATGCCCTTGGTTTACTAATAGAGTATTGGCTGCAATTAAAACACGTAATAAGGCGTACCGTAGCTGGAAAAGGAAAAGGGGAGATGCGGACTGGGAATTGTATAAAGCTGCAAGAAACCGTGCTACAATAATCATAAATGGGGAAAAGTCAAAATATTTTTCATCTAAGTTAGATCCAGCACTTCCACCAAGTACCTTGTGGAGAAACTTAAAAAGTTTACGTGTCTGTGGTAAAGCCGTCCATGAATGTACTCTCAGTGCTGATGACTTAAACAATGCATTTCTAAATAGCCCTATGAATAGATTGAACTTAGTGGATGTCCGGCCGTCTGCTTCTGCATGCTTTACTGGTAATACCCTTGCGTTTTCGTCGGTATTGGAATTGGATATTATAAGATGTATTCAGAAAATAAAAACAAACGCAATAGGATTTGATGGTGTTCCGATTAAATTTATAAAAATTATTTTGCCGTTTATTGTGAGCACTGTCACACATATAATTAATCATGCAATAACCACGTCCAGTTTCCCTGCCCTGTGGAAAGTTGCTATGGTGAAACCTGTTGCCAAAAATAAAACAGCAAGTTCTCCAGGTGATTTTAGGCCAATAAGCATTTTACCAGTTTTGTCTAAGGTGTTTGAGAGCTTGCTTGCTGAGCAAATCAGTGCACATGTGCATCAATATAATTTACTTTCCCCAAATCAGTCAGGATTTAGAGCTAAGCACAGCTGTTCTACGGCTGTTATGAAAATATTGGATGATATTCGCTTATTTTTTGACAAAGGTCAACTTTCGCTGCTGTGTTTGCTTGATTTTTCGAAAGCATTCGATTCGGTTGACCACAATTTGCTTTGTTATAAACTTGAAAAATATTTTGGATTTGGTAGCACTGCTCGGAAAATTATTGGGAGTTACCTATCAGACAGATCTCAGTTTGTTTGTAATGTAATAGTGTGTCGGAGAAAAAGTGTATAACCTCAGGCGTTCCCCAAGGGTCCATACTTGGTCCTCTGTTGTTCAGTTTATTTGTCAATGATGTGTTTCAAGTATGTAAATTTGTAAGTATGCACGCATATGCTGATGATATTCAGCTGTATTTGTCTAGCAATTTCCTTGATATGAGTGATTTATGTCTTAAAGTTAATAGTGATTTAACGTCAATATCTTGTTGGGCGAGAGACAACGGCCTATGCCTTAATGCTGCCAAATCATATGTGTTGCCTATTTCTAAGAAAAATCTCTCTAACATTAGCATTCCTCCAATATGCATTGCAAGCACACCTTTAAAAACGGTCAATAAAGTCAAGAATCTTGGATACATAATTAACTCTAATCTCACTTGCTGCGACCACATAAATGCTGCTGTGGGTAAGGTTTATGGTACCTTGCGTAGTTTACGGATGTCTGCAACCCATACGCCTTTTCAAATCCGGAAAAAATTAGCAATGCAACTTATTCTACCTATTCTAACCTGTTCTGAGCTAGTTTATAACAAGTTAGACTCTATATCTGCTCACAAAATTGATGTTGCGTTTAATTATGTCACGCGTTACGTGTTTGGGTTGAGAAAGTTTGACCATATTTCGGCCTGGAAGTCTAAACTTCTAGGTTGTAGTATATTCAATTATCAGAAGGCTAGAAGTTGCATTTTTCTCTACCGTCTAATTCAACAACAAACGCCGTCGTATTTATATAACAAACTTGTGTTTAGTAAATCCACTCGTTCATTTAATTTAACTATTCCGTCATTTAACTATGTTAATTCCACAAGACTGTTCTTTGTCAGCGCTGCGCGTCTCTGGAACTCCATTCCTGCTGCTTTAAAAAATACCCTAAACCAAAACAACTATAGGAGAATCCTTCTTAGCTACTTTTCTACTTGAAACCCTAATCTTACCACTAAAATATCTGAATATCTATCTATATCTTTATCTTGACTAAATTCCTGTTTTCTCACTTATTCATTGTGTATTTAATTTATTATTATATTAAAATAGTGTGGCTCATAGTCATGGTCAAAATTAAGCATGATTTTGGGTTGGTTGAAGCTTTTTTGACAGATCGCACTAGTAAAGTTGTGTCAAAAAGCTTTAACTAACTTAAAGTCTTGTTTGAGTTTGACTATGACTATGGGCCTGTAACTTACTCTCATATCACGATAATTACATATTGTTTTCACATTGGTATTGCTTAGTTTTAAGTTTTTAGTTTAAGTTGAAATATTTGTACGCATGTCGAAACCGACTGTCAATACTAAATCTTTGTTGTGCTAAAAAAGATATCAATATCTTATTGTGCTAATTTTAAATCCTGAATAAATGTTAAATGTTAAATAATTATGGTTCTACTCTCGCTTTCAAGACAATTTTAAATCACTTCTACTGCGATCACAAATCAATAAAGTTGTACTTAATTTGAAGTGCTAATCTTTTATTTGTTTTCTTGGAAAATAGGTGGTGCAAAATAGCTCCTCCTCGAACCAGTCATTTTTTGGCGACTTCGACCCCCGATTCCTAGGCCCTTGTCATAGGTACAGCTTTAAAATTTTCACATTCTTTCTAGATTCGGGGAGGACTATCGATCGGTATTGGTTTCATCCATTATAAAATAAGTGACGCTTTTAGGCTCTGGGATCTCGCTCTACAGTGAATTGTGTGCGAACGCAAAGTGACACAAACCCTTCGCAAGTGAGTGTTGAAATTGGGCAATTACCACGCCAAACTGTGATTTTTTTTACATTTTTTGGAGAGTTGAAGTCATTTCACAGATGTGCGTGAACGCACAAAAGAATTGATTTGGAATTCTTTTCCTTTGCGTACTCAATAGAAAGTCTCCACTCATTCACGCTCACGTTCACACGGAACTGTATGAGAGTCTTTAGAAGAAAGCTGCAATTAGACGCTGGCAAGCATACGTACTCGATAGCTTGATAGTAGACATCTTCGTTCATCATTCAATAAGTTGTGAGTTCGAATCTCGGTGAAGGCAATATAATAAAACTGTGTAGTTTTTTTTTGCCTGAGAGAACCTTCGACTGAATTCCTCTCTCTCTCTTAACTAGACCGAACATGGTATTAATTAAATACTTTTCGGCGTTGTTATATATAAACACTAAAATGGTATTAAAGTTAGAATTTTCTTTTTACTGTGTATCCTTGTTTGTTTGTACCTAAAATATGTATGAAAACGATCTCAAATATGAGAGTAAATGTATTTTCGCTTTTTGTTAATTTACAACAATAAATTGTTCACAAAAATGCCGTCCTTTTTTACGTTTGTCCTTCGTTTAGAAAAAACCCAAATGGTCCCATTTTTTGAGTTTTTGTTTGCTTATATTACATTTTTTTGGCCAAAGTACCTACTGAAATTTTTTCTTTCAGCCGCTGATAATATATAATGTAACAAAAACTAGTTCAAAGTATTGGTATTTTTATGCCAAAAACAAAATATAACTGCGAAAAAATTAAAATTAAAATAAAAACATTATATATTTCAAGTTCAAGGCTTTTCTTGCTGAAGAAAAAAATCTCTGAAAATCAAGCTAAGTTTCTAGGCATTCTCTGAACTTTTTTTATTTTAAATTTAAGTTTGCCTACTGTATTTTAGTTTTCTGTATCTGTATCTGTATAACTTCCAAAGTATAGCTAGGTACCTTTTTTGTCACACAATAATATCAAATTTTTTTCAGTGTAATACAGAATCTTTACAGTATATGTTTTCAAAAGGTGATTTTAATAGCTTTCTAACGGTATAACAATTTTTGAAATCGGTGGATTAGTTTACGGGTGATATCAAAATATGAGAAACCAAGAGATGCATTTACTTAAATAAATTAAAAAAAAGAAAAAAAAAAACCATTTTTTGTCACACAATAATATCAAATTTTTTTCAGTGTAATATAGAATCTTTACAGTATATGTTTTCAAAAGGTGATTTTAATACCTTTCTAACGGTATAACAATTTTTTAAATCGGTTGATTAGTTTACGCGTGATATCAAAATATGAGAAAGTAACCAAGAGATGCATATACTTAAATAAATTCAAAAAAAAAGAAAAAAAACCGCATTTTAGTTTTCAGATAGATATGTTTTAGATATTGAATAGATCTTTCTAAAATAAAATTTTATTTTTCAAAATCACTTGATTATTTGGAAAACATTTTTTTTTTCAATGTACTAAAAAATTTACAGTGTTTTTGAAAGCCTTTCAAATCCGGAAAAAATTAGCAATGCAACTTATTCTACCTATTCTAACCTATTCTGAGCTAGTTTATAACAAGTTAGACTCTATATCTGCTCACAAAATTGATGTTGCGTTTAATTATGTCACGCGTTACGTGTTTGGGTTGAGAAAGTTTGACCATATTTCGGCCTGGAAGTCTAAACTTCTAGGTTGTAGTATATTCAATTATCAGAAGGCTAGAAGTTGCATTTTTCTCTACCGTCTAATTCAACAACAAACGCCGTCGTATTTATATAACAAACTTGTGTTTAGTAAATCCACTCGTTCATTTAATTTAACTATTCCGTCATTTAACTATGTTAATTCCACAAGACTGTTCTTTGTCAGCGCTGCGCGTCTCTGGAACTCCATTCCTGCTGCTTTAAAAAATACCCTAAACCAAAACAACTATAGGAGAATCCTTCTTAGCTACTTTTCTACTTGAAACCCTAATCTTACCACTAAAATATCTGAATATCTATCTATATCTTTATCTTGACTAAATTCCTGTTTTCTCACTTATTCATTGTGTATTTAGTTTATTATTATATTAAAATAGTGTGGCTCATAGTCATGGTCAAAATTAAGCATGATTTTGGGTTGGTTGAAGCTTTTTTGACAGATCGCACTAGTAAAGTTGTGTCAAAAAGCTTTAACTAACTTAAAGTCTTGTTTGAGTTTGACTATGACTATGGGCCTGTAACTTACTCTCATATCACGATAATTACATATTGTTTTCACATTGGTATTGCTTAGTTTTAAGTTTTTAGTTTAAGTTGAAATATTTGTACGCATGTCGAAACCGACTGTCAATACTAAATCTTTGTTGTGCTAAAAAAGATATCAATATCTTATTGTGCTAATTTTAAATCCTGAATAAATGTTAAATGTTAAATAATTATGGTTCTACTCTCGCTTTCAAGACAATTTTAAATCACTTCTACTGCGATCACAAATCAATAAAGTTGTACTTAATTTGAAGTGCTAATCTTTTATTTGTTTTCTTGGAAAATAGGTGGTGCAAAATAGCTCCTCCTCGAACCAGTCATTTTTTGGCGACTTCGACCCCCGATTCCTAGGCCCTTGTCATAGGTACAGCTTTAAAATTTTCACATTCTTTCTAGATTCGGGGAGGACTATCGATCGGTATTGGTTTCATCCATTATAAAATAAGTGACGCTTTTAGGCTCTGGGATCTCGCTCTACAGTGAATTGTGTGCGAACGCAAAGTGACACAAACCCTTCGCAAGTGAGTGTTGAAATTGGGCAATTACCACGCCAAACTGTGATTTTTTTTACATTTTTTGGAGAGTTGAAGTCATTTCACAGATGTGCGTGAACGCACAAAAGAATTGATTTGGAATTCTTTTCCTTTGCGTACTCAATAGAAAGTCTCCACTCATTCACGCTCACGTTCACACGGAACTGTATGAGTGTCTTTAGAAGAAAGCTGCAATTAGACGCTGGCAAGCATACGTACTCGATAGCTTGATAGTAGACATCTTCGTTCATCATTCAATAAGTTGTGAGTTCGAATCTCGGTGAAGGCAATATAATAAAACTGTGTAGTTTTTTTTTGCCTGAGAGAACCTTCGACTGAATTCCTCTCTCTCTCTTAACTAGACCGAACATGGTATTAATTAAATACTTTTCGGCGTTGTTATATATAAACACTAAAATGGTATTAAAGTTAGAATTTTCTTTTTACTGTGTATCCTTGTTTGTTTGTACCTAAAATATGTATGAAAACGATCTCAAATATGAGAGTAAATGTATTTTCGCTTTTTGTTAATTTACAACAATAAATTGTTCACAAAAATGCCGTCCTTTTTTACGTTTGTCCTTCGTTTAGAAAAAACCCAAATGGTCCCATTTTTTGAGTTTTTGTTTGCTTATATTACATTTTTTTGGCCAAAGTACCTACTGAAATTTTTTCTTTCAGCCGCTGATAATATATAATGTAACAAAAACTAGTTCAAAGTATTGGTATTTTTATGCCAAAAACAAAATATAACTGCGAAAAAATTAAAATTAAAATAAAAACATTATATATTTCAAGTTCAAGGCTTTTCTTGCTGAAGAAAAAAATCTCTGAAAATCAAGCTAAGTTTCTAGGCATTCTCTGAACTTTTTTTATTTTAAATTTAAGTTTGCCTACTGTATTTTAGTTTTCTGTATCTGTATCTGTATAACTTCCAAAGTATAGCTAGGTACCTTTTTTGTCACACAATAATATCAAATTTTTTTCAGTGTAATACAGAATCTTTACAGTATATGTTTTCAAAAGGTGATTTTAATAGCTTTCTAACGGTATAACAATTTTTGAAATCGGTGGATTAGTTTACGGGTGATATCAAAATATGAGAAACCAAGAGATGCATTTACTTAAATAAATTAAAAAAAAGAAAAAAAAAACCATTTTTTGTCACACAATAATATCAAATTTTTTTCAGTGTAATATAGAATCTTTACAGTATATGTTTTCAAAAGGTGATTTTAATACCTTTCTAACGGTATAACAATTTTTTAAATCGGTTGATTAGTTTACGCGTGATATCAAAATATGAGAAAGTAACCAAGAGATGCATATACTTAAATAAATTCAAAAAAAAAGAAAAAAAACCGCATTTTAGTTTTCAGATAGATATGTTTTAGATATTGAATAGATCTTTCTAAAATAAAATTTTATTTTTCAAAATCACTTGATTATTTGGAAAACATTTTTTTTTTCAATGTACTAAAAAATTTACAGTGTTTTTGAAAGCCTTTCAAATCCGGAAAAAATTAGCAATGCAACTTATTCTACCTATTCTAACCTATTCTGAGCTAGTTTATAACAAGTTAGACTCTATATCTGCTCACAAAATTGATGTTGCGTTTAATTATGTCACGCGTTACGTGTTTGGGTTGAGAAAGTTTGACCATATTTCGGCCTGGAAGTCTAAACTTCTAGGTTGTAGTATATTCAATTATCAGAAGGCTAGAAGTTGCATTTTTCTCTACCGTCTAATTCAACAACAAACGCCGTCGTATTTATATAACAAACTTGTGTTTAGTAAATCCACTCGTTCATTTAATTTAACTATTCCGTCATTTAACTATGTTAATTCCACAAGACTGTTCTTTGTCAGCGCTGCGCGTCTCTGGAACTCCATTCCTGCTGCTTTAAAAAATACCCTAAACCAAAACAACTATAGGAGAATCCTTCTTAGCTACTTTTCTACTTGAAACCCTAATCTTACCACTAAAATATCTGAATATCTATCTATATCTTTATCTTGACTAAATTCCTGTTTTCTCACTTATTCATTGTGTATTTAATTTATTATTATATTAAAATAGTGTGGCTCATAGTCATGGTCAAAATTAAGCATGATTTTGGGTTGGTTGAAGCTTTTTTGACAGATCGCACTAGTAAAGTTGTGTCAAAAAGCTTTAACTAACTTAAAGTCTTGTTTGAGTTTGACTATGACTATGGGCCTGTAACTTACTCTCATATCACGATAATTACATATTGTTTTCACATTGGTATTGCTTAGTTTTAAGTTTTTAGTTTAAGTTGAAATATTTGTACGCATGTCGAAACCGACTGTCAATACTAAATCTTTGTTGTGCTAAAAAAGATATCAATATCTTATTGTGCTAATTTTAAATCCTGAATAAATGTTAAATGTTAAATAATTATGGTTCTACTCTCGCTTTCAAGACAATTTTAAATCACTTCTACTGCGATCACAAATCAATAAAGTTGTACTTAATTTGAAGTGCTAATCTTTTATTTGTTTTCTTGGAAAATAGGTGGTGCAAAATAGCTCCTCCTCGAACCAGTCATTTTTTGGCGACTTCGACCCCCGATTCCTAGGCCCTTGTCATAGGTACAGCTTTAAAATTTTCACATTCTTTCTAGATTCGGGGAGGACTATCGATCGGTATTGGTTTCATCCATTATAAAATAAGTGACGCTTTTAGGCTCTGGGATCTCGCTCTACAGTGAATTGTGTGCGAACGCAAAGTGACACAAACCCTTCGCAAGTGAGTGTTGAAATTGGGCAATTACCACGCCAAACTGTGATTTTTTTTACATTTTTTGGAGAGTTGAAGTCATTTCACAGATGTGCGTGAACGCACAAAAGAATTGATTTGGAATTCTTTTCCTTTGCGTACTCAATAGAAAGTCTCCACTCATTCACGCTCACGTTCACACGGAACTGTATGAGTGTCTTTAGAAGAAAGCTGCAATTAGACGCTGGCAAGCATACGTACTCGATAGCTTGATAGTAGACATCTTCGTTCATCATTCAATAAGTTGTGAGTTCGAATCTCGGTGAAGGCAATATAATAAAACTGTGTAGTTTTTTTTTGCCTGAGAGAACCTTCGACTGAATTCCTCTCTCTCTCTTAACTAGACCGAACATGGTATTAATTAAATACTTTTCGGCGTTGTTATATATAAACACTAAAATGGTATTAAAGTTAGAATTTTCTTTTTACTGTGTATCCTTGTTTGTTTGTACCTAAAATATGTATGAAAACGATCTCAAATATGAGAGTAAATGTATTTTCGCTTTTTGTTAATTTACAACAATAAATTGTTCACAAAAATGCCGTCCTTTTTTACGTTTGTCCTTCGTTTAGAAAAAACCCAAATGGTCCCATTTTTTGAGTTTTTGTTTGCTTATATTACATTTTTTTGGCCAAAGTACCTACTGAAATTTTTTCTTTCAGCCGCTGATAATATATAATGTAACAAAAACTAGTTCAAAGTATTGGTATTTTTATGCCAAAAACAAAATATAACTGCGAAAAAATTAAAATTAAAATAAAAACATTATATATTTCAAGTTCAAGGCTTTTCTTGCTGAAGAAAAAAATCTCTGAAAATCAAGCTAAGTTTCTAGGCATTCTCTGAACTTTTTTTATTTTAAATTTAAGTTTGCCTACTGTATTTTAGTTTTCTGTATCTGTATCTGTATAACTTCCAAAGTATAGCTAGGTACCTTTTTTGTCACACAATAATATCAAATTTTTTTCAGTGTAATACAGAATCTTTACAGTATATGTTTTCAAAAGGTGATTTTAATAGCTTTCTAACGGTATAACAATTTTTGAAATCGGTGGATTAGTTTACGGGTGATATCAAAATATGAGAAACCAAGAGATGCATTTACTTAAATAAATTAAAAAAAAGAAAAAAAAAAACCATTTTTTGTCACACAATAATATCAAATTTTTTTCAGTGTAATATAGAATCTTTACAGTATATGTTTTCAAAAGGTGATTTTAATACCTTTCTAACGGTATAACAATTTTTTAAATCGGTTGATTAGTTTACGCGTGATATCAAAATATGAGAAAGTAACCAAGAGATGCATATACTTAAATAAATTCAAAAAAAAAGAAAAAAAAACCGCATTTTAGTTTTCAGATAGATATGTTTTAGATATTGAATAGATCTTTCTAAAATAAAATTTTATTTTTCAAAATCACTTGATTATTTGGAAAACATTTTTTTTTTCAATGTACTAAAAAATTTACAGTGTTTTTGAAAGCTTATTTAAATACCTTTCTAATGGTATGAAGATCTTTGAAATCGGTAAAGCCATTCCGTAGTAATCACACTTTAAAGTACCTATTATCGTCATTTTTCGAATATTTTCTTATATTACGATACCTTGCCAAGCCCACAATTTTTCGAAAATGCAATTTCTAAAAATAAGGTTGTGTTTGGGTAGGTAAGATGTACCTCTATGCAAAATGAAATTCTGAGGGGGCCGGGATCAAAATGTACTTTTTTTTCAACCTTTGATATGAAATTCATCATTTGATGGTTAACGCGGTCGAACGTCAAAAAATCGAATAGGAAATCAGCCCGTGTAAAGCAGCCTTAACAATAATAATATTTTGAAAATTTAAATAACCAAACAAATATCTCAAGAGTGCCTAGTTAGCTAGGCAATAAGATATTATCAGTGTTTGGATTATACCACCTATTTTGGGTGTCTACTACTTCTACCACGCAAGTTTAAAAATCTATTACTTTTTTATAGCTCTATAAAACTTAAATTGCTTACAAAAATAGCAGGCTGGCATATTAGTTATAGCCAAGCCAAGTTGTTGAAAATAAAAGTTTTCTTTGGTACCATTTTACATATCTTCTCACAGAAATAAAATGTTTTATTTCCTATTTGGGATTAGACTCGTCTCTAGACACCAAACTCGACAATTTTTAAGAAAATTTGGCGTCTTTTAAAATGATACCATTTGTTTAATAAATGCAGACTTTAGAGAATTGGTCAAAAATATACCACGTTTTACTTAAATCTACCACTTTATTTTTGCAATTACTACAACCAAGTAAAATTTTCTAGTCCGGTCGCTGTATAATATAAACCTTAAGCATGCTCGTATTTGGTGTTAATTTTACAGACACCATATCAAGAGCACTCGTTATCAAAAGTCACAACCTTAGCAGCATCCAAAAGTTCTTCTCGAAGAAGGAACCAACAAAAATCGCCCATCATAGGTTCATTTCAATGTCCTTGATATGGAAATGGAATTTTCTTTTATCTCTTGGTGGAAACGCTCACCGTGCTCATCGCTTTCATCACCCAGGTTGTCATGAAAGAAGTCCAAATGGGAATGGATGAAATTAATTTTTAGGGACATATTTATACCTGGGAAGAAATATAATAACTGCATAACGCAATGAAAAAAATAAGTTTACCTATACTATAGGTCCTATAGCTTTTTTCTCATAGTTTGTTAGTAACTAAATCATCGATCATGTCTTTGTAATTTGAGCTTCTAATGTTTACTAGAAAATTCGAAAAGAAAACTGTACAAAAGAAAGCCTTAGCCTCGTCCACCGAAAGAGCTGAATGAAAACTGGCAATTTGTTTTATGATACATTTACACTGCACCAACTGCGTCGCATTTGACAAAGTTATTTCGAGAATGTTTGTCCGCAGAATGAATTTGTTTGCCAAATTAGACGAATTTAATTTTATTTGACGTAATTCAATCTGCGAATGAACGGTCTCGAAAAAACTAGGCCAAAAGTGACGCAGTGTAAATGTAGCTTTAGTTCGGCATCCGATAAATGTGGAGACGCTGACTTCAGATGATCAATTGCGCGCTTGTTGCCGTGTTCCTGCAAAGCCTTAACGACACTTTTGAAAAGTCCGAGTTTTAAATCGAAGGTAGGTGGAATAATTTTTTGTTTCTCTACTGGTGGCTTCAATTTAATGTTATCCTGTCCAACTGTAAATCCTATTCTATCTGGCCACCATTTTATGAGTAATGATCCACACGCGCTGTCCCATTTGAACCTCGTATATCCCTGCTCGTATATCCCATACCTCGTATATCCCTGCTGCAAACCAGTTAGTAATGCAATGACATTGAGATCTGAATAAATCAAATGAAATGCTATACCAAGGACATTGGAATGAACCTATGATAGGCGATTTTTGTTGATTCCTTCTCCGAGAATACCAAAATGTATCAAAACGGTGAAAATTTTCAACTTTTAAGCAGTTTTAAGATACATAAAAATAATAAAAATGATTATAAATACAAGATTTCGAAAAAAATAAAAAAAGCCTTTTCACTAAATCTCTTATAACATTCAGGGGATTTATTTAAAGCTATAAAAGCCTCGTAAAGCTTATAAAATGTATAAACCTAGTCGGTTACGAACTCGGTGTGCTCCGGTACTAGCGCCTTGCAGTACTTGCTGAAATGTAGCGGGAGCGGTTTGGTATGACCAGTGGACCCTAAGTCATCTAATGAGAGGTGGGTGAAGATCAACGATTTTCGATTTTATTCGCAAGCATACCTACTCGGACAAAATTTAAACCCCAAACCCGGAGGGTTTGATTTAGCATAGTCTTTGATATGAACGTTTCTGAGATAACTGTAGTTTTGTGTTTTTTTCATGATACAAATACTACAGGTAGAACCGTCAATGACACTAATGACGTTTTAAGCAATTCTCATACTCATTTTTTTTTAGTTCTGATCTCTTACACCAATTTGACAGTCAGAAACAGTCACGAACTACAGGAAAGTGATCCCCAACGCCACTTTTCTGACTGGGGAGAGCAGAAAATTTAGCTCTCTCTCCAGTCAGAGAGTCGCAGGATTTAGTCAGCAGATTTTTTGCTGGTAAATTCTGACTACTTGTTGTAGAACTGTCAAGCGATCAGTAGGGATCAGCACCCAGTTTATGTAACTTTTTAACGAAATTCGTTATTGTCGTTAAAATCGATTTTGACAAATTTTGTACAAAAAATTGTGTCAAAATTAACGATTTTTATGTAACCAACTTCGTCAAAAAGTTACAGAAACGACGTGCTGAGCTTTTATGTCATGACTTTTCTGTTTGGTGTTTTCAATCAAATAAATTACAAATTGTAGAGTTGGAATTGTTCGATACACTTTTATTTTGTTTAAATAATAAACACAGCGGGTAGCGTGGTTTTATATTTTATTCAAATCGCAAAAAGTTGAAATTTATGTAGAACTAAACTTAAAACTATAAGGGCAAAATCGTTTAGCGATCATTAGAAATAGTCAACTATTTTGCAGCGGCCAACCAACGTTGTCCACACTGCAAAACAGTCAACTTAGTATTTTGTCAAACTTCTGAGAATTGCACTTGTACGGCGAGCTTAGCGCTTACCACGTACTCCGTACTATTCAAGAAGGTGTTCATACCGCCGATCGCAAAACGAAATGATTGAAAATTTAGAGTGCACACGCCTTTTATATTCTTCGACAGAGCGAAGTTACTCTAACAGAAATCCTTTTAAAAATATTTTATACAATGCAAGTAAAGAGGAAAAGAGACAAACATAGGTCTTTAGTTACTATCTTTTATATTAATAGGCTAACAAATTTTTCATATAAATAATTGCGCTTAAACCCATACTAAATATGCATACCTTTTTATTAAATGCATATGGATTTGTTGGTATTCCTCTAAAGAAGTGCATAAGCATTTAAATTTTATATATGATTATCTTCCGATCTGTTTGATTTATGTAAATATTTAATAAGCTGAGCAGATCTATAATTTTTTACGTAAGGTGGAATAAAATTACACTGTTTTATTTGCACTAAAAAAAATTATAGATCTGCTCAGCTTATTAAATATTTATTTAAATTTTAACCAATACTGCTTCATTTATCTGTAATAAGTGAATGAAAATTTCTCATGCCACTTGAATTGGTTATCTGACAATCAATTTGTACATAAAGCGATAGGCCAATGGGAAGCGTCGGGGGTAGTGGTCGAGCGGTTGATGGTTCAAGTACAGCTACAGCTATCGGGTAAATTTTTTTTTATTTTTTGTCATTGAAAATTGTTTTTATTTTTTCAATATATAAATATTTCTTATCTTGTCTTTTTTAAAATTGTTATGTTTGTGATCTCTATTTTCGAGAAAAAAAATTGCTGCGAATATTTTTAGTTGACGGAAAGGCATATGAAATAATAATTTTAGGTCATAAAAATGCATACATATCACCCATTATAGAAATGCGATAACCGCTTATTCAATTTGGGTTTTTTTTTCTAATTTTTGATGATATAAGATCGAAGTTGCGAAATTTTTTCATACACAGTAGTCTATTTATCGGACTTCGGTATATTAGGTACTTCTATAAATTTTAGTGATTTCTACCGTTTGAGACAAAGTTGCTGATAGACTCCCTATTTAAAATATAAAAATCGACAACATATTTAATATGTACTTAAATTTTGAACGAAACTAAGTGGTTAGCGGTCGTCTTAAATTTTACTGAAGGCAACAACTGATTTCTATTTATATGTACATATGGATTAACTTTTAAAAGGGAAGATTTGCAACCCGAGCCCCAAACAAGTCTAGACTTAATTGAATAGAAAAATCAATATATTTTTTTTCTTTAAATCAAATAAAAAATCCATCTTAAATATTGCTAAGTTATGGTTAAAGAAAAAAGCTAGAAAATCCTCAAACTTTTTTTGACCTAACCAGAATTTGTAATTTACCCCAACTAAAAAGATTTAAAAAAACGCCATGTATAATAAATTTCTATAAATAGAACTCATATTTCTGCAAAATGAATCTTTCACTCAACAAGCTCCTCCTTTTAATAGAGAAACTATTTTCTGGTGATTTGACAATGAATTCGTAGATAAAGGAGTAGAGCAGTGGTTAGCGCATCGGATAGCGAGCGAACTGTTGTTGGTTCGAGAACAGTTCCGGGCTACAATTTTTTTTTTTCATTGAAAATAGTTTTTTCTTTTTTAAAACATCTATAGGTATATGAGTATTTCTAATCTTGATTTTTTATAAAGTCATTAAATTTTCATAATAAGAAATATTTTTATATTTGTGATACTTTTTTCGGAAAAAAAATTACTGCGAATATTTTTAGTTAACGGACAGCCAAATGAAATAAGAATTTTAGGTCATAAATATACATAGGTACATACCACCCATTATAGAAATGAGATAACCGCTTATACAATTTGAGGTTTTTGGTAAGTTTTTCCAAAAATTAAATTTTGTTTAAACATACCCTCATATTCATAAAAAATAAAATTGGTTTATAAAGCTTTTTAAAATTACATTATCATACAAATTTTGAATAATAAGAGCTTAATAAACCTTTTATATTTTTTATGAATAAGGGGGATAGTGTTCTGTTTATCGGACTTCGGTCGATTATTTCTATAAATTTTGGAATATAAAAATCGATAATTTTTTCACAGGCCTTAAATTTTGTACTAAACGAAGTGGTTAGAAGTTGTCTAAATATTACTAAAGACAACAACTCATTTCTATTCATTCAGATTTACAACCCGAACACCAAACAAGTCTAGACAAAATTTGACCACTTTTGAATAAAATTAAAAAAAAAATCAATATAAAATGTCTTTTTAAATATTTCTAAGTTATGGTTAATGAAAAAAGCTAGAAAACCCTCAAACTGTTTTTGCATAAGGCTAGATTTTGCCTGGTTTAACCACTTTTGAATAACTTTTTTTTTTTTAATTAACATATCCAAATTTTTTTCAAAAATCAAATCAAAAATCGATATGAAATGTTTTTTTAAATATTTTTAAGTTATGGCTAAGGAAAAAGGCTAGAAAATCCTCAAACTATTTTTGCAAAGGCTACATTTTACCCGGTTTCGCCACTTTTGAGTTTTTTTTTTTTTTAAATCAATATACGTACCATTTTTTTCAAAAATCAAATCAAAAATCGATATGAAATGTCTTTTTAAATATTTTTTAAGTTATGGTTAAGGAAATAAGATGGAAAATCCTTTAACAGTTTTTGCAAAAGGTTAGATTTTGGCCGATTTTACCACTTTGAATACATTTTTTTTTTAATCAATATACCAAAATTTTTTTTTAAATCAAATCAAAAATCAATTTAAAATGTCTTCTAAATATTGCTAAGTTATGGATAAAGAAAAAAGCTAGAAAAACCTTTAAATGTTTTTGCAAAAGCCTAGATTTGCCCTAACCAGCATTTGTAATTTACCAACACTAAAAAGATGAAAGGAAGCCATGTATAATAAATTTCTATAAATAGAACTCGTATTTTTACAAAATGAATTTCATTCTTTCACTCAATAAGCTCCTCCTATTATTAGAGAAATTATTTTCACTCCCTCGCTCATTGAGTACTTGGGTCCATTATCTATTATATTAATAGTCTAACTTTGTTGTTGGTATATTGTTAATTTTTGAAATTCTGATTCTCATAAAGCCTAATTGCAGAATTTGATAACTGCTTTGTATGGAATACGGTGTGCACAGTTGCAAGACCCGGTTGCGGAATATTCCTTTTTTTCTTAAATTATGTTTTTTTATATTAAAAAACCTTTAATCTTAACTATTACAATTTACTTAATTTTCAACCTAATATTTTTTTGTTCTTCACCTGCTCAAAACGATCGCATAAATTAGTGGCTATTTGTTAAGCACAATCTCATCATCCGATTATTCAAGTGCAACATAAAATCTCGAAATCCGAATAATTGCATGGCATTTGCCATAAATAATTTTGGAAAGGGCTGCTGTGATTTAATATTTTTATTATATAACAACAGCCACTATTTTTCTTTGATGGCCTCAGTTTGCCTATAGGTGAGTTTTTAATGTACATATACATTTAAGTTGGTCGAGGTTCGGCCACGGGCCTAAAGGCAGCTATTGACAAAAAGTTGATCCGATGTTTGAATAAGTTCAACTATTTTAAATTGGTCGAATTTCGACCACGGGATATACTAGTAGAAACAATTACTCAAAATAAATGGAACTCTCAGAGAGTGTTTTGCCAGGTAGGGCGTTACCATATTTGGCATTGCCATACCATATATTGCAGGAAACAAATGGTATGCTATAAATACGTATCTTGCTATGTTACAAAATCAAAATCATTTTTTTATTTTTCTTCAGTTTGCGTTTATAACTATTGCTAGAATTGTTAAAAATAAGGACTGTGAAAACGGAGCGAATGTGCCCCTCTAGCAGGCTCATCTACCATCTCATTTCCTGGCATACCACAGTGTCCAGGCATCGCCTAACACGTGCAGGGTAAATTGGAAAATATTTTTGATTTTTTTTCTAATTTTTAAATTTTGAAATATTTTTTTTTCTATTTGACTTATATGGGCAAATCCCAAATAGTGTTACATTTTTGCAAAAAAAAAAAATTGAAACATCGAAGCACAAGAATAACCTTTTTTCTGGTATATTGGTAGATAAAGAGGGGTGTAAAAGTAGGTCGCCTCCCAGTTGGTGCACCCTTGGTAACGCTAAATGACCTACATAGCCTACACGGCTAGTTTCTCGTATTGCCGGTTCTACGAGAACGGTACCAGTACTTGTGCTGTACCCATCGTTCCCGAAACGACCCGGGCGGTTTTCTTATAGCGACCCGGCCAAGAGCAATACACTCGGGGTGACCCTGTCTGACATTTAGGCAGGGCTACACCTTGCTACAACAACAACATTCGTCTTACATAATGCCTCAAAAAGATATAGTCAATAGATCGAAGATTATATACATATATAAATTCAAGTCGCAGTGTTTAATATACATTTATTTAAACACTACTGCACAGATTTTGATGAAATTTTATCAACGTGTAGATATATGGCCAAATCCTCAAAACTTTTGATAATGCAACAAAAAAAAAGAAAGAAAAAAGATAATAGGAGCACACCCTTGAGCTTTTGCTGACACTTTTACTTAGTTTATAAGATTATATTTTGACTCTTGTTAACATGCTAAAGGTGCGGGCGTGGAAATTATGACGTCATCATTATGAAATTTTATTTTTTTTTTTACTTTTATTTGCAATCTATTGCCTAGTTTATGCGAACGTTAAATCGAATTATTTCAAAACGAATTTCTTACGACACAATTCAAAATCCCTTTGAATTAATAAGTACCTACTTATTTGTACGCAAATTGAACCTTAATTACCAGCGCCACAAAAAAAAAAGTGTCGGGGTTGGGGGATCAGACCACCCTTTCCCTATGTATTTTGACGCGCTGAACACGAATCCGGTGTCCGTTTTTTCCTAACCTCAAAAAACCAAAAACCACTAAACATTTGAAAAATTGAAGGTACAAGTAAGCTTTTCACTTGTATATATGCATGGATCTTCAACGCGCTTTTTTACGTTAATTAAACATATTGAATACTCAAGATTACAATTAACATGGCATGAAAATATCTATCAGTTTTTGTGTGCTAACAAAAAAATTGAATTATTTAAACTATTCACAAACCAAACAGTTGATTTATAGTGGCTGCTGTAAGCATACTGTGCTGTTAGTAATCGGATCACGTGTGCAGGGTTTCTTTTTGAGTTAGCATCAAGTATATTTGTTCATTTTTTGATAATTAAAGGGGCGCGCAAGTAAATGGCTTAACTATACCGAAAAATGAAAAGTACAAAAATTTGTTCTCGCATTTTCTTAGCCTTTTAACTTTTAAATGGAACGAAGCACGCACGCGACCTTGTAGGTTAAGTTTCAGTATGTAGAAAAATACTTGAAAAAAACAAAGAGTGGGTCGCAATATTGAGGGGCGCCCTTAAAAAAAGATTAACAGTTCATACATTTTTGAAAACTCGCACACGTTTTCACAATTTTTTGATTTTGCGAAATTTTTCCTGGATTTATCAAGTATTATTTCATGCTTCTGAGACATTTGAAATGTTGATTTGTATCCATAAATTAAAAAAAAAGAAATACTGAGCCTGTGTAACGATATCGTGTTCCTTGGTATTGGATGATATTATCCGCCTCGCTCGATGTTAAAATTTTTGAGGATTTGCCCATATGTGAAGGTTATATTTAGGCAAAAAAAATTGATACCCGCAACCCGGTTTCGGAGATATCGTTAACAATTTAAACCCGAAAAATCGTCAAATATTTTTTAAAGCGAACTTGGTTATTCAATAACATTAACACTTTCCCTCCGATCATTTTGAAATTTTAGCAACATACCGATACCGAGAAAACGGAGAATGATTTGGAAAAAAATTGTCGATATCCGATAACCGGTTTTGGATATATCGATAAAAGTAAAACCCGGAAAATCGTTAAATATTTTTGCTAACTTGGGCAATTATGTTAAAAGTTTAGCAGCATGTAGATATTTATATAAATCAATCTTCGGTAAACTTTTCTTGATACCCGAAACCCGGTTTTTGAGATATCGTCAAAAATGTTAAATTTTTCAAAAAAAAAAATTGTTTGACCACTTCTACTGGTAAACCAGTGGGAGATATGCACAAACGCTCAAGGGCAATTTTGAAGGGCGTAAAATTCCCTAAAAGGCCCCATAAACCAATTCAGAATATTGCAAAAGGCATCCCAATAATAGACATTTGAATGAATTCTGACCGAAAAAATTCAAATTTTTCTAAATTTTAATAAAAAATGTCATGTTCTAAATAGTAAAATATTAACAATATGTATATGTATCTTGACACTGACATTGCATTGAATTTAAAATATCAAAAAACCAATAAAAAGTATGAAAGCCACTAAAACTTCGGTAAAGTTATCATTCCATATTTTGGGAAATTAGTGGTTTCTTTAATTAATTTTTGTATATGTATGTATTGTTGTCATAACTGTACTAAATTTGTGTTTTAGGTCACTGACGCTTAAATAAAAGTTAGTTTAACTAGAAGTAGTTACATAAATAGATGTTTTCCAATTTTTTTTACGGTTTCTGATATCTCTCGAAAATTGCGCATATTTGCCCCTTGTACAAATTTCAATAACATTCGTTATGTTAATCTTTCAAAATGAGGCATTTGCTTTTATACTACTGTAGTGTAGGACAACAAATTACAAAAGTGTAACACGTAATAAAAGTAACACTGTAGCCAAAGTAGCTGCTCGACATTTATGCCTCTACCTTGAAAACGAAACGGAGCACATCAAATTCAAAACCAACGAAAGTTTTGCTGTATATTAAGGCTGGTTTTCATTATGTCAAATGGGGTCAAGTTTCATCGATTTTATCGAGATTTGGTTGCTTATTTCGATAAAGTCGATAAAAGTTGTCAAAATTTGACCTAGTGAAAACCAGCCTTTAAGCTATCATTGCGTACAGCCAAAATTTTAATACTCCGTTGCCTCAAAACGTTATAAGCACAAAATCACAAATATTGAAAATGGCCAAAAACAGAGTATCGCTGCTTTCATTGATGATAACATTTAATATTGGAGGAGCACATTAACCTCGCTTACATTTTTAAGAGTATCACTCGAAAAAGCGATAAATTCGACGTTTTTCGCCTTTCAAAGTTCTGTAAAAACTTATTGTCTACATTTTTTTCATCCAAATCTTCAGAGAAGATAGTCAATACGTAAAACCAAATATCCATATGCTTTTTCCCCGCCTTAATTCATTAACCCCCTCGTGAAGGGTGGATACCTTGCCGCGGTACGAGGGCTTAAGTCGATAGCCACAGGGCTACGCTGCCCTTATGATCATAGCTCCGTACGGCACTTCATCACGAGAGCAGCCCAGCCTCTCTGGCGCGACGACAAAGATCTTCCCCCTCCCAATCCAGGGTGTTATGCGACCACGTGCCCATTGGACGTTTGCAGCCGGGTGGCAAATCGTGGCTGTATTTGAACGGAGCCTCTCTGATACCGGGTCGCCTCAGAGAGTAAGCATGGCCTTACCGTGGTACGGGGCTCTGCCGCGGCGGACGACACATTTTCCCCTACTCTTCCCTTGACCCTAAGCTGGCCTTGTCCGGCGATGGGTCGTACGAACAAGATGAACTCAAATAACGCAAATAAAAACGAAAAACCCAAAAAACAAAAAACGCCAAATTTCACTCCTCAGCAAAGGAGAGCTATGGAGGAGCACGCGAGAAAGCAACAACAACGCCGGAACACAACCTCCGTTCCACAATCATGAGGGGGATCGACAGCGATGGCAACTACGAGTCGGTCAACCAACCCTCTATCGAGTAAGATTGAGTTGATGGGAGCTAGCACCAGTGCGGTTGCCAACGCAGCTAAGCGGACAACGGCGGATGCTAAACTCCCATCAACCCCTGATATGAAAACCAGTATCTTTACGTCTGTGGCAGCGGTCTCACGACCTGGCTTCGGAGTTTCGAAGGGGAAGGAAGCTGCAACTGAGATTTCGGCAAGGGGAGCGACCGCGATGGCAACTACGGGTCCGCACTCCCGGGAGACATCTCCCCGCCGCTTCACATACCACGAGAAAAGATTGGCTGCAAAGATGAAGGGGTACCGCAGGAGTCGCTGTCGCCGAATTCCAGTAAATCGGTAGAGCTAGCGAAAGCTGTGATACCGGATTTCCAAAAATCTTACATGCCAAAGAGGTTAAAAAGATCGGACCTGGAGATAAATCCCCCTCCCAAGCGGCATCAGAATACCTCTGGAGCGGGCAAACTAAGCTTTGCTGAGGTAACCAAGGACAGGATCCTTATAGGCGTCCTTGACCGAGGCAATGACCGTCTGGCCATCCCCAAGGACCGGTGGCGTTACGTGCGAAATGAACTCGGCAACATTCTTCTCAACGTTGCTCCGGAGTTTCCGGGTAGTTCGGCGCGAGTAACGGATGCGGGCTGGCACCAGGGTCAGATCAAATTACTCGCATGCGAGGATGCAAAAACCGTAGCACTGTATAAGGCAGCAGCTGCTAAACTGGGTGAAGTCTACAAGGGCACAAAGATAGAGATCGTCGACTGGAAGAACATTCCAGCTCGTCCAAGGGCAAGGGCGTGGATTCCGGCCATCCCTGACGAACCCGACAGAATTTTCGGGATGCTACGGCTAATGAATCCGTCCCTCCCAACGCATGACTGGAGTGTCAATCTGGTCGGGGATGTGGTGGGGCCCGACAGACAGGTGGTGTTCACCATGAATAAAGAGTCAATCGAGCCCCTCAAAAGGTGCAATGGCCTAGTACACTACAGCGTAGGCCAGATCGTTATCCACGTATATCGTGGTGATGCTCAGCGCGCTGCCTTCTCGGCTGCTCCGGGGGAACCGGAAAACGAACTACCAGAAGAGGAAGCGGAGGATTCCGATGCGGAAAGCATGTTATCCGCCACGTCCCTTGCCGATATTGCTGTGAACAACTCGGAGATGGAGGACAGCCTACAGGACGAGGAAGTCCTCGACGTCACGGTGGTAGCAGCCAACGCTGAGCGATTAACATCTAACGCTACAGGCAGCAGGACTCCTGCAACGCCATATCGGGCAGTTAATCGGAACAACTCGTCGTTGGTAGGCAACCTCCGGGATGGGGCAAACCTCGACGACATGGGGACGGCAGGGAAGTCTGTGCGCTCTCATGTTGGTGGTGCTTCAGATTAATCTGCACAAATCTAAAGTGGCTTCGGCTGCTTTAAGTAGTCGTCTTTCTAAAGGCGACGTGGATGTGGTCCTCATCCAAGAACCCTGGGTCAATAGCTCGAGAATCTGCGGATTGGTGACTAAGGGCTTCAAGCTCATTCGAGCCAGCGAGGAGAGCAAAGACCGAACGTGTATTTTGGTCAAGTCTGAGTTGAACTCCTTTCTCCTACCTAACTACTCCAATGGTGATATTACCGCTATCAGTTTAAAGGTCGACAGCACCCGCCTGACGGGTGCGTCGGTCTATATGCCCTACGACGCCGAAGAACCCCCACCACAAACGGAGGTGAAAGACCTGGTGTCAAATTTCTGCACGGGTAATCTTATTATTGGAGCGGACGCTAATGCTCACCATGTCCAATGGGGGAGTTCCGATATCAATGCCAAGGGCGAGTCTCTGTTTGATTTCCTCTTAACAACCAACCTGGTAATTTGCAACGTGGGTAATGAGCCTACTTTTATCACTAAGACCCGTAGGGAGGTCATAGACCTCACTATCTGTAGTGAAGGCGCTTATGGGTGGGTCAGAAAATGGCGGGTTTTGGAAGAACATTCATTCTCCGACCACCGTTACATAGAAATGGTTTTAGACTTTATTGTAGAACAACCAATCATGAAGCGCAATCCACGTAACACAAATTGGCAGTTACACAATGAAATATTAGACAGAGACCTGCCAGTACTGCCCTCCCAAGCCCCCTCATCAGTAGAGGAGCTGGAGGATCTACATTTACATCGGCGCTCTCAAATGCTCTAGGACAGGCTTGTCCAGTGCCAAAACCACGCGGTAAACACAGGCCACATTGATGGTCCTACGATTTGGACTCGCTCCGCAAATCATGCCGGAAACAATTTAACAAGGCCAAGACCCTAGGCTCTGAGCCTCACTGGCACGAATATAAAGCTAAACTAAGGGCCTACAAAAAAGCTCTGAGACAGGCGAAGAGGACGTCGTGGAGAAATTTCTGCACCGGCGTCGAAAAGGTCGACGACACAGCGAGGCTTAGACGAGTCTCTCGAAAAGTCAAACAGCCATCAGCTATTTGCGAAAACCTGACGGATCCTGGACCAGCACGGAAGAGGGAACCCTTGAGCTGCTCTTGAATACACATTTTCCGGGGAATCTGCATGACGCACCACTAGCATCTGCAACAAACCTGGCAGTAAATATACCCATCACTGGGGAAAGGGTAAGGTGGGCAGTTAAGAGCTTTGAACCGTATAAGGCTGCCGGGCCGGACGGGATTATCCCCGCGCAACTTACAAACACGTTGGAGACATCAGCTAAATGGCTTGTATTTCTCTTCACAGCCTGCCTGGCTCTCAACCACATTCCGGGCTCCTGGAGAAGCGCCACGGTAGTGTTTATCCCTAAGGCTGGGAAGGCATCCCACTACGAGCCAAAAGATTACAGACCGATCAGTCTCTCGTCCTTTGTACTCAAAACCTTTGAGAGGATACTAAGCGACTACCTCTCAACGACTATTGATAGCAACCTTATTTCTAGCTATCAGCATGCATACACCAAGGGTAAATCAACAGAAACCGCTCTGCACAGCCTAGTATCGGTCATTGAGAAATCGCTGTGTGAAAAGGACTACTGTCTCGTGGCCTTCCTAGACATTGAGGGGGCTTTCAACAATATAAGCCCGGAGGCTATCAACTCCGCTCTAACTAATCTGGGCGTAGATAGACCTCTAACTGGTTTAATTGACCAACTTTTAAGGGGAAGGAAAATAGCTTCTTCACTTGGTACGGTTGAGTTATCACGCTATGTCACAAGGGGAACCCCCCAGGGTGGTGTTCTTTCCCCGCTTTTATGGAACCTCACAGTCAACTCGTTGCTACGTGACACAAGTTGGGGGGGCGGGAAGATAGTGGCATACGCAGACGATTTAGCTATTGCATTCAGAGGCAAGTTCCCACAAACTCTGTGTGACCTGATGCAAGTAGCACTGCGAGAAGTTTCGACGTGGTCCTCTCGCTGCGGACTTAGTATCAACCCTGGGAAAGTGGAACTTGTCCTCTTCACCAACCGGTACAAAATACCGCCACTAAGCCTACCAGAACTAGATGGCACGCGCCTGGGCTTGTCGGATAAGGCCAAGTTTCTAGGCATAGTTCTGGACAGGAAACTGAATTGGAAGGAGAATGTTCTTCAGCGCCAGAAGAAAGCTTGCATCGCTCTTTACACATGCAAAAGAGCCATTGGCAAAAAATGGGGGCTCAGCCCTAGAGTATGCAGTTGGATCTACACGGCCATCATTCGTCCAATCATGCTATATGGAGTCGTCGTATGGTGGCCTGCGCTGAGCAAGGCAACATACCTGAATCTGTTGCGGAAAGTCCATAGATCCAATATGATCTGTATAAGCGGTGCGCTAAGGACAACGCCCAACGAAGCCCTCCAGGTCATTCTGGGCATTTTGCCACTTGATCTGGAAGGGTTTCAGTCAGCAGCGGGATCAGCTCTGCGCCTAAGAGATACCTCCAGTTGGGGTGCGGGTACTATTGGACACTCCAGTATTCTGGAATCTTACAGCTTTCTCCCTCTAAGCACAGATCGTTGTGCGACCACTACAGTCGGCGATAGCTGTTTCAAAATAAACATTCCCAGCAGAGAAGACTGGGAGAGGACGGATTGGTGTCCCGAAACAAATAGTGGCACTTCCATATACACCGACGGCTCGAAGTTGGACGGCAGAGTTGGAGGAGGGGTTTATTCAAGGGATTTGGACCTTGAGCTCTCCTTCAGACTACCTGATCATTGTAGCGTCTTCCAGGCGGAAGTCTCGGCAATCCTAGACGCCGCGGCCTGGTTAAGCAAACGTGTTATCGGAGAAGATATCGCTATTTTCAGCGATAGCCAAGCGGCCATCAAATCCCTTGGCTCATACACGTTCAACTCTGAACTGACGCTCAGCTGTCGTCGATCTCTTCAGGAGATGGCCCAACAGAACCGCGTAAACCACATATGGGTCCCGGGACATAGGGACATTGAGGGAAACTGTAAGGCAGACGAGCTTGCCAGGCAGGGCACGACCAAGCAGGTTCTTCAGGATAAAGAGCGCTTAGGTATGCCGTTTGCCACATGCAAACTAATGCTGAAGGAGCACAAACTCCGTCAAGCCAACGAAAGATGGCTGCAATCCCCAGGGTGTCGGATATCGAAACAAACCTAGCCAAAATGGGATCTTAAAAGGTCTAGACGCATATATGCCCTAACTAGGAGGGAAAGCTGCATATTGATAGGGGTATTAACCGGTCACTGCCTCATTGGTAGGCATGCAGAAAGGCTAAGTGTGCCCTACCGACGATGCTGCAGGAGTTGCAAAGATGATGAGGAGGAGGAAACAGTGGAACACCTCATCTGCAACTGTCCGGCTTTAAGCGGCGCGAGAACACGCTTTTTGGGAGCTCCGTTCCTGGATAGCCTAAGCCAGATCGCGGAACTGGACATAAAGGACTTGATGGCCTTCTTAAAGTCATCTAAGTGGTTCGAGGAGGAGTAACGGTGTCGGTTTAGGAGTGTCAGTCCCGGGATTCTGCTATGTGGAAAATCCCAACAACTCAGGGATTTTCCATTTGGCTGGGTCCCGGGACTGACTTTCCTTGTGTTGGTGGTATCACAACGGGCCTTTCAAAACTGGCCTAAGTGTGCCTCTGCGGCAGCCACTTGAACCTAACCTAACCTAATTCATTAACCGATGTGTAGCATCCGAGCATCCAAAAATGTAACACTATTTGGGATATGCCCATATACTGACTAGGGATTCCAATCCCGGGATCCCGTTGTTTTTTAAGTCCCGAAAATCCCGGGATTAGTATACCTAAATCCCGGGTTCACCGAAAATAGTATTAATGCAATAATTTCTTTAAGATCACACTTCAAACTTCAGAAAAAGTAATATTTCTCTAAGTCAAATGGCATTACATATTTATTTTTATCTACAATGAAATCTATTATATTAATAGGCTAACAAATTTTACATATAAATAATTGCCAAGCTTAAACCCATACTAAATATGCATAAATATTTATGAAATGCATATGGATTTGTTGGTATACCTCTAAAGCAGTGCACAATTATCTAATATATAACCAATACTGCTTCATTTATCTGTAATTAGCGAATGAAAATTTCTCATGCAACTTGAATTGGTTATCTGACAATCAATTTGTAAATAAAGCGATAGCCCAGTGGGAAGCGTCAGGGGTAGTGGTCGAGCGGTTGATGGTTCAAGTACAGTTACAGCTATCGGCCAAAATTTTTTTTCTTTTTTGTCATTGAAAATTGTTTATATTTTTTATATTTCTAATCTTGACTTTTTAAAATTTTTATAAACAATATTTTTATGTTTGTGATCTCTATTTTCGAGAAAAAAAATTTGGTGCGAATATTTTTAATTTACGGAAAGCCATGTGAAATAATAATTTTAGATCATAAATATACATATGTACATACCACCCATTATAGAAATGCTATCACCGCTTATACAATTTCTTTTTTTTTTTTGTAAATATTTCAAAAAATTACCATTAATATAAGTCTGACTGCTCTAATTTTTGAAGATGTAAGCTGCAATTTGCGAATTTTTTTCAAACATAGTGGTCTGTTTATTCAATTTCTGTAGATTATTTCGATAAATTTCACGATTTCTATTGCTTGAGATAGAGTTGCTGATAAATTCCTTATTTAAAGTATAAAAATCGAAAACATATTTTATGGATACTTAAATTTTTAACTAAACCAAGTGATAAGCGGAAATCTTAAATTTTACTGAAGACAACAAATAATTTCTTTTTATATGTATATATGTATTAACTTTTAAAAGGGCAGATTTTCAACCCGAGCCCCAAACAAGTCTAGACCAAATAGAATAGAAATTTTTTAAAAATCAATATACATTTTTTTCTTTAAATCAAAAGAAAAATCCATATAAAGTGTCTTTTAAATATTGCTAAGTTATGGTTAAAGAAAAAAGCGAGAAAACCCTCAAACTTTTTTTGACCTAACCAGAATTTGTAATTTACCCCCACTAAAAAGTTTTAAAACCACGCCATGTATAATACATTTTTTTAAAATACAACCCATACTTCTATAAAATGAGTGTGTAACTATTTTCGTTCTCTCGCTCATTAATATTCTTTAATATTACACGAACTCATATTTCCAAATTTCCACCCCTTCAAAATAAACATCAAACCAATTTCATACTCATATCTATTTGCATACACATATACATACATGCGTAAACACTCCAATTCTCTCGCTCATTGAGTTCAAACAGTAGATTCGGCGTTGAACTCATATATGTATATTGTAATGTTACACTCCAAATAGATGGCGTCGGCGCGAATAGCCAATTTGTTTCCGCATGAGAGTTGCCCCAATATTTGTTGTTATGTACCAAAGGATTAAAAAAAAATGACTATTTGTTTTTCTCATATCTCGCACGCTTTAGTAAGTTTAGTTTAAAAATAAAATTTTTAGGAAAGAAGCAATCAATGTTTTAACTTTCTGTATTGAAATTCATCAAGGAAAAAAAAAAAAAAAAATTAGATTGAAATAGATACACCCATTGCCGGCAATTTTATATAATATGAAATTTTGCTTTTTTAAAAAAATAAAAATCCAACATCTTTTTCGTAGAATTCTATAATAAAAATGAGATAACTATGGTCGCCATATATTCCAAAGTATTAATAAACAAATGAAAAACTAAAAATATTATATTGTTTTGCCATAAAATCCTGAAAATCTTAAATTTTCAATTACATATATTTATAATAAAATGTAATTTAACTATACAATTTTTTGGGAAAATGTAATCAAAATTATATTTTTCCATAAAACTCTAATATGTATGTATATATCTAAATAGAGATTCAAAAGCCCAATAAAGCTTCACTTAATTGTAGAATTCCATATTAAAACAATTTATTCAAGGAAAAATTCCGATGTAATAGATTTGTTTAAAATGAAATTCTACAAAGTTTTATGTTTTCATAACACCATTATTAAAATGTGAAATAGGGCAACCATGGTCAAACTTTTAATTTGAAAAAAATATGTCGCAATCAAAGTTGGCTTGCGTACCACCAAACAAAAAAAATGTTTCAAAAAAATAAAATAATAATTCAATATGGCTCCTGTTGTTGGAGTACCAAGCTTATTTTGAGAAATTTGTATATGTGTGTAAAATACCAGCAATGGAAATATTTTGATTCTCTCGCTCATTGAGTACTTCGGTCCATTATCTATTATATTAATAGGCTAACAAATTTTACATATAAATATTTGCCAAGCTTAAACCCATACTAAATATGCATAAATATTTATGAAATGCATATGGATTTGTTGGCATACCTCTAAGGCAGTGCACAATTATCTAATATATAACCAATCCTGCTTCATTTATCTGTAATAAGCGAATGAAACTTTCTCATGCCACTTGAATTGGTTATCTGACAATCAATTTGTATATAAAGCGATAGCCCAGTGGGAAGCGTCGGGGGTAGTGGTCGAGCGGTTTATGGTTCAAGTACAGCTATCGGCCACATTTTTTTTTTTTTTTGTCATTGAAAATTGTTTTTATTTTTTCAATATATAAATATTTCTTATCTTGACTTTTTTAAAATTTTTATGTTTGTGATCTCTATTTTCGAGAAAAAAATTGCTGAATATTTTTAGTTGACGGAAAGCATATGCATACATACCACCCATTATAGAAATGCGATAACCGCTTATTCAATTTGGGTTTTTTTGTCTAATTTTTGATGATATAAGATCGAAGTTGCGAAATTTTTTCAAACACAGTAGTCTATTTATCGGACTTCGGTAGATTACTCCTACAAATTTTAGTGATTTCTACCGTTTGAGACAAAGTTGCTGATAGACTCCCTATTTAAAATATAAAAATCGACAACATATTTAATATGTACTTAAATTTTGAACTCAATCAAGTGGTTAGCGGTCGTCTTAAATTTACTGAAGGCAACAACTGATTTCTATTCATATGTACATATGTATTAACTTTTAAAAGGGCAGATTTGCAACCCGAGCCCCAAAAAGACTAGACCAAATTGAATAGAAAAATTAATATATATTTTTTCTTTAAATCAAATAAAAAATCCATATAAATTGTCTTAAATAATGCTAAGTTATGGTTAAAGAAAAAAGCTAGAAAATCCTCAAACTTTTTTTGACCTAACCAGAATTTGTAATTTACCTCCCCTAAAAAGATTTAAAATAACGCCTGTATAATAAGTTTCTATTATTATTATTATTATTATAAGGCCTTATTACACCGCGACCATTTACATGATCTATTGTGTGACCTTTCAGCTTATTGCTGTATGCGGAGGCTCTTTATAAATTTGAGCACCTCCTCACGCTTTTTATTCCATATCACGAACGGATTGAGAGTGATCCCACCTAGGTAGCAAGCTCTCTTTCTTGCTAATGCACTGCATTCGCAGAGTATATGAACCGGCGTTTCATCGTCCAGTTCGCAAAACCGACAAATTGTTGTATCTGACAGATTCAGCTTACTCAGGTGATAACGCAGGCCGCAATGCCCCGTATAATACCCAGTGAGGGTTCTTAGATCCACCCTTCTTAGATTAATGAGCCTGGCCGATGCTCTTTGAGAGGGTTCTATAAAGAGTTTGGCCTGCCTCTGTCCTAGGCTGCTAAGCCAATGCTGCCTAAACTGTTTGTTTTCCCAGTTGCTTATGGTCTCCCTTACGTGGGCCTTGGTGAGCCCGCAAAAGGGTTCCGGACCATAAAATGCTGTTAGAGCGCCTTGTTTTGCAAGATGATCTGCTTCTTCGTTGCCGTCATGCCCTTCATGTCCTGGGACCCAACCTAACAAAACTTTGTTTTTGGCTCCCAGATCATTAAGGACTGCGACACACTCATCAACAAGCTTTGAAGTTGTAGTGTAAGACTGCAAGGCACGTAGGGCGGCCTGACTGTCCGACATAATGTCGATTCGCTTAGAGGATAGTCTTCTACGGAGGCACTCCCTGCCACACACCTCTATTGCATGGATTTCCGCTTGAAAGATAGTGGGGTAGTTACCCATTGGTACCGATTTTTGTAATTCGGTCCATAGATTCCAGCTCCCGTTTTACCATCTTCCAGCTTGGATCCATCGGTATACCAAATCTCCGAATCGGATTCAGCATATGGGTTCCCTGTTTCCCAGAGCACTCGATCTACGATTGAAACTTCAAAGTTTCGCATGATCCTGAGCGTAGGAGTTATTGCATCACTTACTTGCAATATAGGACTATTCATGAACTTCTTGACTATCTTCATATGTCCTGTCATATTTCCGATTTTTAGATCAGAAATATTCTGAAGTCTTAATGCAGCAAGTGTTGCTTCCTTCTCTATCAGAATTGGGAAGGGAGGTATTCCCACAAGGGCACTTAAAGCATCAGCAGGGCACGTTCTCATTGCACCTGTTATGCCTACACAGACTAGCCGATGCAGCTTACTTAATTTAATTGCCGCTGTTCTCTGGGCAGACTTCGGCCACCAGACTAGGGAAGCGTAGGTAACTATTGGCTTCACAACTGTATTAAATGACCAATACGTCATTTTTGGAGACAGCCCCCATGTTTTGCCATACAGTCTAGTGCATGCGAAATAGGCCCTCGTTGCTTTATTTATGGTAGCTTCCAAATGAGCATTCCATGTGAGGGTTTTGTCTAGTGTTACTCCTAGGTATTTTGCTTCCATCGAAAAACTTATACGGCAGCCTCCTAGGGACGGCTCTAACATAGACAGCTTCCTTCGCCGCGTAAAAGTCAGCAAGACTGTTTTATTTGGGTTAATAGATAACCCTTTGTTAGCACACCATCTTTCAATGATGCGCAGGGCTTGTTGCATGCGATCGGATATTGTATCCTCATGCATTCCTGTCACGCAGACTGCTAAGTCATCTGCATAGCCCTGTACGTCAAAGCCATTGCCCTTCAGAAGGTGAAGAAGCTCGTCTATGACTAGGGTCCACAGTAGAGGAGAAAGTACACCTCCTTGAGGGCATCCTCTTGTGGCCACGATTGAGCCAGCACTCCCACCTAGCTCAAAGCTGATTTTTCTTTGCTTTAGCATGGCCAGCACCCAGCGAGTGATCATTGGGCTTACGTCCTTACTAATCATGGCTTCCTCAATGGCCTGATACGTCGTATTATCGAAAGCGCCTGATATGTCGATAAATGCACACAGGGCTATGTTTTTAGACTCTATGGCCTTTTCAATTTTTTCTGTAAGGCAGTGGATAGCAGTCTCCGTAGATTTTCCGGGTTGGTACGCAAATTGGGTTTTACACAGAGGGAATTTCTTTAACTTTACTTCCCTAATGTGCTGATCCAAAATTTTCTCCATTCCCTTTAGGAGAAAGGAACTGAGACTTATTGGTCGATACGACGATGGCAAGTTTTCAGGCTTCCCTGGTTTCGGTATAAATACAACCTTAACCTCTGTCCATCTGTTAGGAATGTGTCCCAATAGCAGTGATGCTCTATATAAATTGGATAGGACTGGGGCTGTATAGCCGATCCTTTGCTGCAGCAAACAAGGGTAGACACCATCCGGTCCTGGAGATTTGAAAGCGCTGAACGTAGATAAAGCCCATTGCACTTTCTCAACAGTGGTGAGCTTAGCTGCCAGGCTCTTTTCTCTACCAGTAATCGTCGGTAGATCGTCAATTAGAGGAGAGTGTTGGTTGCCTGGTATGCAGTCCGGAAAGTGAGTAGCAAGCAAAAGTTTGCATGTGTCCTCCGGCTGCTTGGTGTAGCTCCCATCTGGGTTCTTCAGAGTGCCAATCACGTTGCTGTGGCCTCTCGCAAGGGCCTTTTGGAGCCGCACTGCCGTAGGGAGATCTTTAATGTTTTCGCAGTGTTCTCTCCAGGTTGCCCTCTTAGATTTCCTAAGTTCTTTATTATAGGAAGTTAGAGCATTCCTATAGGATACCCAGTCTCCCGTGTCTTTAGCTGTATTAAACAACCTTCTTGCTTGACATCTTAACTGTGCAAGCGTTTTGTTCCACCAAGGCACATCCCGTTGTACACGTTTTTTAGCCTGGGGACAACTCTCGTTGAAAGCCGTTGTAATATCTGATTGAAATTGTTCAGCTTCTGTCTCAATCTCCTGCACCGTAGTTATCGGTTGGTGTAGGCAATTGCCACTTTCTTCCATGGTAAAACGAAATTGTTCCCAATTCGTTTTCCTGGGGTTCCTGAAAACGAGCTCATGATCAGAGAAGTGACCCATGTCGAATACAATGTGTTTGTGGTCCGACATTGATTCCTCCCCCGAGACGTGCCAGTTTGTGACAGTGAAAGCCATGTTTTGGCTACATAGAGTGAGGTCAAGAACCTCTCCTCTGATAGCATTAACAAAAGTTGGTTCATTACCACGGTTCATTACATTGATATTGTGACTACTAATAAACTCCAGGAGGTGCTCCCCCCTGTTATTTATGTTCGTACTACCCCATGCTGTGTGGTGGGAGTTTGCGTCACAGCAGAGGATCCAAGGGATAGCCTTCTGTTGGCAGTACTCAATGAGGGATTTGGATTCAGCAGTTGGGGCTGTTACCTCCTCACCCGGAAAGTAAGCAGAGGCTAAAATGGCCTCTTTTTCACCTCTTGGGGTTGGAATTTTCCCCCAAACTGCAACCAAATCAGCTGTCATGAACTGTAAAAGTGGAATAAACGACAGTTTTTTGCTTAGAAGCATCGCCGCCCTGGGACGGGTACCGGTGGCATAGATTAATTTACCATCAGCACTATTAACACCTTTCACAGAACCATGTAGAATCCACGGTTCTTGAATGAAAGCGATCCCCAGACCTTCTCTGTTGAATCTTCTGCTAAGGACATCCGAAGCTGCCTTGGCATGATGAAGATTCACTTGGAGGCATTTAAGACGCCTCGAGCTAAGATTGTTTTTTGGGAGGGGAGACATTATAAAGAGTTTTTGCGGACTGAGTCCGCCCTCTCTTTAAGTCGGCTGCTGTTCAGCAAAGCATCGCCTCCAGATGCTTGATCTTGGCCCTCGGCTTTTCCTTTTTCAGATCTGTGGTTCTCACCACTTTTCGTTTGTAGGTTTTGAGAGGTCTTGTGGATAGCTCCCGTTGAAGCCTTTAGCGGAGTCTCGACTACCATAGCCGTTGCTGTTGATTTCAGCTCAAATTTGGTTGGTGCATCCTCCATGCATTCTTGCTGCATTGCAGTTTGTTTAACAGTAGATACCTGCTCCACCGGTAATGACTCTGAGTCGCCGGCTGCCTGGTCTTTTGCCTTCTGTTCTGCCATAGTATTTCCATCTCTACCGCTGGCTTTATCATCTACCCGGCAGAGATGGTTTGGTTTTAGCCCTCAGTTTGACCTTGGCATACCCAAAATAGATGTTGTTATTTAGCTGGCGGATCGTTTCTGCGGACAACGGATCTACAGCTATTGTGATTTCCGCCACTGTGGCCCTACTTATACGATTGAGTATCCTCCAATTCCTGGTGTCCAGGGCCGCATTCTGAATAGCAAAAATCCTCAGAAGATGTTCGTTTGAGGGGCAATCTTCCTCCTTGAAATACCCGACAAAGATAATTCGACGTGGTACTTCGGCGTCCGAGACTACCTTTAGTTTCGCGCCCTCCCATGGAGTTAGTTTTGGGACGATGTCTTTTATCCACTCTGCGGTATTAGAATCCTCGCAGACAATCGAAAGCCATCCTTGGCGAATCAGGCATCCCGTAAACCGGGGACTGATAGCGCCAACTTGAAGTTTCCACACTTCATTCAGAATGGCCTTCCTTATGATCTTCACTTGCTCTGAAGACCAGATGGTAATAGGATAATCCTGCGGGATTATGCCCAGCTTGACAGTGGTCAGGGCATCTCTAAAAGATTCTGACGGTTTTGCTGCCACACCATCAGGATGGCCCGCGGCTACTACGGCACTGGCTCCAGTGACCAGGGTATCTTTAGAAGATCCTGACTGTTTGGCTGCATCGCCTTGAAGAGGAGTCAACTGCCGTCTCCTCTTTTGGAAATATGGTGGGGTCGTACTGTTGGATCGTCCCCTTTTATTGGTCGCCTCCCTTTGCGCCGGCCCTTGAGGCTTTTTGGCGATTGCTAAAGCGCTTTCGTAATTCAAACCCTTAGCCAAGAGTCTTTTAAGACGCTTACGGGTGGCACCATTCAACCCCTTAGGTTTTATAGCATTTTCAGTACCATGGGGGGGCTTGTTCTTCCCCGCCATGTCTGAGGCTTCAGTTTTTGATTCGGTATCAACCGAAAGGCCATAATTGGCCTGATCATTTAAGAGCAGTTCAGCTCCAGATTGATTTATATTATTATTTTTTAAATTCACTTGGTCCATATAATTCCCACGAGTGTAGGGGAAAGTAGGTCAGCTGGGACATAGCCCCCGATATCCCAGTAAGACTGCTTACAACCAGAGGGCGCCAGGTATCTGGAGGCCACCGTTATAAGACACACTTACGTAGTGCCATTCATCCCATGAGCACGGTGCGGATCACACTCGGGATTACGGGTTTTATTGAGTTGTCCTCTCTTGGGATTTTAGTCGCCTTTTACGACAGGCATACCTACCGCGGGCATATTCTAGAGCCCAACCCACAGGGCAGTAATAAGTTTCTATAAAAAGAACTCATTTTCTGCAAAATGAACCTTTCAATCTTTCACTCAACAAGCTCCTCCTTTTATTAGAGAAACTATTTTCATTCTCTCGCTCATTGCCCATACAGCTTGAATAAATTCGTAGATAAAGCAGTAGAGCAGTGGTTAGCGCATCGGATAGCGAGCGAACTGTTGTAGGTTCTAGAACAGCTCCGGGCTATAATTTTTTTTTTTTTTTCATTGAAATAGTTTTTTCTTTTTTAAAACATCTTTAGGTATATGAGTATTTCTAATCTTGATTTTTTATAAGCTCATTAAAATTTCATAAGACATATTTTTATATATGTGATACTTTTTTCTGAAAAACCTTACTGCGAATATTTTCATAAATATACATACATACCACCCATTATAGAAATGAGATAACCGCTTATACAATTTGGATTTTTTGGTAAGTATTTCCGAAAATTAAAATTTTTTTAAAAATACCCTCATATTCATAAAAAATAAAATTGGTTTATAAAGCTTTTTAAAATGACATTATCTTACAAATTTTAAATAACAAGAGCTTAATAAACCTTTTATATTTTTTATGAATAAGGGGATATTGTTCTGTTTATCGGACTTCGGTAGATTATTTCTATAAATTTTGAAATATAAAAATCCATAATTTTTCACAGGTCCTTAAATTTTGTACTAAACGAAATGGTTAGAGGTCAACTAAAATATTACTAAAAACATTTTGCCCCGTTTCAATATATCTACATTTTTTTTTTCAAATATCAAATCAAAAATCAATATAAAATGTCTTTTTAAATATTTTCATGTTAGGGTTGGGGAAAAAAGCTGAAAAACCCTCAAACTGTTTTTGCATAAGGCTAGATTTTGCCCGGTTTAACCAATTTTGAATAACTTTTGTTTTAAATCAACATACCCACATTTTTTTCAAAAATCAAATCAAAAGTCGATATGAAATGTCTTTTTGAATATTTCTAAGTTATGGTTGAGGAAAAAGGCTAGAAAATCCTCAAACTATTTTTGCAAAAGGCAACATTTTGCCCGGTTTCACCACTTTTGAATATTTTTTTTTTTAAATAAATATACGTCCTATTTTTTTCATAAATCAAATCAAAAATCGATAAGAAATGTATTTTTAAATATTTTTAAGTTATGGTTAAGGAAAAAAGATAGAAAAACCTTTAACAGTTTTTGCAAAAGGCTAGATTTTGGCTGATTTTACCACTTTGAATAAATTTTTTTTTTTTAAATCAACATACCTACATTTTTTTTTAAATCAAATCAAAAATCAAATTAAAATGTCTTCTAAATATTGCTAAGTTATGGATAAAGAAAAAAGCTAGAAAAACCTTTAACTGTTTTTGCAAAAGCCTAGATTTGCCCTAACCAGCATTTGTAATTTACCAACACTAAATAATAAATTTCTATAAATAGAACTCATATTTCTACATTCTTTCACTCAATAAGCTCCTCCTATTATTAGAGAAATTATTTTCACTCCTTCGCTCATTGAGTATTCCGGTCCATTATCTATTATATTAATAGGCTAACAAATTTTACATATAAATATTTGCCAAGCTTAAACCCATACTAAATATGCATAAATATTTATGAAATGCATATGGATTTGTTGGCATACCTCTAAGGCAGTGCACAATTATCTAATATATAACCAATCCTGCTTCATTTATCTGTAATAAGCGAATGAAACTTTCTCATGCCACTTGAATTGGTATCTGACAATCAATTTGTACATAAAGCGATAGCCCAGTGGGAAGCGTCGGGGTAGTGGTCGAGCGGTTAATGGTCATTGAAAATTGTGTTTATTTTTTCAATATATAAATATTTCTTATCTTGACTTTTTTAAAATTTGTATGTTTGGGATCTCTATTTTCGAGAAAAAAATTGCTGAATATTTTTAGTTGACGGAAAGCATATGCATACATACCACCCATTATTCAATTTGGGTTTTTTTGTCTAATTTTTGATGATATAAGATCGAAGTTGCGAAATTTTTTCAAACACAGTAGTCTATTTATCGGACTTCGGTAGATTACTCCTACAAATTTTAGTGATTTCTACCGTTTGAGACAAAGTTGCTGATAGACTCCCTATTTAAAATATAAAAATCGACAACATATTTAATATGTACTTAAATTTTGAACTAAATCAAGTGGTTAGCGGTCGTCTTAAATTTTACTGAAGGCAACAACTGATTTCTATTCATATGTACATATGTATTAACTTTTAAAAGGGCAGATTTGCAACCCGAGCCCCAAAAAGACTAGACCAAATTGAATAGAAAAAATAATATATATTTTTTCTTTAAATCATATAAAAAATCCATATAAATTGTCTTAAATAATGCTAAGTTATGGTTAAAGAAAAAAGCTAGAAAATCCTCAAACTTTTTTTGACCTAACCAGAATTTTAAAAACACGCCTGTATAATAAGTTTCTATAAAAAGAACTCATTTTCTGCAAAATGAACCTTTCAATCTTTCACTCAACAAGCTCCTCCTTTTATTAGAGAAACTATTTTCATTCTCTCGCTCATTGCCCATACAGCTTGATTAAATTCGTAGATAAAGCAGTAGAGCAGTGGTTAGCGCATCGGCTAAACTTTTTTTTTTTCATTGAAATAGTTTTTTCTTTTTTAAAACATCTTTAGGTATATGAGTATTTCTAATCTTGATTTTTTATAAGCTCATTAAAATTTCATAAGACATATTTTTATATATGTGATACTTTTTTCGGAAAAAACTTACTGCGAATATTTTCATAAATATACATACATACCACCCATTATAGAAATGAGATAACCGCTTATACAATTTGGGTTTTTGGTAAGCTTTCCGAAAGTTACAATTTTTTTAAAAATACCCTCATATTCATAAAAAATAAAATTGGTTTATAAAGCTTTTTAAAATGACATTTTCTTACAAATTTTAAATAATAAGAGCTTAATAAACCTTTTATATTTTTTATGAATAAGGGGATATTGTTCTGTTTATCGGACTTCGGTAGATTATTTCTATAAATTTTGAAATATAAAAATCCATAATTTTTCACAAGTCCTTAAATTTTGTACTAAACGAAGTGGTTAGAGGTCAACTAAAATATTACTAAAGACATTTTGCCCCGTTTCAATATACCCACAATTTTGAATAACGTTTTTTTTTAAATCAACATACCCACATTTTTTTCAAAAATCAAATCAAAAATCGATATGAAATGTCTTTTTAAATATTTCTAAGTTATGGCTAAGGAAAAGGCTAGAAAATCCTCAAACTATTTTTGCAAAAGGCTACATTTTGCCCGGTTTCACCACTTTTGAATATTTTTTTTTTTTAATCAATATACGTACTATTTTTTTCAAAAATCAAATCAAAAATCGATAAGAAATGTATTTTTAAATATTTTTAAGTTATGGTTAAGGAAAAAAGATAGAAAAACCTTTAACAGTTTTTGCAAAAGGCTAGATTTTGGCTGATTTTACACTTTGAATAAATTTTTTTTTTTAAATGAACATACCTACATTTTTTTAAATCAAATCAAAAATCAAATTAAAATGTCTTCTGAATATTGCTAAGTTATGGATAAAGAAAAAAGCTAGAAAAACCTTTAACTGTTTTTGCAAAAGCCTAGATTTGCCCTAACCAGCATTTGTAATTTGCCAACACTAAATAATAAATTCATATTTCTACAAAATGAATTTCATTCTTTCACTCAATAAGCTCCTCCTATTATTAGAGAAATTATTTTCACTCCTTCGCTCATTGAGTACTTCGGTCCATTATCTATTATATTAATAGGCTAACAAATTTTACATATAAATATTTGCCAAGCTTAAATCCATACTAAATATGCATAAATATTTATGAAATGCATATGGATTTGTTGGCATACCTCTAAGGCAGTGCACAATTATCTAATATATAACTAATCCTGCTTCATTTATCTGTAATAAGCGAATGAAAATTTCTCATGCCACTTGAATTGGTTATCTGACAATCAATTTGTACATAAAGCGATAGCCCAGTGGGAAGCGTCGGGGGTAGTGGTCGAGCGGTTAATGGTTCAAGTACAGCTATCGGCCAATTTTTTTTTTTTATTTTTTGTCATTGAAAATTGCTTTTTTTTTTTCAATATATGAAAATTTCTTATCTTGACTTTTTTAAAATTTTTATGTTTGTGATATCTATTTTCGAAACAAAAATTGCTGAATATTTTTAGTTGACGGAAAGCATATGCATACATACCACCCATAATAGAAATGCGATAACCGCTTATTCAATTTGGGTTTTTTTGTCTAATTTTTGATGATATAAGATCGAAGTTGCGAAATTTTTTCAAACACAGTAGTCTATTTATCGGATTTCGGTAGATTACTTCTATAAATTTTAGTGATTTCTACCGTTTGAGACAAAACGATCGCATAAATTAGTGGCTATTTGTTAAGCACAATCTCATTATCCGATTATTCAAGTGCAAATTAAAATCTCGAAATCCGAATATTTGCATGGCATTTGCCATAAATAGTTTTGGAAAGGGCTGCTGTAATTTAATATTTTTATTATATAATAACAGCCGCTATTTTTTAAATTCTTTGATGGCCTCATTTTGCCTATAGATGAGTTTTTAATGTATACATTTAAGTTGGTCGAGGTTCGTTTGTTCAACTATTTTAAATTGGTCGAATTTCGACCACGGGATATACTAGTTTATATTAATAGTCTAACTTTGTTGTTGGTATATTGTTAATTTTTAAACTGCTTTGTGCATAAGGTAATGGCGCGGCGGTGAGCGTATAGAATACGGTGTGCACAGTTGCAAGACCCGGTTGCGGAATATTCTTTTTTTTTTTCTTAAATTATGTTTTTTTTTATATTAAAAAACCTTTAATCTTAACTATTACAATTTACTTAATTTTCAACCTAATATTTTTTTGTTCTTCACCTGCTCAAAACGATCGCATAAATTAGTGGCTATTTGTTAAGCACAATCATCCGATTATTCAAGTGCAACATAAAATCTCGAAAACCGAATATTTGCATGGCATTTGCCATAAATAATTTTGGAAAGGGCTGCTGTAATATGATATTTTTATTATATAATAACAGCCGCTATTTTTTAAATTCTTTGATGGCCTCATTTTGCCTATAGATGAGTTTTTAATGTATACATTTAAGTTGGTCGAGGTTCGGCCACGGGTCCTAAAGGCAGCCATTGACAAAAAGTTGATCAGATGTTTGAATAAGTTCAACTATTTTAAATTGGTCGAATTTCGACCACGGGATATTAAAGCATCTAAACCAGAGAAACAAAAGACTTATGTTGCCAGTCGCGTGGCAGAGCAGCAATTCCTTTTATTTAGTGATATTTCAGCTTATTTATAATAATTCTTAATTCTAAAACTCCTATTTACTAAAATACATATTTACTCTAATTCTATGTGTTCATACAGTGCAGCTCAGTGCAGTCAGTAACATACATACAAACAGAGTCAGCTCGCATCTACAAGTAATGCCGTTACATACGCACGCACACATGTACTAAGCGTGGGGCTGCTAGCAATGCAGTCGCGCACATTCACACATATGGTGCTAGCGTATGTAAGGCGATATGAAACTCTATAGCTAGTGCCGCTTATATATTTGGGGCGCGTGAGAAAGTGAACGTAATTATGAATACGTTGACTCTGCAAAATGTTTACATTCCTCAGCCAAACATTTAGAAGTCGGCGTGTGGCTTTGTTGTTGTTAGTGACATGCTCTGATATACTACACCTCCTTTCCAAAAAAAAATCGTGAATACATATGAACGATTTTATAGCTGTGATATATTTAAGTGTGTTTTTTTTTTTTCTTTTTCTTGTACATTTCTGCAATTAATTTATGAGTGTTTCATTTGATACTTTTTACATTTTTATTGTTTGTCGTTTGTTTATAAAATTTTCTGTTGTGCCTTGTAATTATGTTACAATGTTTTTCAATTTTGTTTGTTTTAATTTCAAGTGTTGTCGACTTGAATAACTCATATTTTTGGACGTTTGTTTACTTATTCATCTGATACATTTTCTTTATTTGCAATTTGTTTTCTTTTGTACAATTTGTATAAGTGTCGGTTTTTGTTTTATGACGTTAATTACTTAAAACGTAAACAAAGTTTTATAGGTCGTAAAAAAAAATTTATATTTGTAAATTTATGGGCTAAAATTTTAGGCAAAATGAAATTAATTTATTCAAATAGCTTAAGTCTATTTTTATGAATTATGATATTCTTATTTTCTTTGCTTAAGGAGTTACTATTATTTAAATCTATGTTTTCTATATTGTATGGAATTAAACTATAATTATTTTTATTATCGATATTTACTACAACATAGGGCCCTTTGTATCTACAATCTAACTTATGACCTGATTCATTCTTAACTAAAACTAAATCTCCTAAATTTATTTCTTTATACTGAATATTTTTGTCGTAATAAATTTTTTGTTTTTCTTTGGCTTCTTTTACCAATTTATACGCTCTTTGTTGAGCTACTTGCAATCTATATTTGATTTCTTTCTCATATGCCTCATAGTTATAAACTGGGCTAAATGTATTTTCTTTAAGAAATTCGTACGTAATGGGTATTTTCCCAAAAACCAATTCAAATGGACAATAACCATGAACCGTGGATGGTGTTGTATTGTAACAGTATGCAAAATATTTGATATACTCATCCCAATCATCTTTGTCAATGGATATATAAGAACGAATGTATTGGTTGAAAGTTCTATGACTACGTTCGACAGTGCACAAAGTTTGATGGTGATTTGGGGTAGAAGTCTTGTGGTCAATCTTTAAAAGTTTACACAATTCTTTGAAGACATTATTTTTGTATTCAGTCCCCATATCAGTCATGATTGTTTTCATACAACCATAAATTAACATAAAATTTTCAAAAATTGCTTTGGCCACTGCTATCGCGTGTTTGCTAGCAATCGGAATTGCGATCAGATACTTTGTTAAATCACATACAATTGTTACCGCGTATTCATTCCCATTTATCGATCTTGGTAATGGACCGATTGTGTCAATCTGTACTATATCGAAAGCTTTCGTTGGCGTTTCAGTGATAGTCATTGGTTCCTTTAAATTTGTATTTATTTTATTTTTACTGCATTTTATGCATTTTTTAATGTGCTTTCTTATGTCATTTTTCATATTTTTCCAATAATATTTCTGTTTTATTTTGTTTGTCGTTCGATTGATTCCTGGGTGGCCACCATTAACAGGATCATCGTGATATTTTTGTAATATCTTTTTAATTACTTCCTTATCTGTCACGTGCACAACCTCCGGAGTTAATGCAATAGTTAAGTTTTTGAGAACCTTGGTACCAACTTCTTTAAATTTATCTACTCGAGTATAATTATTATTAAACAATTTGTCTCCTAAGGACAACTGTATTTTGTTTATTTTCAACTTGTCGGCCTCTTTCATTAGCCTGGCAAAGAATTGACCTAAATCAATCTTCGCCTCAACAATTGAATTATCATTAATAGATGAATTGCCGGCTTCATTTGAAAGCCTGACAAAGGATTGACCTGAATCAATCTTCGCCTCAACAATTAAATCATTAATGTCTATTTTGCTACAAATTTTCTTTCCCTTTTTGAACTGCAGTTTCGGGGGGTCGAAAACGAGCTGAGCTAGCTTTTTTACTTCATATTTATTAAGCGCTTCATATATTTTAATGTTCTCTTCGTGACGTTTTTCTTTGATGTTTTTATTATTGGAATATTTATTATTGGAATTTTTATTAGTTTCCGATCTAGTCGTAACCCTCATTATTTGACATGCTTTTATTGACATTTCCTTTAAATCATTTATATTAATGCGTGAAAGCGCATCCGCGACATAGTTTTCTTTTCCAGCTATGTACTCCACCTCAAAGTCATATTCCTCCAACTCCAATCGAACTCTAGTTAATTTTGATGAAGGGTTTTTCATTGAGAATAAATATGTTAAGGGGCGATGGTCTGTTTTAATTAAAAATTTTCTGCCATAAACGTATGGTCTGAAATAAGTTATAGCCCAATGGATTGCTGCCAATTCTTTTTCAATTGTTGCCTTGTTACTTTCACCTTTTGTGAAAGCTCTTGACGCATAGGCAATTGGTAATTGTTTGCCTTCATATTCTTGACTAAGAACTGCGCCGCAGGCAAATCCACTGTCATCTGTTGTTATACAAAATTCTTTATTGAAATCTGGATATTGCAAAATATTTGGGTTTATTAATGCCTCCTTCAAGTGGACAAAAGCTTTTTGACATTCTTCTGTCCAATTGAAAGAAACATTCTTTTTACATAATCTTGTTAAAATTCGAGAATGAGCTGCAAAATTTCGCACGAATCTTCTGTAGTAATTGCAAAATGCTACAAATGGTTTAACTTCGTCTGCACTTTTTGGTATTGGATAATTCAAAACAATTTCGTATTTACTAGGATCAGGCAAAATTCCTTTATTGGTGCATTTATGTCCAAGATAAGTCACTTCTTGGTTAAAAAATAAACATTTATCCGGATGCAATTTTAAATTATATTTTCTGCAAGTAGAAAATACATCTCTCAAATTTGTAATCATATGTTTTTCGGAGCAACCTAATACTACTAAATCATCCATATATAGAAAAGCTTGGGATGGCTTAAGGCCTGCAAATGCTAGTGTCATCATTCTTTGAAATGAGTTAGGGGCCACTTTCAAACCATATGGTAATCTTTTGAAACGATATGTGCCACCGTCTGCCGTAAACGATGTGATGTCTCTAGAGTCTTTATGTAACTCAATTTGATGAAAGCCGGACATCAAGTCCAGACATGAGAAATATTTAGCTCTACCCAATTGATCTAGGATATCATCAATTCTTGGTAGTGGGAATTTATCCGCCGTTAGTTTTTTATTTACCTGTCGGTAATCGACTACTAATCTCCATCTTTTATCGTTTTTCCCTGGTAACGGTTTTTTCGGTACCAGGAGAATTGGGCTATTGTATTCTGACATAGACGGCTCTATTATGTCATCTTCAATTAATTTATTAATTTGCTTGTTAATTTCCCCTTTTTGAGCTTGAGGTAATCTATAATTTTTAATGTACACAGGTGTGCTATCTTTCATGTATAATTTTTGTTTATAAAAGTTATTAGCAGTAATTGGTTCGGTATCTAATGAAAATATATCAATAAATTCGAAGCATAATGTGTTGAGTGATTTACTAGCGAAAGGTGGGAAATTTTTATTTAATCTTTTTAATTTTTTCTTACTATTTTCTATTGGTTCTAATTTATTTTTTATTATTGCGTAATCATTTAAATTTTCTGTGTTAATATTAAAATTTTGAATGGTTGCATTTTTATCTGTTGTATTAATGACTCTAATGAAAGTTTGTTGGGAATTTACTAAGGTGTTTGCAATAAAAATGCCATCAGCTAATTTTTGATGGGGTATTAATAAATCAGAATTATTATTTTCAATATGGACTTGTCGGATTACTTCCGACCTTGCAGGTATTGTTATGCAATTAACCGATGGTCTATTTGTCATTTCTATTATAATGTCTTCTGGGTAATCATATGGACGTAGTATTAGGCTGTCTCCATTTTTATTGTAATCTAAAATGCAATTATATTTTTTAATGAAATCAAGTCCCAAAATTCCATCACATGGGATTGGGAAATTATCTTCAACTATGTGAAATTTATGTGCTATTAGTAAGTAATCATCCTTTAAATCTGCCTTGACTGTTCCAATAGTGCTTGTTAAACCTTGACCAATGCCCTTTAAATCAGTTTTTTGTGAATAATTAATTGTGACATTATTGTCAATTTGACCCTTTTTTATTATTGAGATATCTGCTCCTGTATCGATCAGGAGGGTTGAAATTGAGTTATTTAGAGTTGTTTTAGAGGATATATAACTATTTAGGTGTAAATTGAAAACATATAATTTTTTGTTTATTGAGGTGGAGTCTGTTGGTTTTCCTGTTGATTAACATTTCGCACTGTTGCTGTATTATTACGGTTCGAACCTCGGGATCCGAAGTTACGCCTCGATCTTTGATAATTTGATCGATTATTATTATTATTTGAATTATTATTATAATTATTATTGTTATTGAACCTTGATGAAAATATACGCCTCTGGTTACCTCTATAAGAGTTATTTTGGTAACCTCTGCGGAAATTACCGCGAAAGTAATTTTGCTGGCGTATGTGCAAAAGCCAGTTTGGGTTCCCTGTTACGTTCCAGCTTGCATAATTGTTTTCACCTTATCATTGGAACAATTTTTACACATAGCTTTTACAGCAGTTTGTGTAGCATATTTGGTGGCTAGGTCTGTTGTTAAGCCATCAGATATGTATGCTCCCTCTAGTGATTTTGTCAATTTTTCAATCTCTGCAGTATATTGATTAGCAGTCTTACTGCGCTGTTGGATGTTCAGGAGTTTCGCTGTTATAACTTCAACTGACTCACCCTTTACTTTATTTTTTAATTTTAGTTTTATTTCCTGTATTGACTGTTCAGCGCTTATCAAATTTCTAGCTGTGCCTTTCAGCTTAGTTTTTATCATGGACACTGCTAAAGCCTCATGTTCCTCTTTGATTTGTTCGAGGATATCAAGGGCATCCAGAAAACTCGATAAGTTTTCCGGTTTGCCATCGAACTCAGGTAAGATCGATGACGCAGTTTTAATAAATGAAGTCGCTGATTGCGCCATTTCGGTGTCTTTTTGAAAATTTGGTTCTACTTGGGCGACAATGTTTGTTTGAGAAAATGTTTCTTGTTTCTCGATAGTCTCAGTCTGGATAAATTTATCAGAATGAACTGTTTTTTCTTCTTCTAGTTCCTCTTCTGAACTATCTTCCAGTAATTTTGCGTCAAAATCTATTTCAATCTCTTTTTGATAGGATTTTGGCACATCGAAGTCAATTTCATATCTAGACAATGAGTACACCAATTTGTCTCTGATAGACGAAAAAATCTGGTATGCTTCTTTTTCATGAGGTTTTGATAAATTAGTTCTTTTTATTATTTTTCCACTGTTATTTAATGACAATAAAATGATATTCAAATGTTTCTTTATCGTTTCAATTTTAATTTTTGTATTTTTACAAATACATTTATATGACTTTTCTGCATTTGTTTTTTCGTCAGAAAGCTGCTTCAAAATATCGTCCCACTTTTCCATTTATGTTACAATTTTTATTTATTACTTAAACTTTGTTCAGATCATCTGCTCGACTCTGGTATTTCTTTTTTAAAAATTTATTGTGGGCTGAATATATCTTGAGGAACAAACTGATACAAGTGCAGATCGTCACAATCAGAAGCAGGATTTTTATGAATTCTAAAGCTTCAGAATGGTCATTAATTTTAATGCTATTGACTACATTCGCATTTGGGGTATCCACTTTAGAAGTTTTTCCGCCCATATCAGGAGTTAGATATATAAATGGAAATGGTCTTTTTACTTACTCTTTTTTTTTCTTTTATATTTTTTTTCAAAAAAAAAAATTCAATACCAAATTTTTCTAGTTTAACTCTTTATTTTTATTTAGTCATAAATGCTTTTACCGCCCATTTTTCTTATAAATCTACACAATTCTTCTACCAAAGTGGAAGGATACAAAAGATCTTCAATTGTGGGTTCTCTTTCCATTCCTATGAAGGACCAAAATTTTTTCAAATAATTTAGATTATGCCTATTGCTGCCTATATTACGTGATCTCGACTTTCGGGCAACGTCTGCGTTTTCACGCTCTAAATCTTCAACAATTTTATTTATTGCCTCGTAGTCAAGATCTTCAGGCAATGCACAATCCATGGGAATAGATTGCAAGTAACTAGATTTTTTTAAAATTTTTATCTTTCCATTGTTTTCTTAAACTTTGGATTTCTCTTTTTAGTTTTATCTTTAAATCTTTGTTTGTACATATATTAGCTTGTTGATACAATTCAGCTAATTTTCTTCTTTTAACATATTTTTGACCTCCTCTCTTTCGCTTGTATTTTACCGGCTCTGGAATGCGTGGCTCAACATTTACTTGAGCCCTATTTCTTTTCCTATACTCTTCCAAAGTCAGCGGCTTAGGGCCTTGCCTGACTTGCTCTTCTTTAATTTTTTTTGTTGCTTCCAGGCCCAGTTTAACAATACCGGAAAAGATTTTGTCAAACTGTGTTTGCGTTTCTATGGACTCAATTGACATAACTGTCAAATTAACAATATTTAATTTCTTTTTTTTTTTTTTTACAAATTTATTTCACTTGACTCTATTGCTTTTTGAAAATTTTTTAACCACATTATTTCTTTAATTAATTTTATCTTCTTATATTCTTCTTCGAGCTCTTTTATTAACTCTTCTAACATAATATATGCTTCTTGAGATTCAGCTTCAGCTGGTATGACCCCTTTCGAGGACATATCAACCGATTAAAAAAAAATTGGATCAAACAAAAAACAAAGCGAAACGGCAACTATTTGGTGCCCTTCTAGTTTAAGCGGCCATTAGGCCAGCCATAATTTAAACAAAAATTTTGTTTTCTTATACTTAATTATTTAGTTGATTGATGCTTTGTGGTCCCTTTAATAAGCCAGTTCTTTGGATAATTCCTTTCTGTTATGCCAACAATCCTTGTTTTTCCTCGGATGCCATTACAACGTGTTCGGGCAATAATTCATTAAATCTTTGGATACTTCCCCTCTGTTATGCCAACAATTCTTTTTTTTTCCTCGGATATCCTCGCAACGTCTGCGGGCACTAATTCATATTTAGTTATGCTGATCAATAGTTCCGATTCAAGAAATTGCTCGTTCAAAATTATGTTACTTTATTCCTGCCGAATTTGGACGGCAGGATAATTTAATGAAATACTAATTTTATTATCCTGGTTTTCCTGCCTTTGAAGTTTGGCAGATCGCTAATGAGCAATATTTGCCGTCAGTATCAAGGCAGGATCGCCATAAAGCATCTAAACCAGAGAAACAAAAGACTTATGTTGCCAGTCGCGTGGCAGAGCAGCAATTCCTCTTATTTAGTGATATTTCAGCTTATTTATAATAATTCTTAATTCTAAAACTCCTATTTACTAAAATACATATTTACTCTAATTCTATGTGTTCATACAGTGCAGCTCAGTGCAGTCAGTAACATACATACAAACAGAGTCAGCTCGCATCTACAAGTAATGCCGTTACATACGCACGCACACATGTACTAAGCGTGGGGCTGCTAGCAATGCAGTCGCGCACATTCACACATATGGTGCTAGCGTATGTAAGGCGATATGAAACTCTATAGCTAGTGCCGCTTATATATTTGGGGCGCGTGAGAAAGTGAACGTAATTATGAATACGTTGACTCTGCAAAATGTTTACATTCCACAGCCAAACATTTAGAAGTCGGCGTGTGGCTTTGTTGTTGTTAGTGACATGCTCTGATATACTACAATATACTAGTTTTTATTATTACTATGCATACCTGAGTTGTCGGAGACCAAATGGAAAAAATTTAATTAAAAAAAAAACATAACTATGTAAGTAGTTTTCGGCACTATCGCTTAAGAATTTTTAGTCATTTATATACATAAGTCGTTATTAATGTATCAAATATTCTATTTGTACCTGTGGTACAAAAAAATTGTACCAAATTCCTGAATACATATATTTTATTTACACATTTAATGTAAATTTTTTTTTGTTCTTACATATGTAAGCCGTTATTAATCAATTATGTACGTATATTTGGCTACACTGCAGTAAAAAAATGTCAATTGCAAAAAAACATCTAGCTTATAAATAACTATTTTGTGGCAATTGTAGGAAATAGTGCATTTTAAGCACACTGAGGAATAACTAACGTCTAACTACGCCACAAGTCATGCAGAGGTCATGCAGGGGAGTCCGAAAATATGTTTAATTTTTCTTTCGCTTCCTTCTTTTAGCTTGCAATTTCCAGGTGCTTTTTCGGTATTGGGTAAATACAAATAGTAGCTGGTTTCTAAAGAATAAATTTGATACACGTAGAGTAAAATGGGGGAATTAAAAAAGGAATGGAAAAGATAAAATAAAATTTAAAGTAAATAAATAAAAGTTATAAAAAAAAATGAATTTATCTTTTGGCTATTATTTGGTTGAAAAGTAGTTAGTAAGTAGTTGGTTGACATCTCATGCAGAGGTAACCATAACTGTCCGGATTCCGGCCATCGTCGAACAAAAATAGTTAGTCCGAGTATATGAAAATTTACAGTAAATATACAGCACTAGTTGATTGGTAAGCAACTTAAAGTTACTTTTACGCTATATACTTTTCCTGCAGGGTATGTTTACCAGTAGTACAAACAACTTATGTTTCAAGTTCCTGAATAGTAACTTTGAGTTACAAATTTAATGTTACTTTTCGTTCGTTATAAAAATGACTGCCTTATTAAATACATAAGTACATACATACATGAATTACTATAATTTAGTCTACTTTATTACATAAATATGAGGTGCCATTTTTAGCCCGGGATCCCGGGATTGAACTTTCAAATCCCGAAAAACCCCAGAGGCTAGAAATCCCGGAAATTGGAATCCCTAATACTGACACATTTTATATTGCTTAAAAACATCAGTAGCATTCTTCTGGTAGTGAACCGGATATAGATAAAAAATTCTACATGCAAATGCAACAATAACAACTTAAGGCCCAGTTTTTCAGTACAATTTTAAACCACAGACAAAGTTGACTTGAGTTTATCCCATACAAATTGACCGCTTAGTTTAGTTTAAACTCGCACTGAAGTTTAAACTTGCACTGAAAAACCGGGCCTAAGCCAAATAAATCCACATAGAAGTCTGGTTCAAGCTGTGTTGAATTGATTTTTGATGTAGCTGCGTTGAATTGCTTTTCAGTAACAGATGTCGCTGGCGAAGAATAATGTTGCATGGTTCAACGCGGTGTTCAAATTGGTTTTTTTTTTTTAATTTCATACTAAACGTATTAAAATGATAAGAAGTTGTGTCGCTTTTTAATTTTTTTTTACGTATTACTATCTTGAATGCTTATATATTTTTTAGTAATCAAAAAACCATTGCATCCTTAAAATTGATTTAATGAATTTTGGTATTAAACGAAAATCCATTGGGTATTTTTATTTTAATATAATGTGTATACCCCGGATCTACGTCAAAGCGCACCGATATCTGTTGGTGAAGTCTTATATTGAATCGGACTGTTCCCGTGAGAATTAGGCGTGAGCCGGAGCGACATCTTCCAGAAGAATGCGGCTATCACAATAAAATCAAAAGAGAGAACGGTTATACCCAAAGTATATTAAACAAAGTAATAGTGAACTTGACAGTTCTATCTTTTCTGTAGGAGTTTTCCCGTCAAATGAAAAAAAATATTAACCTGTTCTGCTTAAGATTTTTAAATTTTTTCCAATAGTGTGAAGAAATAACAAATTGTGTCATATAAATACAATACTGCTTGCCTCAGTACTTTGCACGTTTAAATAGAGTTTAGAGTTCAGATTAGCTAGACTCTAGCACATTTTAGCTAAGATGAATGGTCTACTCTTTTTTCAACCGGATCATAGACCGAACTCGAAACTGTAAGCGATTAAAATCGATCATGGCCCCTGCGGGTTAGGGGTTTAGATAATGCCCGTAGTGGAATGCCTGTCGCAAGAGGCGACTAAAATCCACTTCAGCCACGGTCACGGGGTTGATGAAATCGCCAATGGGAATAGTAGCATAAGGTGGCTCGGCAGCTGTGAGAGCATAGACGCATAGTCCGTACAACTCTGTTTGGTCCATCACGTCCCTCTTACAAGAGCAACAGCGAAGCCGATTAATTTCTCGAAACCGAAAACTAAATAATCGATATTTTAATAAAAAAAAAACGAAACCCTTTCAAAGTTCAGAACCGGTTCCAAACAAGTTTGTACTTGTTTCTTAAAATTGATTACTTAATTTCGCGGAAACATATTTTCTTGATAAGACGGTACCCTGGTTTTGACTTCAGTATAAAAAAACTCGAATGGAAACCAATCCACCAGTTCCTGCGACACTCTGGCGACAACCTTCTTGTAGTGCCATCGGCGGAAATCGACAAATATTCAATACTCGCCATTTTTATAACGCAAAGGTCCGAAAAGAGGTAGATTCCACAGTGGCCAAAGTTAATCCGTTACTGTTTGGGCTACCATATTTCGCGGTATAGATAATTTTTTGGCGTGAGCATATGCTATCTAATTTTTCAGTAAAACAATTGTATGGGACACAAAAACTTTGCTTGGGTGGCAAAGGGTTAAGGTTGTTCGTGCCAGTCTGGCAACTCTAAAATCACCTGTTATTCTTATACCAAAATGCATGTAATGCAAAAGAATGAATTGTCATTATTGGTGAAGTTCTTGCACAATACACATTGTAAACCCGCCTTCGTAAACCCGTTTAATTAAATTTAAAGTGTATATTAAATACAGTGGTTTTTATTTACATAAATCTACCCGCTATCGATCTACAACGCATAAAGTTGCGTACAATAAGAAGTTCTACGTTCATTTGTATAATTTATATTTCGTTGCTTGTTGTACGCAACAAGCTGGTCCTTCGAGCCGGATAAGTGCCGGCATACATACATACACACAAACATAGTGCAAATTTGATTCGCAAGTATCATTTATGAAAATTGATTTAATTGCTGAGAAAAGTAATAAAACCTAAATCAAAACATTTATAAACTATTTATAAAACTACTCAAAGACCTTTGCTGGTACAAGTGCGGTTTAAATACACATTTTATAGCGACATTTTCACGTGTGTAACATAACCCCAAAATTACATATCACACCATGTCGACATTAAAAGTGCGCGATTCTTCATTGAATGCAATCAAGCGATATGTTGCGACCAGCAAAAAGGATGAGTTGGCAGTTAATAAGGAAGCGGCGGAGACATATCTACAACTTCTAGAGGAGCAGTAGGTTCGATTCACCGTCGCTCAACAAGAAGTAGAGTTGGCGTGCGGCGAGGAAAATGCATCGGTTGAAGAGCAATCTCGGGTACAGGCAGAAGAATGGTACACCACAGCAAAATCTAATTTTAAACGCCTCATTGGATTCACTAATCCACCGCAGCAATCTACGGCAAAAACGTTTATATCATCGCCAGTGCAGTTACCAAAGTTGCAGTTACCGACTTTTAGCGGTGATCCTACAAATTGGTTGGCATTCCACGACGCATTTCAGTCGCTTGTTCATAGCAACGCAAATTTGTCTGATAGTCAGAAATTACACTATTTGCGTAACTGTCTCCAAGGTGAGGCGCTACAACTGGTTAGTAGTTTACAGATTTGTGATGCCAATTACAGTGCGGCGTGGGATTTACTCACCGCACGTTATAAGGTTTTGCGTGTCATGGTCGACGCTCATTTTAAAGCTATTTTCGCGATCGAAAAAGCACCGCGAGATACTGGTAGGGCTATTAAGGAGATTTTAAATGTTACCATGCAACACGTCGGTTCGCTACGCGCCTTAGGAAGGCCTACGGAATTTTGGGACGATTGGCTCGTCCACATTACCATATCAAAATTAGCTTACGAAACCAGGAAACAATGGGACTTGTCGCTGGTAAAGGATGATTTACCTACATTCGAAGAGTTAGTGGAATTTTTAGAGGTTCGTGCTCGCTCCCTTGAAATGGTGCCGACGACAGGTGCGCCGTCGACTTCAACTCCATCGCGCCAACCAAAGGGTGCGACGAAAACTACAACAAACGTTCTTCATGCAGTTGGCGAGCAGCAATCACCCTCTTCAAACTTTCACCCCGGAGTGAGTGCAGCATCATGTCTGCATTGTAATGCCAAACACAACATTTACGCTTGCCCAATTTTTCGTAAGTTAGATGCTACTGGCCGATTTTCGGCGGTTAAGAAACACCACGCTTGTCTCAATTGTTTGAGCAAAGGTCACTTTGTAGCAAAGTGTCGTAGTTTATCTACATGCAATGTTTGTCACCGCCGCCACCACACCCTGTTGCACGGTGGCGGTGAAGGTAACAATACCAGTACTGAACTAAATGTTCACGCTTCGCCCTTCGTAAAGCAACAAGGCAATCCTTTTGCTCAAAATACAACCACGCCTTCGACGACGAACAACTCGAAATCAACATCGCTTTTAAATGCTAATTCCGATGCACCGCACCTCGGTTGCATAGCATCTCACCATGCTGAAGCTGACAAAGCCATATTGTTAGCAACCGCAGAAGTCTGCCTGCAAGATCATGCAGGTCGATGGCAACCCGCACGAGTGTTATTTGATAACGGCTCACAGGCATCCTTCGTGACAGAGGCCTGCATACAACGTCTTCGTTTACACCGAAAGCCTTCGGCAGCTCATGTCACTGGGATTGGTTCTTTAGATGGTGGTAAAGTCAAAGGTGAAACAGTGCTCTCACTTGCGCCTCGTTCACTTACCACAAGCTTTACAATCAACTCGCTTATTTTATCAAAGATCACGAACGATCTACCTAGTGTTTGTGTACAGATGCCATCTTGGCCTCATATACAAAACCTCGATCTCGCTGATCAGCACTATGCTAAACCTGGTCCTATCGACGTATTATTAGGGATGGATGAAATGGACAAATTTTTGCTATCGGGTCTATGCAAGAGCCCGCCTGACACCCCCATGGCACAAAACACAGTTTTTGGTTGGGTACTTTTTGGGAAAGCCATGCGTTCATCCAGTCCAGGCACAGGGGTTCTGTCTCTGCATTGTGACGTACCACTTATTAGAACGGTCAGTAAGTTCTGGGAACTGGAGGAGTTTCCACCTAAGCGATTTTTAACTGCCGAAGAAGACGCTTGTGAAAAGCACTTTCGCAAACATTGTCGTCGCGCTGAAGATGGGCGTTATATTGTTCGCCTCCCTTTTAAGGAATCTGTACCCTTAGGCGAGTCCAGAAACATAGCTACAAGAAGTTTGCTAAGAATGGAGAAACGTTTCGTCGCTGATGACGCTCTGCGCCGTCAATACGCCGAATTCATGCAGGAACTCTTAAGTATGGGTCATATGGAGCTCGTATGTAACGCGCCATCGCACAATAGCTACTACATGCCGCATCACGCTGTCGTTAAGGATACCAGTTCCACCACTAAACTAAGAGTGGTCTTTAACGCTTCGATGAAAACATCGACCGGTTTCTCGCTTAACGATGCACTGATGATAGGTCCACAATTGCAAGAGGATTTGTTCTCTATAATGGTACGATTCCGGACTCATCGCTACGCTATGATGGCCGATGTTGAGAAAATGTATCGGCAAGTATACGTCGACAAAGAAGAAGCTGACTACCAACGCATAGTTTGGCGAGACACGCCGTCCGAACCTGTACGAGACTATCGAATGCTTAGAGTAACATACGGCGTCGCCGCGGCTTCACACTTAGCTGTACGATCGCTGCATCAATCACAAAGAAGCCGCTATAGTCATCACACGCGACTTCTATATGGACGATCTCCTCACAGGCTCATTTTCAATCGACGAACTTACAAATCTACAAAAGCATATAACCGTAGTTCTTTCCAACGCTGGTTTCGAATTGCGAAAATGGGCTACAAATTGTAATGAGCTTAGAGAAAGTATACCGCATGTTTCAAAGCAAATCTCGCACTTGTTAGCTGAGGGCGACGAAGTACGCACACTCGGTACAATTTGGAATACGAACGAGGATTATTTATCGATAGCAGTGAATATGACACCACTGCCTGCAGTTCTTTCGGACTCAAGTAGAACATTCGATCCACTTGGATTAATCGCGCCTTGTACTATTTTATCAAAAATTTGGTTGCAGCGAATTTGGCGAGCGGACGTAGATTGGGACGAGCCAGTGCCTGCCGATGTTGCTGAAGAATGGCTCTCTTACCGTCAGCAGTTGCCCGAACTCGCTGCTCTTAAACTAAACCGCTGGATTGGTACCAGTGAAATTTATGATCATGCTGAATATCACGTTTTCACAGATGCTTCGCAACGCGCATACGCTGCAGCACTCTACTGCCGCTCGCTTCATCAAGATGGAACTTTTAAAGTTGTCTTAGTCGCCGCGCGCGCAAAAGTCGCGCCTTTAAAAAGTACTACGCTTCCACGTTTGGAATTATGCGCCGCGCATCTTGGCGCTAAACTTGTAAAGCAGATTCAACTGAGTTTCGGCGGCAGTATGAAAAAGTTATATGCGTGGACTGACTCGACTATAACGCTCGCTTGGTTAAAAAGTCATCCAAGTCGATGGTCAGTTTTCGTAGCGAACCGCGTAGCCGCAGTACAAGAAGTTTTGGCTCCTGAATGTTGGAGGCATGTCCGTTCAGAGGACAATCCCGCCGACTGCGCATCCAGAGGATTGGCTCCTTCGCACCTACTCGCTCATCATCTTTGGTGGGGAGGGCCAAGTTGGTTAGCTGAAAGTCAAAATCAATGGCAAGATCAAACAATTGAAGACTTGGAACAATTGACAAAACTCGACTCAAATATTGGCTGCGAATTACGAAACACCAAGTCCGCATCGCATCTCACTCAAACTAAAGAAGATTGGGAACTCTTGTCGAGGTATAATTCGTACATTAAACTAAAGAGGGTAACCGCATTCGTTTTACGCTTTGTCAAAAATCTACGAACAACCAGTAGTCAGCGCACTACTGGCGCTCTCACCTGCAGTGAAATTCTTCACGCTGAAAATACTCTGGTAAAGTATATTCAAATTAACGCTTTTCCAAAAGAAATTGTTTCTTGCAGGTCAAACAAACCGATACCATTGCGAAGTCATCTAATCCGTCTTCAACCATTTTTGGATCCTGATGGCATTCTCCGTGTTGGCGGGAGGATAAGACGTGCTTCAGTCTCTCCAGACGCCAAACACCCCATAATTTTACCGAAACATTCCTCGCTAGCCAAGCTCATAGTTCTTGACATTCATCGTAATACGCTTCACGCCGGTCCGCAAATCATGCAAACTGTGCTTCAACGTCGCTTTTGGGTTATTGGCTCTCGTAACCTGGTTCGTACAATCTATCATAATTGCGTAAAATGCAAACGCATAAATCGACAGCCACTAGGTCAAGTAATGGCCGATCTGCCAAGCAGCCGCTTAACGAGTTGTCGTTGTTTTTTGCACAGTGCTGTCGACTTTGCCGGACCGTATCCTATTAAATTTTCACCAGGCCGAGGGTCCAAATCAATCAAGGCATATATATGCAGTTTCATATGCATGAGCACGGGAGCAATGCATCTCGAGCTTGTTGGAGATCTCTCTTCGTCTGCGTTCATTGCCGCTCTTTCGAGATTTATTAATAGAAGAGGTTATTGCCAGCACATTTATTCGGACAATGGCACAAATTTCGTTGGTGCCGAACGAGAGTTATATGCTGCCTACCGTCGCTGCATTAAAGACGAAAAGGTTACCTCGTATCTGGCAAACACGCATTTGACATGGCATTTTAATCCTCCTAGCGCACCACACATGGGTGGTTATTGGGAAGTAGGAGTGAAGCGAGTCAAATATCACTTGAAACGTGCGCTCGGTACTTCCTTATTAACATATGAAGCATTCTTTACGCTTTTGACAGAAGTGGAAGCTTGTGTCAATTCTCGACCGCTTTATTGGCACTCTGCGAATGCGGATGACTTGGAGGTGCTCACTCCAGGTCATTTTTTGATTGGCGAACCAATCAAAGCGCTACCTGAACCTGAAACCGCAAACGTCTCAGGAAGGTTGCACCAACGATGGCAAGCTATTAGTGCAATGCGACAACATTTTTGGTCTCGTTGGCAAAACGAATATCTCGTTAACCTACAACAAAGAGCTAAATGGTTTCGTTCCTCCGCAAATCTGAAAGAAGATGACGTCGTTATCATTCACGAACCAAATATCCCACCCACCAAATGGCGACTTGGGCGTGTCATTCAATGTCATCCTGGGGCAGATGGCTTGGTACGAGTAGTAAGATTGAAGACGGCAGATGGCGAATTAGTACGGCCTATAGCGAAGCTAACATTGCTGCCAACGCAAAATTATTTGTATACATCGTAACATATTAAAATCTTAGTTATCTATTGCAATGTAAATATTAATTTAATGTTTGAATTTAACTTTTGAATTTGAATTTGCTCTGTAAATATGGATTTAATTTCGAACTTATTGCGGTCGTTCAAGGCGGCCGGTATGTTCGTGCCAGTCTGGCAACTCTAAAATCACCTGTTATTCTTATACGAAAATGCATGTAATGCAAAAGAATGAATTGTCATTATTGGTGAAGTTCTTGCACAATACACATTGTAAACCCGCCTTCGTAAACCCGTTTAATTAAATTTAAAGTTTATATTAAATACAGTGGTTTTTATTTACATAAATCTACCCGCTATCGATCTACAACGCATAAAGTTGCGTACAATAAGAAGTTCTACGTTCATTTGTATAATTTATATTTCGTTGCTTGTTGTACGCAACAAAGGTTGTTTACATTTATTTGAAAGAAAAACTCCTACAAAAACAAAATATTTCAGTTGTCAATTCTACCTTGATTAATTTGCCTTGGTTATACCTGAAGCATTTTTATCATGGTTTTTTCGGGTTTACTCCATTGTTCGCCAATGTTACAAATAATAAGTAGCTTGTTCGAAAGCAAATGAAAAGTTTTTTTTCGTGATTTGAAAAAAAAAAAAATTACTTTAAAGCGGGAAACAGAATCACTCCGCCAATACGTCAGTTTTGTCTACTTTGCTGTCAGTTATTTCGACGACTGAATACATAATTTTTGGCGGCGATGTAGGCACCAACTGCCCTGCAGTCGAATTCCGAACTACTCAGCAAACATACTAGTTCATTGACTAACCATTTTGTGGCATATGCATACCAGTTCATTGTTGATTAGTTTTAAAACCAGTCAATGCCAAACTACTCAGCAAAAATTCTAGTTCATTGACTATACATTTTGTGGCGTATGCATACTAGTTCATTGCTGATTAGCGTTAAACCAGTCAATGCCAAACTAGGTAGGTAGGTTCAAGTGGCTGCCGCAGAGGCACACCTAGGCCAGTTTTGAAAGGCCCGTTGTGATACCACCAACACAAGGGAAGTCAGTCCCGGGACCCAGCCATATGGAAAATCCCTGAGTTGTTGGGATTTTCCACATAGCAGAATCCCGGGACTGAGACTCCTAAACCGACACCGTTACTCCTCCTCGAACCACTTAGATGACTTTATGAACCCCATCAAGTCCTTTATGTCCAGTTCCGCGATCTGGCTTAGGCTATCTAGGAACGGAACTTCCAAAAAGCGCGTTCTCGCGCCGCTTAAAACCGGACAGTTGCAGATGAGGTGCTCCACTCCTCCTGCAGCATCGTCGGTAGGGCACACTTAGCCTTTCTGCATGCCTACCAATGAGGCAGTGACCGGTTAATACCCCTCTCAATATGCAGATTTCCCTCCTAGTTAGGGCATAAATGCGTCTAGACCTTTTAAGATCCCATTTAGGCCAGGTTTGTTTCGATATCCGACACCCTGGGGATTGCAGCCATCTTTCATTGGCTTGACAGAGTGTGTGCTCCTTCAGCATTAGTTTGCATGTGGCAAACGGCATACCTAAGCGCTCTTTATCCTGAAGAACCTGCTTGGTCGTGCCCTGCCTGGCAAGCTCGTCTGCCTTACAGTTTCCCTCAATGTCCCTATGTCCCGCGACCCATATGAGGTTTACGCGGTTCTGTTGGGCCATCTCCTGAAGAGATCGACGACAGCTGAGCGTCAGTTCAGAGTTGAACGTGTATAAGCCAAGGGATTTGATTGCCGCTTGGCTATCGCTGAAAATAGTGATATCTTCTCCGATAACACGTTTGCTTAACCAGGCCACGGCGTCCAGGATTGCCGAGACTTCCGCCTGGAAGACGCTACAATGATCAGGTAGTCTGAAGGAGAGCTCAAGGTCCAAATCCATTGAATAAACCCCTCCTCCAATTCTGCCGTCCAACTTCGAGCCGTCGGTGTATATGGAAGTGCCACCATTTGTTTCGGGACACCAATCCGTCCTCTCCCAGTCTTCTCTGCTGGGAATGTTTATTTTGAAACAGCTATCCCCGACTGTAGTGGTCGCACAACGATCTGTGCTTAGAGGGAGAAAGCTGTAAGATTCCAGAATACTGGAGTGTCCAATAGTACCCGCACCCCAACTGGAGGTTTCTCTTAGGCGCAGAGCTGATGCCGCCGCTGACCGAAACCCTGCCAGATCAAGTGGCAAAATGCCCAGAATGGCCTGGAGGGCTTCGTTGGGCGTTGTCCTTAGAGGTCTATCTACGCCCAGATTAGTTAGAGCGGAGTTGATCGCCTCCGGGCTTATATTGTTGAAAGCCCCCTCAATGTCTAAGAAGGCCACGAGACAGTAGTCCTTTTCACACAGCGATTTCTCAATGACAGATACTAGGCTGTGCAGAGCAGTTTCTTGGTGTATGCATGCTGATAGCTAGAGATAAGGTTGCAATCAATAGTCGTTGAGAGGTAGTCGCTTAGTATCCTCTCAAAGGTTTTGAGTACAAAGGACGAGAGACTGATCGGTCTGTAATCTTTTGGCTCGTAGTGGGATGCCTTCCCAGCCTTAGGGATAAACACTACCGTGGCGCTTCTCCAGGAGCCCGGAATGTGGTTGAGAGCCAGGCAGGCTGTGAAGAGAAATACAAGCCATTTAGCTGATGTCTCCAACGTGTTTGTAAGTTGCGCGGGGATAATCCCGTCCGGCCCGGCAGCCTTATACGGTTCAAAGCTCTTAACTGCCCACCTTACCCTTTCCCCAGTGATGGGTATATTTACTGCCAGGTTTGTTGCAGATGCTAGTGGTGCGTCATGCAGATTCCCCGGAAAATGTGTATTCAAGAGCAGCTCAAGGGTTCCCTCTTCCGTGCTGGTCCAGGATCCGTCAGGTTTTCGCAAATAGCTGATGGCTGTTTGACTTTTCGAGAGACTCGTCTAAGCCTCGCTGTGTCGTCGACCTTTTCGACGCCGGTGCAGAAATTTCTCCACGACGTCCTCTTCGCCTGTCTCAGAGCTTTTTTGTAGGCCCTTAGTTTAGCTTTATATTCGTGCCAGTGAGGCTCAGAGCCGAGGGTCTTGGCCTTGTTAAATTGTTTCCGGCATGATTTGCGGAGCGACTCCAAATCGTAGGACCACCAATGTGGCCTGTGTTTACCGCGTGGTTTTGGCACTGGACAAGCCTGTCCTAGAGCATTTGAGAGCGCCGATGTAGATGTAGTAACAAGATCCTCCAGCTCCTCTACTGATGAGGGGGCTTGTGAGGGCAGTACTGGCAGGTCTCTGTCTAATATTTCATTGTGTAACTGCCAATTAGTGTTACGTGGATTGCGCTTCATGATAGGTTGTTCTACAATAAAGTCTAGAACCATTTCTATCTAACGGTGGTCGGAGAATGAATGTTCTTCCAGAACCCGCCATTTTCAGACCCACTCATAAGCGCCTTCACTACAGATAGTGAGGACTATGACCTCCCTTCGGGTCTTAGTGATAAAAGTAGGCTCATTACCCACGTTGCAAATTACCAGGTTAGTTGTTAAGAGGTAATCAAACAGAGACTCGCCCCTGGCATTGATATCGGAGCTCCCCCATTGGCCATGGTGAGCATTAGCGTCCGCTCCAATAAAAGAAGATTACCCGTGCAGAAATTTGACACCAGGTCTTTCACCTCTGTTTGTGGTGGGGGTTCTTCGGCGTCGTAGGGCATATAGACCGACGCCACCGTCAGGCGGGTGCTGTCGACCGTTAGACTGATAGCGGTGACATCACCATTGGTGTAGTTAGGTAGGAGAAAGGAGTTCAACTCAGACTTGACCAAAATACACGTTCTGACTTTGCTCTCCTCGCTGGCTCGAATGAGCTTGAAGCCCTTAGTCCCCAATCCGTAGATTCTCGAGCTATTGACCCAGGGTTCTTGGATGAGGACCACATCCACGTCGCCTTTAGAAAGACGATTACTTAAAGCAGCCGAAGCCACTTTAGATATGTGCAGATTAATCTGAAGCACCACCAACATGAGAGCGCACAGACTTCCCTGCCGTCCCCATATCGTCGAGGTTTGCTCCATCCCGGAGGTTGCCTATCAACGACGAGTTGTTCCGATTAACTGCCCGATATGGCGTTGCAGGAGTTCTGCTGCCTGTAGCGTTAGATGTTAATCGCTCAGCGTTGGCTGCTACCACCGTGACGTCGAGGACTTCCTCGTCCTGTAGGCTGTCCTCCATCTCCGAGTTGTTCACAGCACTATCGCCAAGGGACGTGGCGGATATCATGCTTTCCGCATCGGAATCCTCCGCTTCCTCTTCTGGTAATTCATTTTCCGATTCCCCCGGAGCAGCCGAGAAGGCAGCGCGCTGAGCATCACCACGATATACGTGGATAACGATCTGGCCTACGCTGTAGTGTACTAGGCCATTGCACCTTTTGAGGGGCTCGATTGACTCTTTATTCATGGTGAACACCACCTGTCTGTCGGGCCCTACCGCATCCCCGACCAGATTGACACTCCAGTCATGCGTTGGGAGGGACGGATTCATTAGCCGTAGCATCCCGAGAATTCTCTCGGGTTCGTTAGGGATGGCCGGAATCCACGCCCTTGCCCTTGGACGAGCTGGAATGTCCTTCCAGTCGACGACCTCTATCTTTGCGCCCTTGTAGACTTCACCTAGTTTAGCAGCTGCTGCCTTGTACAGTGCTACGGTTTTTCCATCCTCGCATGCGAGTAATTTAATCTGACCCTGGTGCCAACCCGCATCCGTTACTCGCGCCGAACTACCCGGAAACTCCGGAGCAATGTTGAGAAGAATGTTGCCGAGTTCATTTCGCACGTAATGCCACCGGTCCTTGGGGATGGCCAGACGGTCATTGCCTCGGTCAAGGACGCCTATAAGGATCCTGTCCTTGGTTACCTCAGCAAAGCTTAGCTTGCCCGCTCCAGGGGTATTCTGATGCCGCTTGGGAGGGGGAATTAACTCCAGGTCCGATCTCTGGCGCTTGAAAGGGTTAACTTTTAACCTCTTTGGCATGTAAGAATTTTGTGAATCCGGTATCACAGCTTTCGCTAGCTCTACCGATTTACTGGAATTCGGCGACAGTGATTCCTGCGGTACCCCTTCATACCTCTTCAAGATCTTTGCAGCCAATCTTTTCTCGTGGTATGTGAAGCGGCGGGGAGATGTCTCCCGGGAGTGCGAACCCGTAGTTGCCATCGCGGTCGCTCTCCTTGCCGACATCTCAGTTGCAGCTTCCTTCTCCTTCGAAACTCCGAGGCCAGGTCGTGAGACCGCTGCCACAGACGTAAAGATACTGGTTTTCATATCAGCGGTTGATGGGAGTTTAGCATCCGCCGTTGTCCGCTTAGCTGCGTTGGCAACCGCACTGGTGCTAGCTCCCATCAAGTCAATATTATTCGATAGAGGGTTGGTTGCCCGACTCGTAGTTGCCATCGCTGTCGATCCCCCCCCTTGATTGTGGAACGGAGGTTGTCCTCCGGCGTTTTTGTTGCTTTCTCGCCTGCTCCTCCATAGCTCTCCTTTGCTGAGGAGTGAAATTTGGCGTTGTTTGTTTATTAGATTTTTCGTTTTTATTTAGATTATTTGAGTTCATCTTGTTCGTACGACCCATCGCCGGACAAGGCCAGCTTAGGGTCAAGGGAAGAGTAGGGGAAAATGTGTCGTCCGCCGCGGCAGAGCCCCGTACCGCGGTAAGGCCATGCTTACTCTCTGAGGCGACCCGGTGTCAGAGAGGCTCCGTTCAAATACAGCCACGATTTGCCTCCCGGCTGCAAACGTCCAATGGGCACGATTTCGCATAACACCCTGGATTGGGAGGGGGAAGATCATTGTCGTCGCGCCAGAGAGGCTGGGCTGCTCTCGTGAGTAAGTGCCGTACGGAGCTATGATCACAAGGGCAGCGTAGCCCTGTGGCTATCGACTTAAGCCCTCGTACCGCGGCAAGGTATCCATCCTTCACGAGGGCAATGCCAAACTACTCAGCAAACAATATAGTTCATTGACTAAACATTTTGTGGTGTATTTATACTAGTTCATTGCTGATTAGCTTCAAACCAGTCAAGGCAAAACTACTCAGCAAACAATATAGTTCAATGCCTATACATTTTGTGGTGTATTCATTCTAGTTCACTTCTGATCACCTTTAAACCAGTCAATGTCGAACTACTCAGAAAACAATATAGTTCACTGACTATACATTTTGTGGTGTATTCATACTAGTTCATTTCTGATCACCTTTAAACCAGTCATTGTCCAACTACTCAGCAAACAATATAGTTCATTGACTATACATTTTGTGGTGCATTTATACTAGTTCATTGCTGATTAGCTTCAAACCAGTCAAAGCCAAACTACTCAGCGAAAATTCTAGTTCATTGACTATGCATTTTTTGGTGTATTCATACTACTTCATTTCTGATTTCCTTTAAGCCAGTCATTGCCAAACTACTCGGCAAACAATGTAGTTCATTGGCTGTACATTTTGTGGTGTATTCACACTAGTTCATTTCTGATTAGCTTTAAACCAGTCAATGCCAAACTACTCAGCAACATTATAGTTCTACGCCTAAACTTTTTGTGGTATATTCATACTAGTTAATTTCTGACTACCTTCAAACGAATCAATTCCAAACTATTCAGCAGACACCTAGCTCGTTTACTATACATTTTATGGATGTTTTTATACTAGTTCTTTGCTGATTACCCTTAAACCAATCAATGCCAATCTAATCAGAAAGCATACTAGTATACAACTATAATTTGCTAGGCGAAATCATATTAGTCAGAAAAATCCTGGTTCGTACCAGTATGCAAGTATGTATGAATCTCGGGTTGAAATCATACTACACCTTTTTCAGTTTATATTCAGAAAGTTTTCTGAATATCAATTGTAATTTTCTGAATGTCAATTGTATTTTTAGAATATCAAATGGAAATTATGAATATGAATTGTAATTTTCTAAATATAAATTCTTAATTTCTGAATATAAACTGAAAAAGGTGTAGTCAGAAAAAGTGTAATCTATTTTAGAAAAATACTAATTAGAAAAATTCCATTTCATACTACATTATTATTATATTGTAGTACATGGTACTATGCAAACATTTGACGGAGTGTATACTCCAAGCCAACGAAAGGTGGCAACAATCCCCAAGGTGCCGGACATCCAAACAACTCTGGCCGAAATGGGATCATAAAAGATCTAGAGGCATTCACGCCCTAAGAAGGAGAGAAATCTCCATATTAATAGGTGTTCTAACTGGGCACTGCCTTATTGGTAGGCACGCAGAAGGTGTGCCCTATCGACGATGCTGTAGGAGCTGCAAAGATGATGAGGAAGAGAAAACGGTGAAGCACCTCATCTGCAACTGACGGCTTTGAGCGGCGCGAGAACGCGCTTTTTGGGAGATCCCTTCCTGGATATCCTAAACCAGACCGCTGAAATGGACATAAAGTACTTGATGGCCTTCATAAAGTCATCTAAGTGTTTCGAGGAGGAGTAACGGTGTCGGTTTAGGAGTGTCAGTCCCGGGATTCTGCTATGTGGAAAATCCCAACAACTCAGGGATTTTCCATATGGCCGGGTCCCTGGACTGACTTTCCTAGTGTTGGTGGTATCACAACGGGCCTTTCAAAACTGGCCTAAGTGTGCCTCTGCGGCAGCCACTTGAATTTAACCTAACCTAACTGCATTCAACTGTTTGAACAGTCACAGATTTGTAAATTTAAAAAAAAAACTAGGTCCCGCCAACTTGTAGGAAAAAAAATCAAAGCAGCACACTATAAGTTGGAAGAGAAGTTCGGCAAAAGTCTCGTTAGAGGTTATGACAACCTGTTGGTATATAACCGCCATTTTTTTTTACGTTGCGGCATAAACTTGAGTATATTGACAACAACAATATAAATTAACTCTAACAATGCTCCTTTAACTCGAGTGTATAGCCCAGCATGAAAGCAGTCTTACTTTGACTCTTTTTGATGTAAAAATAAGACTTACTTTTATCTATATATACATATGTGGGACCGGAACTCCGCAGTGGACGACTAACTTAACCTTAAGTAACCTTAATTTAATTTAAAAATACAACTCCACAGCCCCAATTACATAAAACATTGACAAATGCGCGCCTCGTTTTTGAGCATTTGCAAAAATTTCGCTTCGCTTTACGTTTAAAAAACTTTGTATGAAAGTGGATCCTAGAAAGTTGGATGCAATTGGGCCTTCACCTATATAATCAAACTTGACGAACGCGGAATGAAAGGAACCATTGCAAGTTGAATTCAATAATTAAATTAAAAATACAATAAACAACATAATTTAAAAAATATCGAAAAAAAACTTTTGTTAACTTTACCGAGAATCGAACTCAGAGCCTTTAGCTCATTTTTGGCTGTGTATGAACTAGTATATCAACTGGTATAATGCTGATGCAGAGGCTGACTAGTATACCAATTGGTATGGTGCTGATGCAGAAGAGGATAATTGCTTTTCTTTTGCTCTTGTAAGTGCTACTTTTTTACCTTGTAATTCCCTCGTGAAGGATGGACACCTTGCCGCGGTACGAGGGCTTAAGTCGATAGCCACAGGGCTACGCTGCCGTTGTGATCATAGCGCCGCCGGTACTACATCACGAGAGAAGACAAGCCTCTCTGTCGCGACGAATAAGATCTTCCCCCTCCCAATCCAGGGTGTTATGCGTCCACGTGCCCATTGGACGTTTGCAGCCGGGAGGCAAATCGTGGCTGTAATCGAACGGAGCCTCTCTGATACCGGGCCGCCTCGGAGAGTAACTATGGCCTTACCGCGGTATGGGGCTCTGCCGCGGCGGACGATACATTCCCCTTACTCTTCCTTTGACCCTAAACTGGCCTTGCCCGGCGAGGGGTCGTACGAGCAAGATGAAAGATAGTAACAAAAACCCTAAAACTAAAGATACAACAATTTATACTGCACATCAGAGGAGGAAAATGCTGGAGTAAGCGAGAACGCAGCGTCGGAGGACAAACTCCATTCCTTTATCAGCCGAGAGATCGACAGCGATGGCAACTACGGGTCGATTAGCTCTGGATAACAAGGGGGCAATCCCCAAAGTAAGTACCGGTACAAACACAGTGAAGCCAACAACGGCTGATGCTAAAGTCCTAGTAAGTGCTGGTACCGAAACTAAGTCTTTAACGTCTGTGGCAGTGGTCTCACGACCTGGCCCAGAGATCCAAATAAGGGAACGACCGCGATGGCAACTACGGGTCGAAATTTACCCCAAAGGACATCTCCCAGTCGCTCTGAGTACTTGGACAAAAGAGCGGCCGCAAGGATCCTGAAGAAATACGAGGGTATTTCACAAGAGACGCTATCGCCAAATGCTAGAAAGACGGTGGAGATGGCTGAAGCTATCTTACCGAACTTCCAAGGCGATTACGCGCCAAAGAAGGTTAATGGAAATCCCTTCAAACGCCAGAGATCGGACGTGGATTTAAAACCTCACCCGAAGCGGCAGCAACACGCCCCCGTAATGGGTAAACTCAGCTTTGCTGAAGTGACTAAGGATAGGATCCTCATAGGCGTCATTGACCGAGGTAATGAAAGCTGGGCCATCCCTAGGGACCAGTGGCGGTACGTCCGGAATGCTATCGGTAATGCCCTTCTCGACATTATGGATGAGTCTCCGGGGCCACTCCGATGGGTTCTGATGCGGGATGGCACCAGGAATCGCTTGCGAGGATGCAAAAACTGTTGCACTGTACAAGGCAGCAGCTGCAAGACTAGGTGAGATCTACCAAGGGGCAAGAATCGAGGTTGTCGACTGGAAGGACATTCCGGCTCGGCCAAGGGCAAGAGCGTGGATTCCTGCTATCCCTGCTGAACCTGAGAGAATTCTCAGGATGCTGAGGATCATGAACCCGTCTCTCCTGACGAAGGACTGGGGTGTCAATCTGGTCGAGTATGCGGTAGAGCCTGATAGGCAAGTGATCTTCACCTTGAAGAAGGAGGCACTCGAGCCCCTTAAACGGTGCAACGGACGAGTGCACTACGGTATGGGTCAGATCGTGATTCACGTATACCGCGGCGATGCACAGCGCGCTGCTATTTCGGCTGCACCGGAGGACTCGGACATCGCAGTGCCGGAAGGGGAGTCGGAGATGTCCGACTCGGAAAGTATGGTATCTGCCACGTCAAATAGCGGAGGAGCAGTGGACAACTCGGAGATGGGAGACAGCCTGCTGGACGGGGAAGACCTCAACATCACAGTGATAGCAGCTAGTCCTGAGCGCACCAATGTTGACACTACGACAGTTAGTAGGATCTCTGCCACGCCAAACCGTGGTCTGAACAAATCGTCGTTGATAGATAAGCCTCCAGACGAGGTGGAACTCGACGATACGGCGGTGGCAGGGAAGTCTGAGCGCTCTCATGTTGGTGGTGATTCAGATAAACCTGCACAAATCTAAAGCAGCCTCGGCTGCTTTAATCAGTCGTCTCTCTAAAGGCGACGTAGATGTGGTCCTCATCCAAGAACCCTGGGTCAACAGCTCTCAATGGTAGAGGAGAGTCGTTGTTTGACTATTTGTTAACAACTAACCTGGTAGTTTGCAACGTGGGTAAGGAACCTACGTTTATTACTAAAACCCGTAGGGAGGTCATAGATCTCACTATTTGCAGCGAAGGCGCTTATGGGTCAGAAAATGGCGCGTTCTCGATGAGCACTCAATCTCCGACCACCGGTACGTAGAAATAGTTCTAGACTTTTCTGTTGAGCAGCCGGTTATGAAACGCAACCCACGTAACACTAACTGGCAGCTACACAATGAAATACTATCTAGGGACTTACCAGCACTGCCCCCACAAGTCCCCTCATCAGTAGGGGAGTTGGAGGATCTGGTAAAGACCTTTACAACGGCGCTCTCGAATGCCTTAGAGCAGGCTTGCCCAGTGCCAAAACCACGCGGTAAACATAGGCCGCATTGGTGGTCCTACGACCTGGACTCGCTCCGAAAATCATGTAGGACACAATTTAATAAGGCCAAGAGTCTTGGCACGGAGACTCAATGGCTCGAATATAAAGTTAAACTCAGGGCCTACAAAAAAGCTCTGAGGCAGGCGAAGAGAGTATAGTGGAGAAGTTTCTGCACTGGCTGGTATTTCTCTATACAGCCTGCCTTTCTCTTAGCTACATTTCGTGCTCCTGGAGAAGTGCCACGGTAGTGTTTATTCCTAAGGCGGGGAAGGCGTCTCATTGCGAGCCCAAGGACTACAGGCCGATCAGTCTCTCATCCTTTGTGCTCAAAACCTTCGAGAGGATAATAAATGACTACATCTCCTCTACTATTGATACCAACCTGATCTGTAGCTATCAGCATGCATAGACCAAAGGGAAATCTACAGAAACTGCGCTTCATAGCCTAGTTTCTGTTATTGAAAAATCGCTGTATGAGAAGGAGTACTGTCTTGCGGCCTTTTTAGATATTGAAGGAGCCTTCAACAACATAAGCCCTGATGCTATAAACACCGCTTTAACAAGTCTGGGCATAAGCAGGTCTCTTATTGGACTTATTGATCAACTACTATAGAGTAGACGAATAGTTTCATCACTGGGCTCGGTTGACTTATCACGCTATGTCACAAGGGGAACGCCTCGGGGTGGTGTTCTCTCCCCTCTCTATGGAACCTCACTGTCAACTTGATGCTGCGAGACACAAGCTGGGGGGCGGGAAGGTAGTGGCATAAGCAGACGACTTAGCTATAGTATATAGGGGTAAATTCCCACAAATCCTGTGCGACTTGATGCAAGTAGCACTGCGAGAGGTTTCCTCATGGTGCTCGCGCTGCGGACTGAGCATCAACCCGGGAAAAGTAGAACTGGTTCTCTTTACCAACCGCTATAAGATACCACCGCTAATACTACCAAAACTGAACGACGTGCATATGAACTTGGCTGACAAAGCCAAGTTCTTGGGCACAGTTCTGGATAGCAAACTAACCTGGAAGTAGAATGTTCTTCAGCGCCAGAAGAAAGCGTGTATTGCACTCTACACGTGCAAAAGAGCCATTGGAAAGAAATGGGGGCTCAGCCACAAAATATGCAAATGGATCTACACTGCAATCATTCGACCAATCATGCTCTATGGAGTTGTGGTATGGTGGCCTGCGCTGAGCAAGGCAACAAACCTTAATCTGCTAGGTAAAGTACACAGCACTTGCATGATCTGTATAAGCGGTGCGTTAAGAACAACGCCCAATGACATTTTGCCACTCGATCTGGAAGGGCACAGGGTGGCAGCAGCATCGGCTCTGCGTCTAAGGGAAACGTCCGGCTGGGGCGCAAGCACTACTGGACACGCCTGTATTTTGGGATCCTATATCTTTCTTCCGCTGAGTACAGATCGTTGTGCGACCACAACAGTCGGAGATAGCGGTTTTAAAATCAACATTCCCAGCAGGGAAGAATGGGAGAGCACGGATCGGAGTCCCGCCACTCATAGCGGTACTTCCATTTATACTGATGGCTCGAAGTTAGACGGCAGAGTTGGAGGAGGGGTTTATTCAAAGGATCTGAACCTTGAGCTCTCCTTCAGACTACCTGACCACTGCAGTGTCTTCCAGGCTGAAGTTTCAGCAATCATGGACGCCGCGGCTTGGATAGGCCAACACACTATCAGACAGGACATTTTTATATTCAGCGACAGCCAGGCGGCCATCAAATCCCTTGGCTCTTATTCGTTCAACTCTGAACTGACGCTCAGCTGTCGTCGATCTCTACAAGAGATGGCCCAACAGAATCGCGTGAACCTCACATGGGTCCCGCGGCATAGGGACATTGAGAGAAATTGTAGGGCAGACGAACTTGCGAGGCAGGGCACGACCAAGCAGGTTCTTCGGGATAAAGAGCGCTTAGGTATGCCGTTTGCCACATGCAAGCTTATGCTGAAGGAGTACACACTCCGCCAAGCCAACGAAAGATGGCTGCAATCTCCAGGATGCCGGATATCCAAAGAAACCTGGCCGAAATGGGATCATAAAAGATCAAGACAAATTTATGCCCTAAGGAGAAGAGAAATCTCCATATTAATAGGCGTATTAACTGGGCACTGCCTCATTGGTAGGCACGCAGAGAGACTAGGTGTGCCCTACCGACGATGCTGTAGGAGTTGTAAGGATGATGAGGAGGAGGAAACGGTGGAGCACCTCATCTGCTACCACCCGGCTTTAAGTGGCGCGAGAATGCGCTTTTTGGGAGTTCCCTTCCTGGTTAGCCTACGCCAGGTCACGGAGGTGGACATAAAGGACCTGATGGCCTTCATCAAGTCATCTAAATGGTTCGAGGAGGAGTAACGGTGTCGGTATAGGAACGTCAGTCCCGGGATTCTGCTATGTGGAGAATTCCGTTAATACCGGGATTTTCCATATGGTGTGCCTCTGCGGCAGCCACTTGAACCTAACCTAACCTACCTTGTAATTCACAGATGCTTTCTCGTGTTTGGGTAAATACAAATAGTCGCTGCTTTCTAAAGAATAAACTGGTATATTGCTGATGTAGAGGTTGACTATGATACTGGTGCATAGACCGACAAGTATACCAACTGAAATGAAAGTCAAATTCGTTGACTAGTATGATAAGTGGTACGATCTGAATGGGCATAATGATTAGTATGTCCTGCCGCATAAACGGAGCAGTATGTCAACTGGTATGATTCTGATGTATATATGCACTAGTATGTCAACTGGTAAGATTCTGATGCATATATATACTAGTATGTCAAATGGTATATTTCTGATGCAAATTTGAACTAGTATGTCAACTGATATGATTATGATGCATATATGAACTATTATGACAACTGGTATGATTCCGATGATTTTTTTAACTAGTCTGTTAATTGGTATGATTCTGATGCATATATGAACTAGTCTGTCAACTGGTATGATTCTGATGCATATAAGAAGTATCTGTCAACAGGTATGATTCTGATGCATATATGAACTAGTCTGCCAACTGTTATGATTCTGATGCATATATGAACTAGTCTGTCAAATGGTATGATTCTGATGCATATATGAACTAGTCTTTCAACTGGTATGATTCTGATGTATATATGAACTAGTCTGCCAACTGGTATGATTCTGATGTATATATGAACTATTCTTTCAACTGGTACGATCCTGACGTATATACGAACTAGTATCTTAAATGGTATGATACTGATGTGTATAATAACAGTCTGCCAACTGGCATGATTCTGATGTATATATGAACTATTCTTTCAACTGGTACGATCCTGACGTATATACGAACTAGTATCTTAAATGGTATGATACTGATGTGTATAATAACAAGTATATCAACTGGTATATTCCTGATGCAGAGGCTGACTAGTCAGCCAATTGGTATGGTGCTGATGCAGAGAAGGACAATTGTCATCTCGTAGGACATCGCCGTGTTAAAAATACCAGTTGGTAATATGGAAAAATTACAGAACTCGAACTAGTTGAGGCCGCCTGGCTGACTGGTATTTGATTAGTATAAAACTAGTTAAGTTGACTGCAGGGTGGTTATCATTAAAACCTCTAAGGATATTTTTGTGCCGAGCTTCTCTTCCAAATTGTGGTGTGCTGCTTTTTGAATTTTTTCCTGGCGGAAGCTACTTTTTTTGCTGACTCCGAACGGCACCTGCAAATAATAAATTTTTCCTAAGAAGCCTTTCATGGCAGAAACGCAATCGCAGTTTGCCAAACCACTGCTGAGGGGCGATCCCGTTTAGAAAAACGTTTTTCTAAGTAATTTTTGATGTTGCTTTTACCGGGTTGCGATACAAATACTTGGTGTAGTAGGCCGAAGACACTACCGCTACACCACGACTCTTAGAAACTTCTGTGTAATTTCCATACCTACTTAAGTTAACCTGCCACTGTGAAGTTGGGCCTAAGGATGCGAAATTATACTCTAAAAAATTAAACAGTTAAAACTGTTTAAATTTCAACATTAAAAGTGTTTTTTATCTACATAAAAATCTTTTCAGAGTTCTTATAGTGGACTTCACCGAGAATCGAAGGGAGATCTCTTGAACGCTCAAACAAGATGTCTACCATTAGGCCATCGAACCCTTATGCTGGCTAGCGTCTGATTACAGCTTTGTTCTAAATTCACTTCGCTTTTTGCCTGTTGTAAAACTATCTCTTCTGGACGTAATTTTACCACTGCAAATTGTAATTTTTCGAATAAGCGATCAAATTAAAGTTTGTGCATGTAATTTTAATCAAAAATGTTAGTAAAAACGCAAAATATGCCTACTTTTACTTTCGAGTGTTGTAAATTTGGCTAAAAACTTGGATTTCTTCATTTACTGTAGTAAAGTTGCGAAAAAAAATGGTTTATTTCAACCAAGAATTATAACTATCATAAATCACTACAGCCTTCACTTTCATCCGATTTCGATCGCCGTGATGTAGCGGCAGTGTGCTCGGCCTACTACACCCAGTGACCTAGTATCGACTCCCGGCCGAACCAACATCAAACATTATTTAGAAAAAGCATTTTCTAAACGGGGTTTGGCAAACTCTCCGAGTGTATTTCTGCCATGAAAAGCTACTCAGCAAAAATTCATTTGCTTTGCAGATGCCGTTCGGAGTCGGCAAAAAACTGTAGGTCCCACCAATTTGTAGGAAAAAATTGAAAAGCAGCACACCAGAAGCTCGGCACAAACAGTTCATTAGAGGTGTCGTGGGTTTTTAATGTAACAAAAAACATTCACCTAAAAAAAGTATTGCAATGAAACAAAAATTTAAATTAACCTCTAAGGTTGACATATACATTTATTTGTACGTTTCATCACGTATTGACCCCTATTTTAGTATAACCAACAAAAAATATATTTTTACAAGAGACGGTTTTTTAAATTTTCAAATATCAAGGCAAAATGTTATTTACATCATAATTGCATTGCGATATTTTTGGAATGGTACTTATTACAGTTTTAACATTTTGTGCAATGGTTTAACCGTTAATCGAGCTTTGTATCAAATATGATACATTTCATTTTTTGTAATGCCATAACTTGTTTTAAATAAAACCTAGCTACCCCGTTCTTCGTTACTTTTTTTTCTTGCTGTTGCTGTTATTTTAAAACATATTTCAAAAAAATTTAACAAGTAGGCCATGAGAAAATCAAAAACCTCATAATTCAAGCTTTGTATCATTTTTGATACATGAGGGATTTCATATGTGTTTTTGATGCGTTGCTTGCCATTCGGTACGCGATTTTTGAAAATTACGTTGCGTTTTAGTTATTGTGGTATGTTCACAGTTTCTATAAAATAATTAGTGGTTATTAATAAAAAGAATGTCACGTGCAAAGTTTTCAACTCTCGAAGAACTGGTTAATGAAGTACTAGATGAAAGTGAAGAAGATTACGGTGTTTCTGGCTCTGAAGCGGAAATAGAAAGCAGTTCTTCTGAAAGCGATTTTTCGGAGTTGGAAGATAACTTTTACAATAACTGTGATGGTGATCCATTGTATGTTTCAAAAGATTGAATTAATTGGCGCAGAGAGCCCTGTCACCCGTAGATTAGGTGGTGAAAACGTCATGAATTTACGTCCAGGTTGGTATTTACTTTTTATTTTGATGATATGAGATGAAGTCTGTGGGCTTTTAGGTGTAACCAGATATGCAACAAGCAGAGTGAATAACATCCGCGATTCATTCTTATTGCTTTTTCCTTCAACGCTATCGAAAATCATATCGAAATTGATGAGGAACTATTTCACGCGTACTTAGCTACATATATTAATATTGGCCGGTGTATACAAGTGAGTATGGTAGCGGCAAAAATTTTGAAGTAGAAATCATTTAAATCTACCATACGATTCCAGATACAGAAATGAAACTTTGCACGATTTATTTGATGAAAATATTGGCCGACCAGAATTTCGATCAATCATGACTTTTTTATATCTTCACAAAATTATTCGTTTCGATGATGTGCTTACCCGACGGAGTCAAAGAAGCGATGACAATTTTTTACCAATTCGAAACCTTTGGGAAAAGTGGTCGCAGAGGCTTCCCACATTCTAGAATCCAAACGATAATGTCACTGTAAATGAGCAATTGCTTGGCTTTCATGGTCGATGTAAATTTCGTCAATACATACCATCAAAACCAGAGAGATATGGTTTGAAATTTTGGGTGTACCACATTATCCCCAAAAACAAAATCCCCAAAATCAAAATCCCTAAAACCAAACTCCCCTAATTCAAAATCCCCAAACTCAGAATCCCCAAAATCAAAATCCCCAACGCGAAATTCCACATTTTATGTGTGAAATAAATTCAAATTAGGTTTCAAATCGCCGCGATTTTCAAATCGCCCTGATTTTCAACCTAATTTGAATTTATTTCACACATAAAATGGGTATTGAACTATTGGGTTTGCAGGTAATGAGTTGGGTATTTTGCCATTGAAACTAATACGCAGCAGTAGCTAAGTCGATAGAGTCTTCGTTTACCACGCAACTGGCGTGAGTTCAATGCCTGAGCTATGCTCAATATTTTTTGAACTTTTATATAATTTGTTTTAAATTTTTATTTAATAAATTAAGCAGCTTTTTGTTTTGCAACTTATTCTGTATCTCAGTCCCATCTCAAACCACTTAATTTGAGATATTTCCTTATTCGTATGACACTACGTTCTTTCTTTGTATTTTTCATAGAAAAAATTAAGTCACAACAACAATTTACAAAGAATGCAAAAAAAAAAACAAAAAAATACGTCAAAATAAACTTTTTAAATAACAATAATTCCCACACAGCAAATTTTGGTAGAGAGCTTAGGTTCGCCGTCAAAAGGAAAACATCATTCCCGATTGATCCCATTTGTGCTAAAAAAGTAATTCGGAGTGAAAGGTCAATTTTTTTTGGACTTTTCTCGAAAACTGTTAAAAAAACGACTTGAAACCAAGTTTTAAACCTGGAAATTCTCTACAAATATTGTCCTTCATTTTTTCTCTAAGAGTTACCAGTTCTAACCCTCGTGAAGGGTGGACACCTTGCCGCGGTACGAGGGCTTAAGTCGATAGCCACAGGGCTACGTTGCCCTTGTGATCATAGCGCTACCGGTACTACATCACGAGAGAAGCCAAGCCACTCTGGCGCGACGACTAAGATCTTCCCCCTCCCAATCCAGGGTGTTATGCGACCACGTGCCCATTGGACGTTTGCAGCGGGAGGCAAATCGTAGCTGTAATCGAACGGAGCCTCTCTGATACCGGGCCGCCTCGGAGAGTAACTATGGCCTTACCGCGGTATGGGGCTCTGCCGCGGCGGACGACACATTACCCCTACTCTTCCCTTGACCCTAAACTGGCCTTGCCCGGCGAGGGGTCGTACGAACAAGATGATAAATAATAACAAAAACCCTAAAACTAAAGATACAACTATGTATACTGCACAGCAGAGGAGGAAAATGCTGGAGCAAGCGAGAACGCAACGTCGGAGGACAAACTCCATTTCCTTATCAGCCGAGAGATCGACAGCGATGGCAACTACGGGTCGATTAGCTCTGGATAACAAGGGGGCAATCCCCAAAGTAAGTACCGGTACAAACACAGTGAAGCCAACAACGGCTGAAGCTAAATTCCTAGTAAGTGCCGGTACCGAAACTAAGTCTTTAATGTCTGTGGCAGTGGTCTCACGACCTGGCCCCAGAGATCCAAATAAGGGAACGACCGCGATGGCAACTACGGGTCGAAATTTACACCAAAAGACATCTCTCAGTCGCTCTGAGCACGCCGATGGGTTCTGATGCGGGATGGCACCAGGGCCGAATCAAGCTATTCGCTTGCGAGGATGGAAAAACTGTTGCACTGTACAAGGCAGCAGCTGCAAGACTGGGTGAGATCTACCAAGGGGCAAGAATCGAGGTTGTCGACTGGAAGGACATCCCGGCTCGGCCAAGGACAAGAGCGTGGATTCCTGCTATCCCTGCTGGACCTGAGAGAATTCTCAGGATGCTGAGGATCATGAACCCGTCTCTCCCGACGCAGGACTGGGGTGTCAATCTGGTCGAGGATGCGGTAGGGCCTGACAGGCAAGTGGTCTTCACCTTGACTAAGGAAGCACTCGAGCCCCTTAAACGGTGCAATGGACGAGTGCACTACGGCATGGGACAGATCGTGATCCACGTATACCGCGCGATGCACAGCGCAAATTTTTCCATGGGTCATCTTATTATCGGAACTGACGCCAATGCTCATCACGTCCAGTGGGGAAGCTCCGATATCAATGCTAGAGGAGAGTCGTTGTTTGATTATTTGTTAACAACTAACCTGTTAGTTTGCAACGTGGGTAACGAACCTACGTTTATTACTAAAACCCGTAGGGAGGTCATAGATCTCACTATTTGCAGCGAAGGCGCTTATGAGTGGGTCAGAAAATGGCGCGTTCTCGATGAACACTCATTCTCCGACCACCGGTACGTAGAATTAGTTCTAGACTTTTCTGTTGAGCAGCCGGTTATGAAACGCAACCCACGTAACACTAACTGGCAGCTACACAATGAAATACTATCTAGGGACTTGCCAGCACTGCCCCCACAAGTCCCCTCATCAGTAGGGGAGTTGGAGGTCTGGTAAAGACCCTTACAACGGCGCTCTCGAATGCCCTAGGACAGGCTTGCCCAGTGCCAAAACCACGCGGTAAACATAGGCCGCATTGGTGGTCCTACGACCTGGACTCGCTCCGTAAATCATGTAGGACACAATTCAATAAGGCCAAGAGCCTTGGCACGGAGAATCAATGGCTCGAATATAAAGTTAAACTCAGGGCCTACAAAAAAGCTCTGAGGCAGGCGAAGAGAGTATCGTGGAGAAATTTCTGCACTGGGGTCGAAAATGTCGACGATACAGCGAGACTTAGACGAGTGCTCTCAAAAACTCAAACAGCCACAGCTATTTGCGCAAACCTGACGGATCCTGGACCAGCACGGAGAGGGAAACCCTAGAACTGCTCTTGAATACGCACTTCCCAGGGAACTTGCATGAGGAACCCCTAGCACCTACAACAAACCTGGCTGTACACATACCCATCACGGAGGAGGAAGGCGTCTCATTACGAGCCCAAGGACTATAGGCCGATCAGTCTCTCATCCTTTGTGCTCAAGACCTTCGAGAGGATAATAAATGACTACCTCTCCTCTACTATTGATAGCAACCTGATCTGTAGCTATCAGCATGCATACACCAAAGGGAAATCTACAGAAACTGCGCTTCACAGCCTAGTTTCTGTTATTGAAAAATCGCTGTATGAAAAGGGGTACTGTCTTGTGGCCTTTTTAGATATTGAAGGAGTAGTGGCATATGCAGATGACGTAGCTATAGTATACAGGGGCAAAATCCCACAAACCCTGTGCGACTTGATGCAAGTAGCACTGAGAGAGGTTTTCTCATGGTGCTCGCGCTGCGGACTGAGCATCAACCCGGGAAAAGTGGAACTGGTCCTTTTCACCAACCGCTAATACTACCAAAACTGAATAACGTGCACCTGAACTTGGCTGACAAAGCCAAGTTCTTGGGCACAGTTCTGGATAGGAAACTAACCTGGAAGGAGAATGTTCTTCAGCGCCAGAAGAAAGCGTGTATTGCACTCTACACGTGCAAAAGAGCCATTGGAAAGAAATGGGGGCTTAGCCCTAAAATATGCAAATGGATCTACACTGCAATCATTCGACCAATCATGCTCTATGGAGTTGTGGTATGGTAAGGCAACAAACCTTAATCTTCTAGGTAAAGTACACAGATCTTGCATGATCTGTATAAGCGGTGCGTTAAGAACAACGCCCAATGAAGCACTCCAGGCCATTCTTGGCATTTTGCCACTCGATTTGGAAGCGCACCGAGTAGCAGCAGCATCGGCTCTGCGTCTAAGGGAAACGTCCGGCTGGGGCGCAAGCACTACTGGACACGCCTGTATTTTGGGATCCTATAGCTAGCGACAGCCAGGTGGCCATCAAATCCCTTGGCTCTTACTCGTGCAACTCTGAACTGACGCTCAGCTGTCGTCGATCTCTACAAGAGATGGCCCAACAGAATCGCGTTAACCTCACATGGGTCCCGGGGCATAGGGACATTGAGGGAAATTGTAGGGCAGACGAACTTGCGAGGCAGGGCACGACCAAGCAGGTTCTTCGCGATAAAGAGCGCTTAGGTATGCCGTTGCCACATGCAAGCTTATGCTGAAGGAATACACACTCCGCCAAGCCAACGCAAGATGGCTGCAATCTCCAGGATGCCGGATATCCAAAGAAACCTGGCCGAAATGGGATCATAAAAGATCAAGACAAATTTATGCCCTGTTGGAGTGTACTGGGGTGTGGTTGCTGAGTGACCGCGCTCAATCCCGATTCCTGCGTCCCCGTTCGTGCACTATGGGCAACGTTGAGCTACCTAGGCTCGCGGCAGAAAGAGAGGGAGCCCCGGTGGGGCCACTCGGACATACTTGGTTTAAGGGGTCACCGGGGTCTTTTCGCAGCGTCTGTACACCATGAGGTGCGGCTGTAAGCGAGCGTCTGTCTTGAAGCAAGCGGCTCGCTATATAAATGTGCAAAACTTTTCCCTCCCAATCCAGGGTGTTATGCGATACCGTGCCAATTGGACGTTTGCAGCCGGGAGGCAAATCGTGGCTGTAGTCGAACGGAGCCTCACTGATACCGGGCCGCCTCAGGGAGTAACTATGGTCTTACCGCGGTATGGGGCTCTGCCGCGGCGGACGACACACTTCCCCTTACACTACCCTTGACCCTAAGCTGGCCTTGTCCGGCGAGGGGTCGTACGAACAAGATGAAGAATACACAAAATACAAAGCAATTAACGACTTCGTTTACTCCGCAGCAGAGAAGAACAGTGGCGTGCCTTCCATATAAGCCGAAAAGCCCGGCTTGCCTAGCTAATCCTCTATGAGCTACAATATGTTTCAAAAATGTATCGTAACAATTTCTTTAACGTTTACATTTGGTTTCACTAACTGCCAATAGCATAAACATATAAATAAAGCTCTTCCTGCCATCTGTCGGCTGATAGCAAAACAATTAACATAAAATTTTTTCAGCGCATATGATGGCATCTCTTACTTGCTTACTTAAAATAGCCTTTAACCGCCTAGGCGATGATTGCCATCTCGCTTTTACTTATTGGCTTTTACCTGGCTTTCAAATCCCTTACTAAAATGTCTTTTTGAAGCTACAGTTTTTTTGAATTTAGAAGAAATTTTGTATGCAACTACGAAGCCAGCTTTAAAGCCAAACTGGATATGTATATACATATCTACAATGTTAATGTGCAAAGAGCTCTACTCAAAAATTATTGGCGCATATTTTAAAGTAGAAAAAAAGAATTCAATAGTGGTGATTAATATAATATATATATTTAATATTTTTTTTTTTTTGCTAGGCATTATAAAATATAAAAAATATTTTTTAGGTTTCTTAGGTCCACTTGCACGACGCCGAGTTATCTTTTTAGCTCAGAGTTAATTTGACATTAACCCTGAGTTAAAAATATAAATTTTCGTTGTGCAAGTGAGCCTTGGCTTCTGCGATGTATGTAAATGGGAAATAGTGCAAGTAAACCTTTTCCCTTGGATTGGAAAAGCTTAAAAAATCTGCAAAACAATAATTTGCCTATTGAAGAAACCTAAATGTTTAAGTTTTTCCCCGTGTGCAAATGTCGATAAATATCTATCTTTTGTTGGGGTTATAAGGACTGGGGCTTGCCTTGATTGAAACACGTAGGCACGCCACTGGAGAAGAACTATGCTGGAGCAAGCGAAAACACAACGCCGGAGGACAAACTCCGCCTCAAAGTTAACTGGGAGGCCGACAGCGATGGAAACTACGGGTCAGTCATCCCCAAAACTGCTATCAAGTAAGAGTGACTTGATGGGAGCAAGCAGCAGTGCGGCTGCCTACGCAGTCAAGCAGAAAACGGCGGAAGCTAAACTTCCATCAAGCGCTGGTACGAAACCCAATCTCTTCACATCTGGGGCAATGGTCTCACGACCTGGTTTCAGAGTTTCGAAAGAGAAGGACGACGCCGCAAAGGGAGAGACCGCGATGGCAACTACGAGTCTGAATCCCCCCCAAGAGGCATCTCCCCGACGCTTTGCGTACTGGGATAAAAGAAAGGCCGCAAGGATCCTTAAAAAATATGAGGGAGCAACGCAGGAGAAGCTGTCGCCGGAAGAAAGGAAGATGGTGGAGGAAGCGAAAGCTCTGATACCAAATTTCCAGAGGCCCTATGTGCCTAAGAGGGTGAACGGTAATCCCTTCAAACGCCAGAGATCGGACGGAGAGGTAAACCCCCATCCGAAGCGGCATCAGTTCAACCCCGTAGTGGGAAAACTCAGCTTTGCTGAAGTAACCAAGGACAGAATCCTTATAGGTTTCATTGACCGAGGTAACGACCGTTGGTCCATCCCCAAAGACCGGTGGCTGTATGTCCGGAATGAAATGGGCAGGGCCCTCCTCGACTTAATGCGTGAGTCTCCGGGTAGTCCACCGCGAGGTACTGACGCGGGCTGGCACCAAGGTCAGATCAAAATATTCGCGTGCGAGGATGCAAGAACTGTCGCACTGTATAAGGCAGCAGTTGCAAGACTGGGTGAAGTCTACCCAGGGGCAAGACTAGATGTCGTCGACTGGAAGGACATTCCAGCTCGTCCAAGGGCAAGGGCGTGGATTCCGGCCATCCCTGACGAACCCGACAGAATTCTCGGGATGCTACGGGTAATGAATCCGTCTTCAGATAAATCTGCACAAATCTAAAGGAGCCTCGGCTGTTTTAAGCAGTCGTCTTTCTAAAGGCGACGTAGACGTGGTCCTTATCCAAGAGCCCTGGGTCAATAGCTTTAGGATTTGTGGATTGGGGACTAAGGGGTACAAGCTCATCCAAGCCAATGATGAGGGCAAGGTCAGAACCTGTATATTGGTAAAGTCTGAGCTAAACACCTTTATATTATCCAACTACTCAAATGGTGACGTTACAGCTGCCAGCTTAACAGTCGGCAGCACCAGCCTAACGATGGCGTCGGTCTATATGCCCTATGACGCCGAAGAACCTCCTCCACAAAAGGAGGTGAAAGATCTGGTGGATAATTTCTGTACGGGCCATCTTATTATTGGAGCTGACGCTAATGCTCATCACGTCCAGTGGGGAAGCTCCGATATTAACGCTAGGGGCGAGTCTCTGTTTGACTACCTACTAACAACTAACCTGGTGGTTTGTAACGTGGGTAACGAGCCTACTTTTATAACTAAAGCTCGTAGGGAGGTTATAGACCTCACGGTTTGTAGCGAAGGCGCTTATGAGTGGGTCAGAAAATGGCGTGTTCTTGATGAGCATTCATTTTCTGACCATCGGTACATAGAAATTGTGTTAGACTTTATTGTTGAGCAGCCAGTTATGGAACGAAATCCACGCAACACTAACTGGCAGCTACATAACCAAATATTAGCTAGGGACCTACCAGTATTACCTTCACAAGCCCCCTCATCAGTGGGAGAACTGGATGATCTGGTAACGACCTTTACAACGGCGCTCTCAAATGCCCTAGAGCAGGCTTGTCCAGTACCAAAACCACGCGGCACGTGGTCTTACGACCTGGATTCGTTCCGTATATCATGCAGAAAGCAATTTAACAAGGCCAAGAGCATCGGTACGGAGCCTGAATGGCTCGAATATAAAGCTAAACTGAGGGCCTATAAAAAGGCTCTAAGGCAAGCGAAGAGAACTTCGTGGAGAAATTTCTGCACCGGGGTCGAAAAAGTCGATGATACAGCGAGACTTAGACGAGTGCTATCAAAAACTCAAACAGCCATTAGCTATTTACGGTAGCCTGACGGATATTGGACCAGCACGGAAGGGGAAACCCTGGAGCTGCTCCTGAACACACACTTTCCGGGGAACTTGTATGATGCACCTGTAGCATCTGCAACAAACCTGGCGGTAAACCTACCCATTACGGAGGAAAGGGTAAGGTGGACAATCAAAAGCTTTGAGCCGTTCAAGGCAGCTGGGCCAGACGGGATTTTCCCCGCACAACTCATAAACACGCTGGAAATATCAGCTAAATGGCTGGTAGTTCTCTATTCAGCCTGCCTGGCTCTTAATTACATTCCGTGCTCCTGGAGAAGCGCCACGGTAGTCTTTATTCCAAAGGCTGGGAAGGCCTCACACTATGAGCCTAAAGACTACAGACCGATCAGTCTCTCGTCTTTTGCACTTAAAACCTTCGAGAGGATAATTAGCGATTATCTCTCCTCTACTATTGATAGCAACCTTATTTCTAGCTATCAACATGCATACACCAAAGGTAAATCAACGGAAACTGCGCTCCACAGCCTAGTCTCTATTGTTGAAAAATCATTGCATGAAAAGGAGTACTGTCTCGTGGCCTTTCTGGACATCGAAGGGGCTTTCAACAATATAAGGCCGGAGGCTATTAACACTGCTTTAACAAACCTGGGCATAAATAGGTCTCTTATTGGACTAATTGATCAACTAGTAAAGGGAAGGAAAATAGTTTCTTCACTGGGAACAGTTGATCTTTCACGCTATGTCACAAGAGGAACGCCTCAGGGTGGTGTTCTCTCCCGCTCCTATGGAACCTCACCGTAATCTCGCTGCTACGAGACACAAGGTGGGGGGGCGGGAAGATAGTGGCATATGCAGACGATTTAGCTATTGCATATAGGGGCAAATTCCCACAAACCCTGTGTGACTTGATGCAAGTAGCACTGCGAGAAGTTTCTTCATGGTCCTCTCGCTGAGGACTTAGCATCAACCCGGGTAAGGTGGAGCTTGTCCTTTATACCAGGCGGTACAAGATACCACCGTTGAACCTACCAGAACTAGATGGCGTGCGCCTGAACTTAGTTGACAAAGCCAAATTCCTAGGCACAGTTCTAGATAGAAAGCTTAACTGGAAGGGGAATGTCATCCAGCGCCAGAGGAAAGCGTGCATTGCAATTTACACGTGTAAAAGAGCCATTGGCAAAAAATGGGGGCTCAGCCCCAAAATTTGCAGATGGATCTACACTGCGATAATCCAGCTAATTATGCTGTATGGAGTCGTGGTATGGTGGCCTGCGCTAAGAAAGGCAACAAACCCAAATCTGTTAGGGAAAGTCCACAGATCGAGCATGATCTGTATAAGCGGGGCGTTAAGAACAACGCCCAATGAAGCTCTCCAGGCCATTCTTGGCTTTTTGCCACTCGATCTGGAAGGGTACCGGGCAGCAGCAGCATTGGCTGTGCGTCTAAGGGAAACGTCCGTCTGGGGCGCAAGCACTATTGGACACTCCTGTATTCTAAGATCTTACAGCTTTCTCCCTCTGAGCACAGATCGGTGTGCGACCACAACAGTCGGAGATTGTTGTTTTAGAATAAACATTCCCAGCAGGGAAGACTGGGAGAACATAGATCGGTGTCCCGCTACTAATGGCGGCACTTTTATATACACCGACGGCTCGAAGTTAGACGGCAGAGTCGGAGGAGGGGTTTACTCAAGGGATTTGGACCTAGAACTCTCCTTTAGACTACCTGATCACTGCAGCGTCTTCCAGGCTGAAGTTTCAGCAATCATGGACGCCGTGACTTGGATAGGTGAACGCACCATCGGACAGGATATCTGTATTTTCAGCGACAGCCAAGCGGCCATCAAATCCCTTGGCTCTTACTCGTTCAACTCTGAACTGACGCTCAGCTGTCGTCGATCTCGTCAAGAGATGGCCCAACAGAACCGCGTGAACCTCACATGGGTCCCGGGACACAGGGACATTGAGGGAAACTGTAGGGCAGACGAACTTGCCAGGCAGGGCACGTCCAAGCAGATTCTTCAAGATAAAGAGCGCATAGGTATGCCGTTTGCCATGTGCAAGCTAATGCTGAAGGAGAATACACTCCGCGAAGCCAACGAAAGATGGCTACAAGCCCCAGGGTGCCGGATATCCAAGCAAACCTGGCCAAAATGCGATCTTAAAAGATCTAGACACATATACGCCCTAAAAAGGAAGGAAATCTCCATATTAATAGGTGTTTTAACCGGGCACTGCCTTATTGGTAGGCACGCAGCAAGGCTAGGCGTTCCCTACCGACGGTGCTGCAGGAGTTGTAAGGATGATGAGGAGGAGGAAACGGTGGAGCACCTCATCTGCTACCACCCGGCTTTAAGTGGCGCGAGAATGCGCTTTTTGGGAGTTCCCTTCCTGGTTAGCTTAAGCCAGGTCGCGCAGCTAGACATAAAGGACTTGATGGCCTTCATCAAGTTATCAAAATGGTTCGAGGAGGGGTAGCGCTGTCGGTTAGGAGTGTCAGTCCCGGGTTTCGGCTATATGGAGAGTCCCGACAGCACTGGGATTTTCCATATGGCCGGGCCCCGGGACTGACTTTCCTAGTGTTTGGTGGTATCACAACGGGCCTTTTATTACTGGCCTAGGTGTGCCTTTGCGGCAGCCACTTCTACCTACCTACCTAATTTATGCCCTAAGGAGAAGAGAAATCTCCATATTAATAGGCGTATTAACTGGGCACTGCCTCATTGGTAGGCACGCAGAAAGACTTGGTGTGCCCTACCGACGATGCTGTTGGAGTTTTAAAGATGATGAGGAGGAGGAAACGGTGGAGCACCTCATCTGCAACTGCCCGGCTTTAAGTGGCGCGAGAATGCGCTTTTTGGGAGTTCCCTTCCTGGTCAGCCTACGCCAGGTCACGGAGCTGGACATAAAGGACCTGATGGCCTTCATCAAGTCATCTAAATGGTTCGAGGAGGAGTAACGGTGTCGGTATAGGAGGGTCAGTCCCGGGATTCTGCTATGTGGGGAATTCCGTAATTACCGGGATTTTCCATATGGCAGGGTCCCGGAACTGACTTTCCTAGTGTTGGTGGTATCACAACGGGCCGTTTAATACTGGCCTAGGTGTGCCTCTGCGGCAGCCACTTGAACCTAACCCTATCAGTTCTGAAATATCGCGACTGTAAAATTAGCTCTGGAAATTATAAGAAAATATCTGCCACGAATGCACTTTTAAGGATTTTTCTCGAAAACTTTTGTATGCGGAGAAAAATTTTCTTTTACCGTTTTCTTGTCACGAAGTTCCCCATTGACAATTATAATAGTTATTTTTGTAAAGCCTATAGTTCACGAGCTAGAGTCACCTTTTCTCCTTGCATAATATAAAAAGATACTAGTCCGGTAAATTTAGTTTATGTTGTAAAACAAAAGATCGCATAGAGCCATTTTTTTGTCAGGAGCTTAGGTTCGCCCCCAGGAAGAAAACTGAAAAATTCGCATCGATCCGCGTTGTGTGAAAAAAGTTATTCTTGGCGAAAGTCAAGAAAAAGAGTTTTTTTATTTTTCTCGACTTTTTATCCCGAATAACTTTTTTACATGGTTTATTCAAAACATGGGGATTTTATATTTGGGGATTTAGTGGCACTCCCGAAATTTTGGGTACTTGTGGATTTTCGGACGTGCTATGTTTGGAAAATACAGCCATATTTGGGAAAAAGTGTGACAGGTATTGTCGAAAAAAATCAAGGGGAAAGAGTCGTCCTTGACTTGGTTCAGGGACTAAAAGGCCATAACGTAACCATGGACAACTTTTTTTCCTCACACTCCCTTGCACAAAAATTGTTACAAAAGAACATGACGATGGTTGGGACTATGCGCAGAAATAAAAGGTCTATTCCTCCAAAACTTTTGCTCTGTAAAAATAACGAGCGTTCTGAATCATTTGCATTTACGCTTGATACCAGTCTCGTTTCGTACACAAAAATAAATGTACAATTGTTATGAGCACAATGCATCACACACCTAATGTTGCGAACGACTCCAAAAAGTTGCCTGAAACTATTTCTCATTATAACTCAACTAAGGGAGGTGTAGATACTGTTGACAAAATGCTTGGCTGCTACAGCTGTAAACGCAAAAATAATCGTTGGACCATGGCTGTATTTTCTAACATGATCGATATATCCGCTTTGAATGCATATATTATATATAACGAAATAGATCCGAATTGGATGCCGCATTGTGTATCAATACCAAGTGTGAACTCTTCTTTTGACAACACACATTAAAATGTCGGTTTGTTTACATCCTGCACATATTAAAATGTCGCCAGCACCGAATAACAGAAAAGCAATGGCGTTGTTTTAACATCCTGCACACATCAACATGGCGGTCTCCTATCTTTTACCTAATGGTAGAAAGAGATGGGAAGATGGAAAGAAGTGAGACAAAAAAGGAAATTAAAAACAGGTGACTAAACTCACTTTGAAGTTTTCACGACTATGTCTATGATATCACACTTGTTATTAACCACAATCTCAAACAGTTGTTAAACTCATTTTGGAATTTTGACGTCTATGCAGAAGAGTTTACACTTGGTATTGATACACAATGGGATGCCTACTCAAAAACATATAAAGCGTAAATGCTTTTTGCACGAGCTAGCAATGTCATTGGCAATGCCGTGCATAGAAAAAAAAGAGGCCCTCGAAGCCAATTATCTGCTACATTACTTTCGAAAATTAAATCCAAAAACATTAACGACAATGATGATGATACCGAAGCTAATCCATCCAAAAAACAAAAAATTGATTCGTCAAAAACAACCCGTGCAAGATGCCAAAGTTGTTATAATTCTAGAGAAAATAAAATTAAATGGACATCATTCTGCTACTTATGTAAAAAACCATCCTGTAATGATAAACATAACAAAAATATTTGCGTAGAATGTACTAATGATATCTAAACTTGTCGAATTTAAAACAAAATGTTTCAATAAAATAGTTTGAAAAATAATAATACGCTTTTTCCCCACGTATTTCAGTATGTAACAAAAATGATACAAAACCAGAATTATGAAGTTTTTTTAAGCCTCGATCTACGGTTAAAACGAATAGATAGTAAAATATGACCCATCCAATTGGTGGTATTACCAGAGGTTTAAATTGTTTTATCACACAGCTTACACTTTGCAGATTTCCCTTCGTCTTGGAAGATATATTTCCACACCACGCTTGTTGTTATGGGGCCATAGCCAGTTCTAAAATAAGAATATATATAGCATATGCTGTTTTTTTTTGTGTAACAATAGAATCTAACATTTGCCCGGGCTACTCGAAAATGTGCGAACAAAATCGAGAGCTCTAGAATCTATTGAATAGATATACAGTGTAATACAACTTACAGTTCAAATTATTCCTATAAATGAATTTTTTACGATGACGCCAAATTGAAAAATTGGGCATGGTAAACTGCCGAAACATCGGAAATATACATCGATGAATATCGTATTATTTGATGCATCGACTTTTATTTGATGCATCGGGTGTACCACATTATCCCCAAAAACCAAATCCCCAAAACAAAATCCCCAAATCAAAATCCCCAAAATCAAAATCCCCTAATTCAAAATCCCCAAACTCAGAATCCCCAAAATCAAAATCCCCAACACGAAATCCCCATTTTATGTGTGAAATAAATTCAAATTAGGTTTCAAATCGCCGCGATTTTCAACCTAATTTGAATTTATTTCACACATAAAATGGGTATTGAACTATTGGGTCTGCAAGTAATGAGTTGGCTATTTTGCCATTGAAACTAATATGCAGCATTAGCTAAGTTGGTTGAGTTTCGTTTACCACGCAGGGCGTGAGGCCAATGTCTGATCTATGCTCAATATTTTTTTAAATTTTATATAATTTTTTTACATTTTTTTTGTAATTAATAAGCTGTTTGTTTTATAGCTGTATTCTGTAATTCAGTCCCATCTCAAACCACTTAATTTGAGATATTTCCTTATGCCCGTATGACACTGCGTTTTTTCTTTGTATTTTTTCCTATTTTTCTATATTTTTCATAACAACAGTTTACAAAGAATAAAAAAAACAAGAAAAATACATCAAAATAAACATTTGAAATAACAATAATTCCCACAGATCCACATTTTTGTAGATAGCTTTGGTTCGCCGGCAAACATCTTCAATCACCATCTATACACCGGTCAGAGGTCAAAACTTTAGGTTTTCTGGAGCCACCTTTTCTCCCTGCATAATTTGAAAAAAAAATTTAAATAAATTTAGTTTATCTTGTAAAACAGAAAATCCCACAGAGCCAAATTTTTATCAGGAGCTTAGGTTCGCCCCTGGAACAAAACTGCAAACGTTCCCATCGATCCGATTTGTGCGAAAAAAGTTATTCGGGACGGAAGTCAAGAAAAATCCAAATTTGAGGTTTTTTTTATTTTTCTCCAGTTTTGACCCCAAATAACTTTTTTACACGCTAATCTTGTATATTCAAAACATGGGGATTTTATGTTTGGGGATTTTTGTTTTGGGGATTTTGGATTTGGGGATTTTTATTTTGGGGATTTTGATTTTGGGGATAATTTTTTTGGGGATTTTTTAAAAGCTGGGTATTTTGTGTTTGGGGATTTTGTTTTTGGGGATTTAGTGGCACTCCCGATGCATCGAATTAAAAACATCGATATTTCCGATGTATCGTTCAACATCGAGCATCCCTAATTTCATATCGAACTTAAATTATAGATTTAATAAAAAACATTTCAAATTGAGCAAAATGTCGTCTGTTGCCTAGTTTTTATGTTTGTCTGGTAGCCCAAAATATTGCTTCTTCAAAATTCAAAGCGTAGGAAAATAAGCATTTTAAGCATGACAAGAACAAATGAGAATGAGACTTTTGCTTGCTTGTTTTTATGAGCAGGTAGGCATACTACTTAAAAAGTCAGCTAAAATTTCACCTTCAACTACTAAACTAATCTGCTACGATTTTCTAGAACCTAGGTGACCGAGCTTGCTCGGTATTCCTCGAAGTTGTCACCAAATCTTACCTACCAACAGTATAAACCTTCAAAAAAAGATTTTCAAAATAAACTAAATATGTATGTAGGTGGCAACCCCGTAACACACCGCAAGTAGCAACACCCAGGTGGAGCCTTGCAGCTGCTGCCTTGTACAGTGCAATAGTTCTTGCGCCAAATAAACGTCGATGACAGCGTTTCCGAGTGCATTCCGGACTTGCCGCCACTGGTCCTTGGGGATGGCCAAACGGTCGTTGCCTCGGTCAAGAATACCTATAAGGATCCTATCCTTGGTTACATCAGCAAAGCTTGGTTTGCCCACTCCGGGGGTGTTTTGATGCCGCTTGGGATGGGGTTTTAACTCCACGTCCGATCTCTGGCGTTTGAAAGGGTTTGCGTTTACCCTCATTGGCACATAACTGCTTTGGAAATCCGGTATCAAAGATTGTGCTAACTCCACACACTTCCTGCAACTCGGCGACAGCGTTTCCTGCGGAACTCCTTCATATTTCTTCAGGATCTTTGCGGCCAATCGTTTTTCCAGGTACGCAGAGCGGCGGGGAGATGTCTCTTGGGAGTCCGGACCCGTAGTTTCCATCGCGGTCGCTCCATTTGTTGACAGCCCATTCACTGCTTCTATTTCCTTTGGATCTCTGTGGCCAGGTCGTGAGACCATTGCCACAGGCGTTGAGAGACTGGTTTTCATACCAGCAGTTGATGGAAGTTCAGCATGCACTGGTGCTGGCTCCCATCAAGTCAACTTTTCTTGAAGGTTTATAGGTTGACCGACCCGTAGCTGCCATCTCAGTCCACCGGTTGATTTTGAAGTGGAGGTTGTCCTCCGGCGCTGTGCTTTCACTTGATCCAGCAGAGCTCTCTTCTGCTGAGGAGTGAACGTAGTTGTTGGTTGTTTATAGTTTTGTTTTGTGTTTTTCATCTTGTTCGTACGACAAGGACAGAGTGTGTCTATAGGTTTCTTAAATCTTTTGGGTTTAAGCCTATTTACATAGATAAGTTTGTGTTAAATTTAATTCATTAATGAGGATTTGTAAAAGGGGGTTTTCGTTAGTAATTTTCGATTTTATAGTAGTGCTTATTTCGTTTAATGCATTTTGACATGCATCTAGATCAACTTTGTGTATTATCCTGTAGGTTCCGGTTTGAATTTTCGTCAGTCCTGTATCGACTTTTGCTAATTGTGAGTTCGTATAGTCTATAATTTTAAGTCTGCGTACATTGAATGTACAAGAAGTCTGTAAAAAAAAGTGGTGAGAGAAAAGAAAAATTATTGAAAGATTAGTAATGTTTGTAGGTCTTGATGTTACTCTTATGTACTGTCCGTCCTTTTTCAGTTATTACTACGCTAGTTTTGTCTTCTTTTACTATTTCCTTCCTATATCTAGCGGTAAGTTTAGATCCTAATCGTTTGTTTATCCTGATGTAAATTATGTCACCAGGGGAATATGTTTTTATAGGTTGTCTTGTTTTGTTATGGGTTTCTAAGTCTTTCGCTTGTTTTTTCCTAAGTGTGTCTATGTTTTCTCCGCGTGCGTTTTCGTATTGTATGGGGTCTATTGAGACTCGGCTACCTAAAAATGTCTCTATCGGTCGTATTCCTGTTGCGGAGTGTATGGTGTAGTTGTATTCGTATGCGGATCTATCTAAAAGTTCTTAGAACGAGCGATGAGTTTGTTCTGTTTTAAGACAACGCATAATCTCGGATAGGGTTGAATGAATCGATGACTATTATTTTCGGTACTCCGAAAGAAAAAATTATTTCTCGTAGCGGTTCTCTAATGTCTTCTATTGCCCTTTATCTTATTAATTTAACTTTTGCATACTTTGAAAATTTGTCTAGTGCCGTTAAGACCAAATGTTTTTCTGTAGTATAGATATCTATGTGGACTATTTCACCGAGATGTTGGGGAAATGGGGTCTCGAGTAATTTCGGTTGGTTTGGATGACGATCATACTTAGGGGTCAAATACATAAAGCTTTGTTAACCTCGCCTGGCATTTGCATCCTCAAAACTTTGCGCTCAACTTCAGAGGTATGCTACAATGAACGCTTTGACGCTTCTCTTTTATACATTTGTTTTCGTTATTTATTTCTTCGCATTCAGAGTGCTTTGGTTAATTTATTAATTTAATAGAGAAAAAATGAATAAATTATTACATCCTCCAACTTTTTATTCTTAAAATAAAGCAAAGTCATCAACATCCGAATGTCAAAGCAAGCAAAATTGAAGAGTTTGGCAAATTTTAACCTTGCTTCAACTTTGAGGTCTTCTATTTGCCATGCTTCGTTTAAATACGTTGTAACGAAGCTTTTCCCTGCCCCTATGCTTCTTATATTAATTCAATTTATTGCCTTCGGTACAGGTACTGTTGGCTTGGTGCTTCGATGTCTGGCGTGATAACGGGCCGGTAACGGTTCGCCGTGTCCCGTTATCCCTCGTGTTAGCGTGACTTTGCTTGCGCCGCCGTATATCTGCTGGCGTTCTGGCGCGTTAACTGCGGTGATGTAGCTCTGCCGGCGTATATCTGCTGGCGCTCTGACGCGTCAGTTCCGGTGAGGCTGCCCTGTCGGCGTTGACGGGCCGCGCTGACTACCTCTGCTGGCGTCCTGACGCGCTACTTGCGGTGACGTTCCTCTGTCGACGTTTCGTTGCTTGAGAGGGCGTATATCTGCTGGCGTCCTGACGCGCTACTTGCGGTGACGTTCCTCTGTCGACGTTTCGTTGCTTGAGAGGGCGTATATCTGCTGGCGTTCTGGCGTGTTAACTGCGGTGATGTAGCTCTGCTGGCGTTCTGACGCGTCAGTTGCGGTGAGGCTGCTCTGTCGGCGTTGACGGGCCGCGCTGACTACTTCTGCTGGCGTTCTGACGCGCTACTTGCTGCTCTGCCGTCACAACTGTACTCGCGTTCGCGCTTCACTCGCGATGATAAGCTGCGTATTCACGGTTAACCGCGGCAGAACATATTATCACGGCCTTAAGCGTATAATGGGGCGGGGTAAATCCACAACACCTCAGTTGCACTTAGTCCGTGTCTACTCTGGCTTGTAACGTCTAGTATTGGTAAGCTCCCATTTACTAGGCATCACCTTCCAGCGTAGATGTTGTCGCTCCCGCAGCTCCGTGCTGACTGACTCCTGTGCTGCGGTGTCGCTTCTTTTATAGCTGTCGGGTGGTGTTGCTAGCTCAAATGGTTGCCATAGTTATGTTGCTAGGTTTGCTGAGGTTTGCTGTGTTGGTTGTGTTGCTAGGTTGGCTGTGTTGCTGAAGTTTGTTGTGTTGGTTGTGTTGCTATGTTGGCTGTGTTGCTGAAGTTGGTTGTGCTGCTATGTTTGTTGTGTTGCTAGGTTGGCTGTACTGATGGTGGTTGTTGGTATGGTATGCGGTTATTTTGTGTGGGCCAAATTAATGTTCATTTATTTGGTCCTCCCCTTTCCCCCCCCCCCCCCACTTTGGAGGTCTAAGGCCCCCTGTCTCTTTCGCATATGAGTGCTCGCGACCGGTAGATGGTTACTCTGTGTCTCGGTGTGGAAAATCTTAAGCGGGATTTGCCTATGCCTTTTGCTAAACTCCTAAATCCATCCCTCACTTTCTTTGCGATTTCCGGGAACTGGTCAAGTACTGGATCATCAGCGTCTTCTGCCGCAATTGAAAATCCCTCTTGTGGGAATTCCGCCTCGTCTTCTGCTTTCGGTGGTGGTGGGTGTTGGGGTGTTGGTGGTTGTGGTTGTTTGAGGTTTCGTCACTCGACTCGGATGAACTGCTTGTGGTTGTATCGGGTTCGCTGTGGTTGTTTGAGGCTTCGTCACTCGACTCCGAGGGACTGCTTGTGGTAGAACCGCCCTCTTTGCTGCTGGATGGGCTACTGTCGATGGGGTTGTCTCTCAGGGGTTTCTCTTCTGTTGCTTTGTTGCTTTCATGGACGCCGGCCCCTTCCGCCATTATCCTTCCTACGGTGCAGGTCGGTAATAGCTTTGGGGGGTCCCTTCCGACGGTGTAGGTCGGTACCGGTTTTGGCGACTTAATGGTATGTGTGGGTTCTGCCCAAGTTGCGGTGCGTGCCGCGACTACGAGCGCAGTGGTTGCGCGCCTTGTTGTCATTTGAGTAGCGGCTGTCCGTACAGCGGCGGTGCGTGCGGCAACTGTGTGGGCTGTAGCTGCACGTCGAGCGTTTGCCATCGTGACGAGTGCGCGTGTCGACAGGATCGGTGCGCATGAAGAGGTCGCTGTAGTGTTGGCTGCTCAGTGACGTCGGCGGGCGCGTAGTGGCCGCGCTTACAGTGTTTGCGCGTGTGCTGCTTACAGTGGTGGCTGATGACGTAGCTATGCGTGCGACGGTGACGTCGCTGACTGGTAGGATTGCACGCGTTGCGGTTGCGCGTTTGACGGTTGCGCTGGCATTCCCTGCGGTCGTCCCTGGTGCTGACGGGCGTCTTCAGGCTATAGCATGCGCGGCGTTCCTCCGTACGGTATGGTTGGGGTGCGTCAATTCGACGTGGCGTCTAGCTGCGTGCGCGGCGTCTTCGCGAGCAGCATTGGCGTCCCGGGTGGCTTCGCCAACCAGACCTAGCATCATGGCCCTAGGCCGCTTCGCCTCTTCCTCTTACATGCGCTCACGTACGCGTTTCACGCTTTGAAGCCATTTATTGTTGCCCTCCATTGTAAGATTGATAATTTTTATTACACTTGGTTTTTAATCACGATAGGTGTTGTCACTCCGTTGATCAGTGATAGAATGACCTGTGTCGCTGGCTGCCGAGTCATTCTTTAAAATTTTATTATTATTATTTTTTTTATTTTATTTTATCTTTTTTTCCTATAATTCTGCGGTCTCGGGCGCGTGGTATGTTTTTAATTCCCCTATGCTCGCCGTTTTCTCCTTCCCTCCGTTGACTTTTCTTAGGTGGACGATGACTGGTGACACGTACCTCAATATTTGGTACGGACCGTCGTATTTCGGAGCCAGTTTTGCTGCAAAGCCCTCTATGGCCTTCGATAGGTGGTGTTCCTTTGCAAGAACTAGTTCGCCTACTTCCGGGGTCCACTCCCTCCGCCGAAGGTTATAATGTCGCGCTTGTTCTGTAGCCGCCCGTTCCATATTCTGCCTTACTATTGTGATTGCCTCCTGCATCCGGTTGGATCTCTCCTCCGCCGTAGTGGGACTCGTACCAGTTCCGATGTTTATCTCGTCGTAGAGTGCCCCCGGTAGTCCTGGTTCACGCCTTTGTACCAAGAAGGCCGGACTATACCCGGTTGAGGCTGTAACGCTGGTGTTTATGGCTAGCTCGATTTCCGGAAGGAGGTCGTCCCATCGCTGGTGTCTCGATTTGGTGAGTTGCGCTATGACCCTTTTTACGGTCCGGTTAGCGCGTTCTGTGGGGTTTTCTTGCGGTGTATAAGGCGCCGTAAATTGTTGGCGTACCCCGATTTCTTGGAGGTAGCGCTTCCACATGGTGCTAGTAAATTGTACGCCGTTATCGGAGATGAGTATTTTGGTTACGCCGAACCTTGCGATGATTCGTTCTCTGAAAGCGCGGTGGAGGCCTTCGGTCGTAGCTCGTCTCATCGGGATTAACTCTACCCACTTGCTGAACCGGTCCCGTGTGTGGAGCGTGGTAGGGTCCAATGAAATCGACGCAGACCGTGGCGAAGGGTTCCGGTGCTACCTGCGAGAGCATTTTTCCCGCTGGTTTCAGTTGTCCCTCCTTATACCTTTGGCAAGACTCGCATTGGCGTACGTAGCGGCTGATGTCGCGGAACATACCTGGCCAATAGTATCTGTTGGCGATCCGTGCTACCGTCCGACGAATGCCCATGTGTGCCGCACTTGGTGTGTAGTGGTTCTCCTGTAGCACCCGCTGTCGGAGCGGGGTTGGTACGCATAACTTCCATGGTACCGTATCTTCATCGTGGGATCTGCAGGGGATGTGACGATAGAGCTGCCCGCCTTGTAACGTATAATCGGCATACTTTTCTGGGTTACTGCGTACTTCGCTAACGCGTCGATGCTACCATTTGCATTGTGGGTTCGTTGTAGTAGTGTGTAGTAGGGTCTCCAATGGTTGTCGGGATAGTGCGTCCGCCACCATATTCAGTTTCCCTTTCCTGTACTCGATATCGAAGGCGTGTTGCTGCAGTTCCAAAGCCCATCGTGCATTTCGACCTGAAGGGCTCTCGATGGAGTTCAGCCACTTCAGTGACATGTGGTCGGTTATTACGTTGAAACGATATCCTTCTAAGTAAGGCCTCATTTTGCTAATTCCCCACACGATGGCAAGGCACTCCTTTTCAGTGGGCGAGTAATTGGCTTCTGCCTTGTTTAGCTTCTACTACTTGCGTAGGCGATCACGCGTTCGCCGCCCTCCAAGTCTGGCGTTAGTACTGCTCCCAGGCCGAAGTTGCTTGCGTCAGTCTGGGCATGCGAGAATAGGGGCCTCAGTGAGTTTATGCTTGAGGGCTTCGAAGGCTTCTTGCTGTTCTGCTCCCCACTTCCAATGTTTTCCCTTCTTGAGCAACGCAGTAAGCGGTTGACTTAACGTGGCGAAGTCAGGTACGAAGCGGCGGTACCAGGATGCTATTCCCAAGTATTGACGTACCTCCTTGACGTTGGTCGGTGGCTTCAGCTCCTGGATGGCGGCAACTTTCTCGGGGTCAGTGTGGATTCCTTGTCGCTGACCACGTGGCCCCAGTACCGCAGTTCCCTTTTGAAAAAATCGCATTTTTCAGGGTTTATTCGCAGATTGGCGCGCTGTAGCCGTAGCAGTACTTCTCGTAGGTTCTGCATGTGCTCCTCCAACGTGGATCCTATAACGATTATATCGTCCAGGTAAGCGAAGGCATGTGGTTCCATCTCTGGGCCTATGACCTGGTCAAGCGCTCTCTGGAACGTTGCCGGTGCGGAGTGCAACCCAAAGGGCATAACCCGCCAATGGAATAGACCGCGCCCGGGTACCGTGAACGCTGTGTATGGCCGACTGCTTGATTCCAGAGGTATCTGCCAGTAGCCGTCTTGAGATCTAGACTACTTATGAACTTCGCCGTCTAGCATAACCGCCAGTTACCGTTCTTCTTCCGGGCTAATACGATCGGTGCGCTGTGTGGCCTGCCGGATGGCTCGATGCACCCCTTCGCCAGGAGCTCGTCGATCTCAGTATTTATGATGCTCTGCATGGCTGGATTGCGTGGAAATTACCGCTGTTTTATGGGGCGGTCGTCTGTCATATTGATCCTATGCTCGGCTACGTTAGTCACCCCGGTCATCTTCTCGAACTTGTTGAGTTCTTCAGCCAGGAACTCCCGTATAAGGTCTGCTTCGCCTTGATGTTCGCTATGTTTGCTCCCGACAGCATTACATTGTTTGGGGGATGTGATGAAAGCCGTCGCACAGTGGTTTTGGTGCTCATCCCGGATATGGTTAGAGCTACTCCGTTGGCTGAGTGGTGTTTGGTGGTTTGGGTTTTCTGGTAACATTTGCCATGTCTCAGAAGACTCGAAGGTGACGCAGCTATTTTCATTACTGGAAACTGAGCGTGTTGACTTCATCAATCGGCCCAGGTTGTTGTTGGGGCGGCAGCTTGAGCCGGCCCCGTTCTCGCTGGTTTGTGTGATGAAGTTGTCCGGAGTTGCCCTGTCGGTGTTCTCACCTCTAGTTTGGCTTCCCCTTGTTCCTCGTGTGCGTTTCTTTCCGCTCTTCTTGGGTGGGACACCAATTGTAACGGGTTCTTATCTATCTTCCGCCGCTTGTGGTACGGTTGCACGTGGTATGACTTCGTTTTGACCAAATGGGTAGGCTAATACTATGCGGCTTCCTCCGCAGGATACTGTGGCTCCCATGCCACCTAGGGTGTCTAGGCCGATTATAGTGTCATCAATGGCACCGGGCATTATGTGTAGAATGGTGCGGTGGGATGACTTCCCGAGACGTACTTCGGTCTTTATGGCGTCGAAAATTTCGCTGCTGGTACCGTCGGCCATCGTTATTTGAAGGGCTGCGGCTACTCTTTCTCCGCCTCCTGATCATACCATGCGCTCTGCTACTACGGTTGATACGAAACTTCGGGAGGCTCCGGTGTCGATGATGGCCTCTGCTGGCTGCCCACCAAGTTGAACGAGGGCGTAGAGGCGGCCACGGTCCGGACGCATGGTTACTGGTACTTCGGCGCTGGGTTCTGTGGGTTCACCGCGCCTTGTCCTTGGTGACTCCCCCTTTCGTTTCCCGAACGTCGACGGCAGCACTCTATTGTTCGTACATCTGGCCGACCGCACTCCCAACAGAATAACTTTTTCGGATTTTGGCACCTATCAGCATAGTGTCCTTCCAGGCCACACCTCCTGCACACGTTGTTAGATGTCCTAGTTGGGAGGTGACGCTGGGTGTCCGGAGTTGTATCTCGTGGTGGCTGATGGTGGGGCGACGGGCTCGTTCTTGGGGCCGTTGCTTTCTCGCCTACTACGTGTCGCGTTATTTCGTAGTGGTAATTCTGACGTGCGTCGGTGTCCCTCGTGGATTCCTTCATAGTCCTCAGCGAGGGTGAGAAGTTCCATTATATTACTAAAATCTCGTCTGCGGATATATAGGAGGTAGTCCGGATGGCTGTTTCGAAATATCCTTTCCAGCCGTTGCTCGCTACTGTACCCGGCATGCCGCATAAAGTTTTGGATTGCCAAAACGTAATCCTTATATTTTTCTCGCGCGTGTTGTCTTCGCTGTCGTATGTCGTCTTCTAGACGCTCGAAACATCTGGCCGGTAAGAAAAATCGTAGGAAGTCTCGCTTGATAGCCGCCCAGTTGCTCCAGTGCTCGTTGGTGTTGCGATACCACTGGAGGGCGGTGTTACACAGTAATTCGGGCATAGTTTTTGGGAGGAGGTCTCGGTTTACTATGTATACTTCGGCCAATTCTTCCAACCGTTCTAGGAATGCTAGGGGGTCCCGTCCACCATCGTACTTTACTGACCACTTCCGTACCTGATCGATAACAGGTGCGATAACCAGGCCCGATACTTGATCGCCGTGGGCTCTCGCGTAATTGTGGGGTACGGCATTTGCTGATGGTGGGTACTGATGTGGGGGTTGCGTGTTCTGCGTTGGGATCGTCGAAAAACTCCTCTCCGGTGGTCCTTGAGGTGCGTTACCGGCTCCGTCGCCGGGGTCCGGGGGAGTCGGTGTCTTCCGTTCATCTTCATCGCCTGACGTGTCCTCTGTGGTCTCGTATGTGGTCTCCATTAACCGAAATTTTTCGTGTAGCTCCTTGTCAGTTGACGCTTTGGAAGCCAACGTCCCTATGCGCTTGCGGATCTCCCGTGCGGTGCTGTATGCTCGAGACTCAGCTCTTGCGCGGTGGATACCACTTGTTCTTTGGAGACACCATCCAGCCAAGTTATAGCAAGTGGCTCACTCATTCTGTAGATTATTATCAGGAATTTGCCGTCTGACTAGTTGGATGTACGACTTGCAGGGTCCCTGCTCGGGCGCCAATTGTAACGAAGCTTTTCCCTTCCCCTATGCTTCTTATCAAATGCTGGGGTATACTCGCCGTGTCCAGGGCCCTTGTGCAATAAATTTATACTTTGGGGCCCTTTTGCAAGTCGTATTCTCAACTTTATTAAATATTACTTAACTTAACTATAATTCAATTATATAATTTCAAATAATTCAATTTATTGCCTTCGGTACAGGTACTGTTGGCTTGGTGCTTCGATGTCTCGCGTGATAACGGGCCGGTAACGGTTCGCCGGGTCCCGTTATCCCTCGTGTTAGCGTGGCTTTGTGCTGCTGGCGTCAGCTCGCCTCTGTTGGCGTTGTGCCGCGTTACCTGTGGCGGCGTTATTCTGTCGACGTTTCGTTGCTTGATGTAGCTCTGCCGGCGTTCTGACGCGTCAGTTGCGGTGAGGCTGCTCTGTTGGCGTTGACGGGCCGCGCTGACTACCTCTGCTGGCGTTCTGACGCGCTACTTGCGGTGACGTTCCTCTGTCGACGTTTCGCTGCTCTGCCGTCACAACTGTACTCGCGTTCGCGCTTCACTTGCGATGATAAGCTGCGTATTCACGGTTAACCGCGGCAGAACAGGTTATCACGGCCTTGAGCGTATAATGGGACGGGGTAAATCCACAACACCTCAGTTACACTTAGTCCATGTCTACTCTGGCTTGTAACGTCTAGTATTGGTAAGCTCCCACTTACTAGGCATCACCTTCCAGCGTAGATGTTGTCGCTCCCGCAGCTCCGTGCTGACTGACTCCTGTGCTGCGGTGTCGCTTCTTTTATAGCTGTCGGGTGGTGTTGCTAGCTCAAATGGTTGCCATACTTATGTTGCTAGGTTTGCTGAGGTTTGTTATTGGTTGTGTTGCTAGGTTGGCTGTGTTGCTGAAGTTTGTTGTGTTGGTTGTGTTACTATGTTTGTTGTGTTGCTAGGTTGGCTGTACTGATGGTGGTTGTTGGTATGGTATGCGGTTATTTTGTGTGGGCCAAATTAATGTTCATTTATTTGGTTCTCACAACGTATACTGAACTTTTCTGTCAAAGTCAAAGTTCGAGGTAAAGTGAAAATAAAGCTTTATGTAATTGACCCTTTATGCTCCTCACAAACTTTGCACAGCTTAATAATATTTTCTATTTTTGCTTTAATTTTTGGGAAATAGATAGTAATTACATGTCTATGGTAGGTCAGGAATGGTATTTTAAACTGATAGCGGCCTTCTTCTCCTAAAGAGATCCAAAGTTGGGTTTTGAATGCGCTTATGAGTCCTTCTACTGCTGGAATTAGATTGTGTGATGACCTTTCATTGGAGTGGGTGGCAACTGATACTAAATTTAATTCGAATGGCCTAGATAATGTGTCTGCAAGTACATTCGATTTTCCGGGCTTGTATCTTAATTCATAGGTATACTCTTCGAGTATGGCTTTCCAACCTTTTAGCTTTGAATTATTATTTTTGTCACTTAGGGCATATGTAAGGGGCTGGTAGTCAGTGTGTATTGCCAATTTTGCTGTACCGTATAGGTAGTTTCTAAAGGAGTTGAGTACCCAAATTATGGCAAGCATTTCCTTTTCGTTAACTGCGTAATTTTCTTCAGCTTTGTTCAATGTCCCTGATATAAAGGTATTTGGTTTGCCATTTTTGCTCCAGGACCGCGCCTATGGCGTATTTTGAGGCATCTGTAGTCTGGTTGAGTTCTTTGCTATAATCGGGAAAATGCAGAATTACGTCTTTGGATGTCAGCGTGTTTTTGATTTTATTGAATGCTGCCTTTGCTTCTTCATTTAGTTGTATTTGAATTTTTTTGAACTGCTTTTAAACATTCTTCCTTCTTCACCTCGAAGTAACGATGTTAACGGCTTTTCTAACTTAGCATAATCGCTGATAAATCGTCTATAGTAACCGGATAAGCCTATCAGTCAGATCTTAAGTCTTTGATCGTCTGAGGTTAAGGAACGTTGGCTATTGCTTGTAATGGGTTTGTTGAGATTCCCGCGGAAGATACTGCAAATCCTAAGAACTCGACTTATTTTTTAAAGAATTCGCATTTGACGACTTGTACTTTCATATTTGCTTTTGTAAGGGTATCAAAAATTGTGTCTATATGTTCGGAAAGTTCTTTTTCGTTTTTGCTAAATATAATAATGTCATCTATATATACACTAGCTGACCCGGCAGACGTTGTCCTGCCACTAATTTATTTTCCTGCATGTTTCTCTAACCCGATCCCTATATCTATTTTAATCCATATCCCTATCTCCTTCGGTTAGGAGGAACCACGCCCCCTTTTTCGTTATCCCCAGTTTTTTTTGGAGGTGGCAGGGATTGATCTCATATAACTCCCCACAAAATTTTAGTGGTTTAACCTAAATACTTCCAGAGACATGGACTATGAAGTATTTCGTTCGTATGGGAGGTTTCACGCCCCCTTTTTCGTTAACTCGAGTCTTTTCGGAAGTGTTAGGGATCGATCACATACAAACCCTCACCAAATTTCAGTGGTCTAACATAAATACTTGCAGGGATATGGACTATGAAATGTTTCCTTCGTATGGGAGGTGCCACGCCCCCTTTTTCTTTATCTCCAGTTTCTAACCCCTTACCAAATTTCAGTGGTCTAACATGAATACTTGCAGAGATATCGACTATGAAGTATTTAATTCGTATGGGAGGTGCCACGCCCCCTTTTTCGTTTTCCCCAGTTTTTTTTTTGAGGTGGTGGGAAAATCCCTGAGTTGTTGGGATTTTCCACATAGCAGAAACCCGAGACTGACACTCCTAAACCGACACCGTTACTCCTCCTCGAACCACTTAGATGACTTTATGAAGCCCATCAAGTCCTTTATGTCCAGTTCCGCGATCTGGCTTAAGCTATCTAGGAACGGAACTCCCAAAAAGCGCGTTCTCGCGCCGCTTAAAGCCGGACAGTTGCAGATGAGGTGCTCCACTGTTTCCTCCTCCTCATCATCTTTGCAACTCCCCTATCAATATGCAGATTTCCCTCCTAGTTAGGGCATAAATGCGTCTAGACCTTTTAAGATCCCATTTTGGCCAGGTTTGTTTCGATATCCGACACCCTGGGGATTGCAGCCATCTTTCGTTGGCTTGACCGCGTGTGTGCTCCTTCAGCATTAGTTTGCATGTGGCAAACGGCATACCTAAGCGCTCTTTATCCTGAAGAACCTGCTTGGTCGTTCCCTGCCTGGCAAGCTCGTCTGCCTTACAGTTTCCCTCAATGTCCCTATGTCCCGGGACCCATATGAGGTTTACGCGATTCTGTTGAGCCATCTCCTGAAGAGATGGACGACAACTGAGCGTCAGTTCAGAGTTGAACGTGTATGAGCCAAGGGATTTGATTGCCGCTTGGCTATCGCTGAAAATAGTGATATCTTCTCCGATAACACGTTTGCTTAACCAGGCCGCGGCGTCCAGGATTGCCGAGGAGACGCTACAATGATCAGGTAGTCTGAAGGCGAGCTCAAGGTCCAAATCCCTTGAATAAACCCCTCCTCCAACTCTGCCGTCCAACTTCGAGCCGTCGGTGTATATGGAAGTGCCACCAAAAACCGCGTTCTCGCGCCGCTTGAAGCCGGACAGTTGCAGATGAGGTGCTCCACTGTTTCTTCCTCCTCATCATCTTTGCAACTCCTGCAGCATCGTCGGTAGGGCACACTTAGCCTTTCTGCATGCCTACCAATGAGGCAGTGACCGGTTAATACCCCTATCAATATGCAGATTTCCCTCCTAGTTAGGGCATAAATGCGTCTAGACCTTTTAAGATCCCATTTTGGCCAGGTTTGTTTCGATATCCGACACCCTGGGGATTACAGCCATCTTTCGTTGGCTTGACGGAGTGTGTGCTCCTTCAGCATTAGTTTGCATGTGGCAAACGGCATACCTAAGCGCTCTTTATCCTGAAGAGCCTGCTTGGTCGTGCCCTGCCTGGCAAGCTCGTCTGCCTCACAGTTTCCCTCAATGTCCCTATGTCCCGGGACCCATATGAGGTTTACGCGATTCTGCTGGGCCATCTCCTGAAGAGATCGACGACAACTGAGCGTCAGTTCAGAGTTGAACGTGTATGAGCCAAGGGATTTGATTGCCGCTTGGCTATCGCTGAAAATAGTGATATCTTCTCCGATAACACGTTTGCCTAACCAGGCCGCGGCGTCCAGGATTGCCGAGGAAGACGCTACAATGATCAGGTGGTCTGAAGGAGAGCTCAAGGTCCAAATCCCTTGAATAAACCCCTTCTCCAACTCTGCCGTCGAACTTCGAGCCGTCGGTGTATATGGAAGTGCCCCCATTTGTTTCGGGACACCAATCCGTCCACTCCCAGTCTTCTCTGCTGGGAATGTTTATTTTGAAACAGCTATCCCCGACTGTAGTGGTCGCACAAGGATCTGTGCTTAGAGGGAGAAAGCTGTAAGATTCCAGAATACTGGAGTGTCCAATAGTACCCGCACCCCAACTGGAGGTTTCTCTTAGGCGCAGATGCCGCCGCTGACCGAAACCCTTCCATATCAAGTGGCAAAATGCCCAGAATGGCCTGGAGGGCTTCGTTGGGCGTTGTCCTTAGCGCACCGCTTATACAGATCATATTGGATCTATGGACTTTCCGCAACAGATTCAGGTATGTTGCCTTGCTCAGCGCCGGCCACCATACCACGACTCCATACAGCATGATTGGGCGAATGATGGCCGTGTAGATCCAACTGCATACTCTAGGGCTGAGCCCCCATTTTTTGCCAATGGCTCTTTTGCATGTGTAAAGAGCGATGCAAACTTTCGTCTGGCGCTGAAGAACATTCTCCTTCCAATTCAATTTCCTGTCCAGAACTATGCCTAGACTCTTGGCCTTATCTGACAAGCCCAGGCGCGTGCCATCTAGTTCTGGTAGGCTTAGTGGCGGTATTTTGTCACGGTTGGTGAAGAGGACAAGTTCCACTTTCCCCGGGTTGATACTGAGTCCGCAGCGAGAGGACCACCTCGAAACCTCTCGCAGTGCTACTCTGCGTATGCCACTATCTTCCCGCCCCCCCAGCTTGTGTCACGTAGCAACGAGTTGACGGTGAGGTTCCATAAAAGCGGGGAAAAAAAAGAACACCACCCTGGGGCGTTCCCCTTGTGACATAGCGTGATAACTCAACCATACCAAGTGAAGAAGCTATTTTCCTTCCTCTTAGAAGTTGGCAAATTAAACCAGTTCGAGGTCTATTTACGCCCAGATTAGTTAGAGCGGAGTTGATCGCCTCCGGGCTTATATTGTTGAAAGCCCCCTCAATGTCTAAGAAGGCCACGTTTTCACACAGTGATTTCTCAATGACAAATACTAGGCTGTGCAGAGCAGTTTCCGTTGATTTACTCTTGGTGTATGCATGCTGATAGCTAGAGATAAGGTTGCTATCAATAGTCGTTGAGAGGTAGTCGCTTAGTATCCTCTCAAAGGTTTTGAGTACAAAGGACGAGAGACTGATCGGTCTGTAATCTTTTGGCTCGTAGTGGGATGCCTTCCCAGCCTTAGGGATAAACAGGAGCCCGGAATGTGGTTGAGAGCCAGGCAGGCTGTGAAGAGAAATACCAGCCATTTAGCTGATGTCTCCAACGTGTTTATAAGTTGCGCGGGGAAAAGCTCTTAACTGTCCACCTTACCCTTTCCTCAGTGATGGGTATATTTACTGACAGGTTTGTTGCAGGTGCTAGTGGTGCGTCATACAGAGTCCCCGGAAAATGTGTATTCAAGAGCAGCTCAAGGGTTTCCTCTTCCGTGCTGGTCCAGGATCCGTCAGGTTTTCGCAAATAGCTGATGGCTGTTTGACTTTTCGAGAGGACTCGTCTAAGTCTCGCTGTGTCGTCGACCTTTTCGTCGCCAGTGCAGAAATTTCTCCACGAGGTCCTCTTCGCCTGTCTCAGAGCTTTTTTGTAGGCCCTTAGTTTAGCTTTATATTCTTGCCAGTGAGGCTCAGAGCCTAGGGTCTTGGCCTTGTTAAATTGTTTCCGGCATGATTTGCGGAGCGAGTCCAAATCGTAGGACCATCAATGTGGCCTGTGTTTACCGCGTGGTTTTGGCACTGGACAAGCCTGTCCTAGAGCATTTGAGAGCGCCGATGTAAATGTAGATCCTCCAGCTCCTCTACTGATGAGGGGGCTTGGGAGGGCAGTACTGGCAGGTCTCTGTCTAATATTTCATTGTGTAACTGCCAATTAGTGTTACGTGGATTGCGCTTCATGATAGGTTGTTCTACAATAAAGTCTAGAACCATTTCTATGTAACGGTGGTCGGAGAATGAATGTTCTTCCAGAACCCCATTTTCAGACCCACTCATAAGCGCCTTCCCTACAGATAGTGAGATCTATGACCTCCCTGCGGGTCTTAGTGATAAAAGTAGGCTCATTACCCACGTTGCAAATTACCAGGTTAGTTGTTAAGAGGTAATCAAACAGAGACTCGCCCCTGGCATTGATATCGGAGCTCCCCCATTGGCCATGGTGAGTATTAGCGTCCGCTCCAATAATAAGATTACCCGTGCAGAAATTTGACACCAGGTCTTTCACCTCCGTTTGTGGTGGGGGTTCTTCGGCGTCGTAGGGCATATAGACCGACGCCACCGTCAGGCGGGTGCTGTCGACCGTTAGACTGATAGCGGTAACATCTCCATTGGTGTAGTTAGGTAGGAGAAAGGAGTTCAACTCAGACTTGACCAAAATACACGTTCTGACTTTGCTCTCCTCGCTGGCTCGAATGAGCTTGAAGCCCTTAGTCCCCAATCCGCAGATTCTCGAGCTATTGACCCAGGGTTCTTGGATGAGGACCACATCCACGTCGCCTTTAGAAAGACGCCTACTTAAAGCAGCCGAAGCCACTTTAGATATGTGCAGATTAATCTGAAGCACCACCAACATGAGAGCGCACAGACTTCCCTGCCGTCCCCATATCGTCGAGGTTTGCTCCATCCCGGAGGTTGCCTATCAACGACGAGTTGTTCCGATTAACTGCCCGATATGGCGTTGCAGGAGTCCTGCTGCCTGTAGCGTTAGATGTTAATCGCTCAGCGTTGGCTGCTACCACCGTGACGTCGAGGACTTCCTCGTCCTGTAGGCTGTCCTCCATCTCCGAGTTGTTCACAGCACTATCGCCAAGGGACGTGGCGGATAACATGCTTTCCGCATTGGAATCCTCCGCTTCCTCTTCTGGTAATTCGTTTTCCGGTTCCCCCGGAGCAGCCGAGAAGGCAGCGCGCTGAGCATCACCACGATATACGTGGATAACGATTTGGCCTACGCGGTAGTGTACTAGGCCATTGCACCTTTTGAGGGGCTCGATTGACTCTTTATTCATGGTGAACACCACCTGTCTGTCGGGCCCTACCGCATCCCCAACCAGATTGACACTCCAGTCATGCGTTGGGAGGGACGGATTCATTAGCCGTAGCATCCCGAGAATTCTCTCGGGTTCGTCAGGGATGGCCGGAATCCACGCCCTTGCCCTTGGACGAGCTGGAATGTCCTTCCAGTCGACGACCTCTATCTTTGCGCCCTTGTAGACTTCACCCAGTTTAGCAGCTGCTGCCTTGTACAGTGCTACGGTTTTTGCATCCTCGCATGCGAGTAATTTAATCTGACTCTGGTGCCAACCCGCATCCGTTCCTCGCCGAACTACCCGGAAACTCCGGAGCAACGTTGAGAAGAATGTTGCCGAGTTCATTTCGCACGTAACGCCACCGGTCCTTGGGGATGGCCAGACGGTCATTGCCTCGGTCAAGGGCGCCTATAAGGATCCTGTCCTTGGTTACCTCAGCAAAGCTTAGTTTGCCCGCTCCAGGGGTATTCTGATGCCGCTTGGGAGGGGGAATTAACTCCAGGTCCGATCTTTGGCGCTTGAAAGGGTTAATTTTTAACCTCTTTGGCATGTAAGAATTTTGGAAATACGGTATCACAGCTTTCGCTAGCTCTACCGATTTACTGGAATTCGGCGACAGCGATTCCTGCGGTACCCCTTCATACCTCTTCAGGATCGTTGCAGCCAATATTTTCTCGTGGTATGTGAAGCGGCGGCGAGATGTCTCCCGGTGCGGACCCGTAGTTGCCATCCTTGCCGACATCTCAGTTGCAGCTTCCTTCTCCTTCGAAACTCCGAGGCCAGGTCATGACACCGCTGCCACAGACGTAAAGATACTGGTTTTCATATCAGCGGTTGATGGGAGTTTAGCATCCGCCGTTGTCCGGTTAGCTGCGTTGGCAACCGCACTGGTGCTAGCTCCCATCAAGTCAATCTTATTCGATAGAGGGTTGGTTGACCGACTCGTAGTTGCCATCGCTGTCGATCCCCCCCCCCCCCTTGATTGTGGAACGGAGGTTGTCCTCCGGCGTTGTTGTTGCTTTCTCGCCTGTTCATCCATAGCTCTCCTTTGCTGAGGAGTGAAATTTGGCGTTGTTTGTTTTTTAGATTTTTCGTTTTTATTTAGGTTATTTGAGTTCATCTTGTTCGTACGACTCATCGCCGGACAAGGCCAGCTTGGGGTCAAGGGAAGAGTAGGGGAAAATGTGTCGTCCGCCGCGGCAGAGCCCCGTACCGCGGTAAGGCCATGCTTACTCTCTGAGGCGACCCGGTGTCAGAGAGGCTCCGTTCAAATACAGCCACGATTTGCCTCCCGGCTGCAAACGTCCAATGGGCACGGTTTCGCATAACACCCTGGATTGGGAGGGGGAAGATCTTTGTCGTCGCGCCAGAGAGGCTAGGCTGCTCTCGTGATGAAGTGCCGTACGGAGCTATGATCACAAGGGCAGCGTAGCCCTGTGGCTATCGACTTAAGCCCTCGTGTCGCGGCAAGGTATCCACCCTACACGAGGGAGGTGCCACACCCGTTTTTCTTTATCCCCATTTTTTTTTGGAGGTGGTGGGAATCGATCTCATAAAACCCCTTGCCAAATTTCAGTGGTATAACCTAAATACTTCCAGAGATATGGACTATGAAGTATTTCATTCGTATGGGAGGTGCCACTCCCCTTTTTGGTTAACCCCCAGTTTTATGGGTGAGAATGGTGTTGTTATCCTATAGCTCTTTACCAATTTCCAGGTCCCTACTTTAAACCCTTTTAGAGATATTCACCTTGAAGAAAAAGTTTGTATGGGAGGTCCACGCCCCCCTAATATTTTGTTCTGATTTTATAACATGACCTGCGCGTGGTAATAACAAACAAACCCCCGAAGGAAGTATATGATTTGGTTCAGCCGTTTTCGAGTTTTACATAGCGTGACGACTGAACACCATTTCATTTTTATATGTATAGATTAGGGTGGCCCTTATTTTCCGAAGTGTTCCGATTCTCGATCTCACCCCCAGTAATATACGAATAGCTCAAAAACGAATATATACAAAGTTTTAGGCCAATCAAAAAAGATTTAGAGGTGGCGCAAACGGCTTGAAATCCTGAAAAATTATTTTTACAATTCCGTGTTTCAGGCTTCAATATTTCTAAACCCTACGAAAAGTTACTGTTCTTCCATACCGTAAAAGATCAGTATTTTCTTACTTTCCCTAGCTTATCTATATGAATTTGATAACCCGGATTCCATATAATCGAGCCGTATTCTAATATTGGTCTAACTAATGTAGTAAAAAGGGTCTTAGTAATATAAGGGTCGCTAAATTCTTTTGACCACCTTTTCACGAAGGCTAAAACACCTCTGGCCTTATTGGCAGTAGCCTCGATATGAGGATTGAAACTAAGTTTACAGTTCATCATCACACCCAAGTCAACAAAAACATTAACGTGTTCAAGAGTATAATTGTTTATCGAATAAGAAGCTGGTTGAAGAGTTCCACGAGAGAAATACATGAATTTACATTTTGCCAGATTAAGCGGCATATGTTGTTGTTGTAACGAAGTGTAGCCCTGCCCAGCGTGTACTTTTCCTTAACCTAAATTGTCATCAATTTCTTCTAACGGTAGTCCTAGGAAACTTGCAGTTTCGACAGGGTTGGACCAGAGGGAGATGGGTGTTAGAAGAGTGGGCTCCGAAGAGCAGGTAAATAAATGGTTGGTATTATGGGGTGACGAGCCGCATGCCGGACATTCATTCGGCACGTCAGGGTCTAGTCTGGATAAGTAGGAGTTTAACCTGCTACAGTATCCAGAGCGTAATTGAGCCAGAGTGACCCTTGCCTCTCGAGGAAGATGACGTTCCTCAGCCGCAACTAGGGTTGCTAGATTCTGAAGTGGAAAAGGAAGGACTTTTCTATTTCGATACAAAAAAAAGAAGGACACACGTAAAAAAAGAAGGACGGTTTTTTTTGGACAATTTATTAGGGCGATTCGCTAAGTCTTGCCAAATGCACGGATTGCAGGAAATGTATGAATCCTACGCCAAAATATGCAAGACTACGAGAGCACCCCTCACTGAGTTTGCTGTAACATCGATAACAAACGTCAAAAACTGAGCAAATTTTTACTAGTTTTCTGAAAAAACGTTGGCGGCTGACAATTACTTTTACTTTTTGTGAGAAAAATGAGAGGATTGAGAGAAATACAGGGTTGCCTTCTTATTTCCTACAATTCTTGCACTAAAATATACATAGTTTAGAGCTTTGTATAAATTGCACGGATTGCATATATTTTTTTGCGTGTATTTTGTTGTTGTGACTTTACAATGCGTGCAATCCGTGCATCGTTTGCAAGACTTGGCGAATCCCCTATTGTTTTAAATTAACAAAAAGCGAACATACATTTATACCTCAATTCTGTAAGCTGTATCTAGTCACTAATAGAGACATTTCGTGGTCTATTTCTTATTTGATACAGTTTGGTATTCAGTAAGCTGCCTCACATCTCTAGTCTCAATAAAGAGTCACTAATTTGCCATCTGCTTGTAGGCAGGTAACAAACAAAATTAATTAAAGAAAATTTGTTAAAAAATTTAAAAAATTAAAAAAAAAAAAAGGGAATTTGCGAATTAGAGGTATTTAAATGTTTAAAAAAAGTTAATTAAATTTGGAAAAATTAAATAAAAATTTACTGTTCGCGGACCGGCACTTGAACCTGCGACCTCCCGCGTCATAATCCGGACGCTTAACGCCTGGGCTACATCGACATCTATAGGGCTGGTGTCAAATGCGTTACTTAAAATTTATGCAATTTTTGTATTCACCACACCTTAAAATGAGCGAGAGAGACACTGTGGTAGATTTCTTGTGACTATCTCTTATAGAATACCGGAATCATCTCAAGTCACAAAAATTGTATCTAATGAAATATCTCAAATTTAGTGTCTTGATATGAGACAGAATTACAGAATACTGGTATTAGTATTATTTTGGTATTATTTTAAAACCATTAGTCCAAATTTGATTTCCAACTTGTTCAGGGTCTTAAAATAATACTATTTGGCATTAAATTTAAAAAAGTAGTCTTTCATTTTTTACTGTGCAGAGTAGGGTGTTAAACTCTTGAAGAGTGAACTTGTGATCCGATGCGATCTTATTGAAGTGGTTTTGAAGCTTTTAACCCCTGCCTCCCAAAGTCTGCCCATATGAGGGGCGCCTGCCGGTATGATTTGAGATCGTTTTCAAATATATTGTAGGTACAAACAAGGTAATCTACGATACCAAAAGACGAAGGTTAATGGTAGAAATGCATTTGATATTTATGAAATTTTTAAAGACTGGGAAATTTCCAAACAACAACAAATGCGAACATTTTTTTCTAACTGCTCTTGTTTGGCCTCTCATATTAAAATATTTTTAGAAACATTAAAAATCATGGTCGACCAGAAAAGAGAAAGTTCTACATCAAACATATATAGTAGAATGGGCCAAAAAAAAAGAACTTTCGTTTTTTTCAAAAATTAAATTGATTTTCTTTTTAAGAAAGGTGAAAAAAATTTACTGTAATTTTTCAGATTTTTAAATTAAAGTCTAGAGGTCTATCATCACCAGTTTAGATTTTACAGACTTAACGTCCAATTTGGTATAAAAACGACAAATCACTGTTGAAAAATACCATTTACTTGAACATATTTTTGTAGGGAATTGAATTCCCTATAAAAGCTGCTTAGACTGAAATGTTTTTTGAATTTCCCGATTTTGGTTTGAAAATTTGCGAAACATGGAAAAATCAACATTGAAAAAAACTAAATACATATTCTTGAGGGAAATTGGCTGCTGAATCCGAATTCGATGTCAGAATCCAACAACGGGACCGAGGTTACCTTGCAAGAAAGTCCAATATTATTTTGTGATGGTTTTGTTAGGTTAGAGAAGAACTGCGACCTGTTAGGCTAATTCTGATCACGGATTTGGATTTAGCTCGCCAAACTACATGAAAATTAATGTATTGAGTTCACAGGTCTGTCGCCTTTTTGTGTTTTTTGCGGCTGCGCCATTTGAAGATTGTAAAACTACACCTTCGAAGAGAATGCCTTTATTATGCAAAAATATGTTTGAACGTATATGAGAAATGTATATTTTTGGTTATAATATTGATCATATAATGATAAATAATCTGTAGAATATCTATTAAAAAAATCGGATCAAAAACACCAAAAAAATACGGAAATATGATTTTTTTTTCTATTTAATACTGAACAAGTTTTGAAAAAGTAACAAAGAAAGTTGTTTTGCCTTTTTTGTAGCCCACTCTATTTCCTTTAAGAATCTGTATATTTCTCTGTTGTACATGGATATTTGCATTTTTGACAATTTTTGAAAGAATAAATGGGAAATCGAAAAAACATGTTAATATTTGAGGGTAGAATACTAGAAAACGGCTAGTCTGAGAAAATTTTGGTCAATGCAAATTTTGTAGGGAATTCGATTTCCTTCAAAAGTATGTTCAGATAAATGATGTTTTACAACAATGGTTTGTCGTTTTTATACCAAATGTCTGTAAAATCTAAACTAGCGATGATAGACTTCTAGACTTTAATTTAAAAATCTGAAAAAATTACAGTAATTTTTTTCACCTTTCTTAAAAAGAAAATCAATATAATCTTTGGAAAAAAAAGAAATTTTTAATTTTTGGCCCAGTCTAATATATACATATATTTACCACGTATTCACATTTAAATGCAAAGAAAAAAAAATAAATGCATAGATAATTGTTCATGAAAATATAGATGAAAATACATTAAAATTTTGCACTTAAAATTTTGAGCAAAACTCCAAAAAAATTCGCGAAACTCGACGAATCTCATAAAAAAAAAAAAAAATTTAGATTTTTTCGAGTATGCAGTTTTGTAGCTCATTTCATTTTAGAATAACTAGATACTAATCTCAAGACCCTAGCAAAAAAAAAAAGGAAAAAGAAGGACAAAACAAGGACACAACTTAAAAAGAAGGACATTTCTACACTTTTTCTTTTGGAAGGACAGGGAAGGACGTTGCAATAAAATGAAGGACGTCTGGCAACCCTAGCCGCAACGCGAGGTGGTTTGGCGTGCAAAACGGCGTTCAGTGGACAGAGCGAGACATAGGACGCAAGGGACGTGTCATGGATGTGCTTCAGGGCCTGCGTATGCACCTTTGGATCAAACGGCGAAAGTGTGAGGTGCCGGATCTCATCAAAATGCTCACGTAGATGCGCCCTTACGGTCCTAGGAGGTGGCTCATACTCAACAAGAGAGGGGAGATAACCATTGATCCTGGAGCACAGCTCATCAACGGAAGTGCCAGATGCCAGGATCGTACAATCATCTGCGTAAGAAGCAATCGACATTCCATCTGGTGGGGAAGGAAGCCTCGAAATATATAGATTAAACAAAAGCGGGGAAAGGACACCACCCTGTGGTACCCCTTGTTTAATCTTTCTCGGTTTTGATTTTTTGTTTCTGAAAACTACAGACGATTGACGACCACTCAGATAATTGGTGGACCAACGCTTAAGACAGGGGGGGAGCGATGAATCTTCCAAATCGGATACCAGTTGTCCATGATTTACTGTGTCAAAAGCTTGAGACAGGTCAAGAGCAACTAGAACCGTCCTGTGATGAGGGCTTTTCTGGTTGAGTCCGTCAGTTATCTGAATGTTAATGGCATTTAGAGCAGATGTTGTGCTCCGTATTTTTCTAAAGCCATGTTGGTGCTCGGCTAACCTCAACTTTAATGTGTAAAGAGGAAGTAATACCGCCTCCAATGTCTTCACTACTGGCGAGAGGAGCGATATCGGATGATAAGACTCCCCTACGTTAGCTGGCTTGCCAGGCTTTATTAGTGGGACCACGACTGCCTGCTTCCATTTTTCAGGTATGACAGAAGTGGCCAGGGACAAATTGAAGACGGTAGTGAGGTATTTTACTCCCTCTTCGCCGATGTGTTTTAAATGCACCATGGCTATGTCGTCAGGGCCCATGGCTTTGGAGTTTTTGGCTTTCCTGATGGCCTCTCGAACCTCTGTAGCGGTGATGGAAACGGGGGCATTGTTTTTGTGTTTATGCGCACGCCTGAAGATCCTACGTCTGTCCCTGTCCTGTGCAGGGTGTGGTACAAACTGTCGGCAAAAGGCCGTTGCACTCTTCTTCGGGTCACTAAACGTCTTATCACCAAAGGTGATGTCTACGTTTCTTGGTGGGCCCGTCGAATTTGACAGGGATTTGACTGTGGACCATAATTTTCCAACACCGGTAGAGAGGTTACAAGACCTCAGATGCTCCTCCCATTTGGCATGTTTGTGTTCATCTACCAGCCGTCTGATTTCCGCGTTGAGACCACTGATCTGTGTGTCTGCGGGATCGATGCTACGTATAAGGTCACGTTCATTGGCCAGGGCTGCAGCTTCAGTTGGGAAGTTTGGCCGTATATTTTGTATTCTACCTGCTGGTATAAAAAGGGCTGCAGCTCTATTTATGACCTTACGTATTTCCTTTTCACCTTGGCGTACGTCAGTCCTGAAGTTTACGTAGGATCTCTTCTCAGAGGTGATGAAATCTGGGGCACGATCAACGGACAGGACGATTGGCAGGTGATCTGATGCCAAAGCCACCATTGGGCACCAGTTTATGCAGTTTATTAGACCCGGACTAACAATTGTTATGTCCGGGGAGCTACTGCAATTTACTGCCATCCTCGTGGGGGCGTCCGTGTTCACCGCGCAGAATGTGGAAGCGTCAATTTGCTCGGCTATTTCCCGTCCGCTGCCGTCAGCAGAATGGCGTGAATGCCACATGTCGTGGTGTGCATTAAAATCGCCCATAATGACACGGTTATCGCCCCGTAGGAAATCGCTTAAATCAGGGCGATAACTTCTGGGACAACAGGTGACGGGAGGTATGTAGATGTTTATCAGCTCGAGATCAATACCTCCAGCTGAAACGACAATACCCTGTCGCTCTAGGGGTATGTCCTCTTGGTCGGTGTTGAATGCAAATTCCCTATACCGCACGGTTTGGTGGATGATGAACGCAAGACCACCCCCACCGTCCGTACGATCATGCCGGAGAATGTGGTAGCCACCACTTGCTCTGAGATCCGAGTGGGTGCCAAGTTTAGTCTCCTGGATTGCAGCAATTTTGATGGAGTTTTGCTGCATAAACTTGGTGATCTCCAAAATCTTGCCAGTTATACCGTTGCAGTTTAATTGCATTATTTTGAAATGCGGGGGAGAGGCAATGGTCACTCTGGGAGTCAGGGACTGATGCGCTCGCCGTGGAGGTAATATGCTAGTCCGTGATCGTCGTCGCAGTCCTGAAGGCGACAAATTCCGCTCGTTGGGAGACGAGGTAGAATTTGTCGGCAATGTGGGCTGCTCAGCTCGACAACACGGCGCAACATACGCATCAGTCCATAAATTTCTGTTTGCGAGCCCTGAGCATATGCGCAGGTGACATTGGCCAAGGCAGGTATTGCACTTGACCGATGGCACTCTGGACGCATATATTCTGTGCCGACAAACAGTGCACATAGTGTGAGGGACCAGGAGCTGATGGCCTTGATTCACATTTGTGCCGGTACCGGAAGAAGTAGAGGGGAGGGGAATATTTTGGGGCGGGGGTTGTAGCTCAGCAGTGCTTACTACATCTGTAGATGTGCTACGTAGGAAGTAGCTATGAGCTGCTGTATAAGGTGTTGGCGCACTAGGGCGCGAGCTACAACTGGGAACACACAATGCTTGGTGAGCAATATATGTATTGCGAGGGGGAGGCGATAGTGCTACGCCGGAGCGTCGCGAGCCACGAGACGTTCTAGGACGTGAACAGCAAGGCGCCACGAAGGTTTTAAAGAAACTAAGAGGCCGGTGTGTTTTTGGATCTAGTCCGGAGCAACTAGACTTGTGAAGCCAACCTTTACAAGATGTGCATTGCACTGAATGCGAACGTCTGGTATAAATTTTCTTCCGGCACACACAGCAGAACCATTCTGTTGGACCAGGGTTTAGCTCAATGCCAGACCGGAACAAGAGAATAAGGAGCAGCCCTGCTGCAAGGGACTGCTCCAAGGATGACAAATTTAGGGGAAGGAATCGTGACACGTTAGACAGTGTCACTTCGGGTGTACTGCTCTTGGCCAGGCTGTAATATAAAAAAAATACAACCTGGGTCGTTTCGGTACGAAGGGTACTACGCAAGCACATGTACCTTTCTCGCAGAACCGGCAGTACGTAACACCAAGTAACTAAGTGGTCTAAGTCCGTTTGAAGCAAAGAACGTTCCTCCGTCAACGCATATGACTTAAATAGTTTCACATCGTCAGCATATAACAAGATTTTAGAGTACTTTATTGTTGTACACATGTCGTTTATGAATAGCACAAACAGAACCGGGCCGAGGTGACTGCCCTAAGGGACACCAGAAGATACATCAATGGCATTTGAATACGTATTTTTTAAAATTACACGTTGTGTTCTACCACAAAGATAGGAGGAGATCCAACGAGTAAAACCAGGTTGAAAGCCTATGAGATCAAGGTTATGTATGAGTAAAGCGTGGCAAACTTTGTCAAATGCTTTACTAAAGTCCGTGTATATAACGTCAGTGCTTAAATTATTTCTAAACCCATTCGAGACGTAGGTAGTGAATTCAAGTAAATTAGTTATGGTTGATTTGCCTTTACAAAATCCATGTTGAGAACTTGCAATCAGTGTTGGGATCGAAAATGCTAGGTAATTGGTAATGATGGCTTCGAAAAACTTGGGAATGGCGGAGAGCTTTGCTATTCCACGATAGTTTTCTATGGAGGACCTGCTCCCACTTTTATAAAGAGGTATAAGAAAAGATTCTTTCCATGAAGTTGGGAAAATCCCACACTGTAAAGACAGATTAAAGAACTGTGTTAAGGGCTGGTAGATGTATTCAGCACACTTTTTAAGAAAGCATGTTGGGATCAAGTCTGGGCCATATTTGAAAGACTCTTTTAAGGCCTTTATGTGTAATAAAACATCTTCCGGGTTTAAATGAGAAACATGGATTGAGCTAATGGAGTGTGGTAAATAAGGGTATCCGTTAGATGATAAATTTATTCCAGAAGAATAATCGGACTTGAAGAATTGAGCAAAGAAGTTGGCAATCTCTAGGTCGTCACTAGAGATTTTATCTTTAAATTTCATAGATGAAGGAAACCCTTTTGCCCTGCGTTTAGCGTTTACGAAACCATAAAATGTCTTCGGATTGCAAATAATGTTCTTTTTAATTTTACATAAGTAAGCATTGTAACACTTTTCAATTCTAAATATTTATGGCGCAAAACAGAGTATTGTACATAATCAGAGTGTAAACCAGTTTTTTTTGTATAGTTTAAAGAAGCGTGACTTTCGATTTTTTAAAGATTTGAGTTCTTTAGTGCACCAGACTTGCATTGGCTCATCAATACGTAAACAGATGCGCTTTGGTACGAACTTTTCAAAGAGGCTGTATATAGTACTATTGAAGTGAGATAAGTTTCGCTCGACATCCTCATTGTAATGAGGCCAAACAAGTTTGGAAAGTTCTTTAATTATCCTTTTGAAGTTGGCTCTAGAATCAAAAGATTTAATAGAGTCATAAGGTTTCGTAATACAATCGCGATTATAGTTTATGATTTCGTAGGCTATTTCAAAAGATGGATGGTAAGCGTCTTCGGGAAGAACGTCGATTTACAGTGAATTTTGACAAGTCATCAACAAAGGCCAAGTATAACACGTTTCCTAACTTGTTCGGAATAACATTAATCTGACTAAGACATAGGTTGGTCATTTCGTCCAAAAACTCATTACACAACTTAAATGACACTGGGACAATATTGTCATCAATTATTCTCCACGAGATGTGTGGCAGGTTAAAGTCACCCAAAACAACTATTGAGTCCACGGGCTTAATCAAAGAACTTACAGTTTTTATAAGTGAAATGTGGTGCATATACACTGATAAATCAGATGACGGTGGAATGTAATTAACAGCTAAATAAATATACGTATGCATTTAAATTCTATGTTTTCTATATAAGGTAAAATAACATCTTCAGATGGTATTGAAGAATGTATAGCCAATAGGACCCCGCCCTCGGTTCTGTCTAAGCGATCGTTTCTATAAATCTGATAACCATCACAAAAAATTTCGGAATCAAAGACATGTGGTTTTAACCAAGTTTCAGTGAAAGCAATAATTCTATAGTTACAATTGATCGTTTTTAAGTAAAAATCAGTTAATTTGGTATTTAAACCTAAAACATTCTGATAATAGATATTCAAGAAAGAATTTAGAATTAGTTTTTTGGACCAGTATTCTGACGAGGAATTTGTACAGTATCTGGGTCGTTCGCAGTTGACTTAGGTGAAAACTCGCGAATAAAAGCACCAGGGGGCCAGAACGACTGATCCAAAATCACATCGTAATCTTCATCAAAAACATCAATCCTAAATGAAGAAATTTTTCGCTCGTAATTAAATTTAAACTTATGTATTACTAAACCCTCGGCCTTAATTTTCGATTTGATGTAAGACTTAAGGTCGTTGACGGAAGTGTCTTTCTGAAATCTAGACACGAATATCGATTTTCGCGGTGGAACCACAACCAGCTTAGTAGCCGTTGGTTGAACTGAATTGGCAGTATTTTGTTGTTCAGGGGTTCGATTTGGGGCCTCGGAAGTGGACTGAACCACTTCCAAGGAAGTGGATGAACCCACTCCTTTGGAAGTAGGTGGCACCACTTCTTTGGAAGTCGACGGAATCACTTCTTTGAAAGTGGACGGAACCACCCCCTTAGAAGTGGATGGAACCACCTCCTTGGAAGCGGACGGAATCACTTCCTTGGAAGTGGACGGAACCACTTCTTTGGAAGTTGGCGGAACTACTGCTTGGGGACTGGGTGAGGCCAAGTCGATTAATTCCAACATTTTCGATTGGAGACCTAGCTGGGGAGGGTTTAAATTCAGGGGCTCAGGCAAACTAGGTTCTCGATTATTTAAATCATTCGAAATGTTTTTTTCTACAACAGGAGAACCATCTAAACACTTGAATGACCCAAAAAGTTTTTCGTAATGGTAAAATTTCACGGAAATTTTAGGAAACTCCTTACCGATTTCAGAAAACGCATTTCGAGCTAAAAAGCTTGAAAAGATCAATTTCAGCTCGTCTACATTTTACACATGACCAACGAACACCCTTGTTATCATTTATGGCATCTACAATCCTACCTGTCAACCCTGCGCACTTCATATGACCAAGCGCATCGCAGAGCCAGCAAGACACGTAGCGTCCGGACTCGATTTTTATTTGACACTTTTCGTAAATACAGTACATTTTTAAAACGACAAAAAAAAGTTCTGTTATTAATTAAAAAAGGAAAAGTTCAACTAATAATTTATAAAAGTTGGTTTTAATTAAAAGCAACCCTGAAAGTTTTATAGGCAAGTGTTTATATAGCAGCGAGCAGCTTGAGAGTCACTGTATTCTGACACTCAACAAACAACGCAAACAGCTGTTTGTTTTTTTATCACCAATTTTCTTGTCTCACTTTTTTTTTGTGGCATAGTCTTTAGTTCGTGGCACTTTAAAAAGAGAGAGAGAGCACTAGACGCCGCCGAGCTTATTTTACTCGGGCGCCAATTATCGGCTTGTTTGTTATAAGCCGAAAAAAAATAATTTTTTTAGTGGTCAGTAGACCTTTACTCGAGTAATTCTTTTCTATTATCATCCTGCGGGTTGGGGTACTAAAGGTCATGATAAAGTCGAACTGCTTTCAAATGATCAGGCCAGATCTGGCCTTTCAGTTGAGGCCGAATCAAAAGCTGAATAAGCTCCCCCTATGATACTGAAAATGCTGGAAAACGTAAGCACTTGAATGGTGCCGCTCGTAAACGTCTTAAGAAACTCCTGGCTAAGGGTATCAAATACGAAACCGCTTTAGCAATTGCCAAACAGTCCCAAAGGCCGGCACAAAGGGAGGCGACCAATAAAAGGGACGATCCAATAGTATGACCCCACCAAATTTCCAAAGAGGACAAGGCACAAGCCTCCTCTTGATGGAGAGGCAGCCAGTGCCTTAGTAACGGTGGCTCGTCCTGACGGTGTGTCATCAGGATCTTTTAGAGACGCCCTCACCACTATTAAGCTGGGCATAATCCCACAGGATTATCCTAGTACCATCTGGTCTTCTGAACAACTGAAGATCAGAAGGAGGACCATTTTGAATGAAGTGTTTAAACTTCAAGTTGGCACTATTAGTCCCCGCTTCACGGGCTGCGCGACTCGCCAAGGATGGCTTTCAGTTGTCTGCGATGATTCTAATACTGCAGAGTGGTTAAAAGACATCGTCCCAAAACTAACTCCTTGGGAGGGGGCGCTAGACAGCAGATACAGAAGAATCCTCAATCGGACAAGTAGGACCACAGTGGTGGAAATCGCAATAGCTGTAGATCCGATGTCAGCTGAAACAATCCGTCACCATAATAATTGTAACATAGCAGAGCACACTTATGTGTCACGACCATAAGTACTTATAATATTACATCTTCTCTCGAACGCTCTTTTGAAACCTAACTATAGATTTATCGATTATTGAATAAAGCCAGCACTAGCCAATTAATTACTTGCGGTTTTTATCGCTGCAATAATATTGTAAATACAATAATTATTAGCATTTATTGTGATTCGTAAGCACGAATATATCACAAAACTGGCGACGTATCAGGAGAATACGGATCAACAGGAAAATAAACCTTCATTCAATATGGAAGAACTTATGAAGGCAATGATGATGGTGCCTCAATTTGAGCCTAGTATTGAGACGTGGGCAATATGGAAGGAAAAACTGGATATTCACTTGGCAGAAATAAAGTGCGATAAAGAAGAAGAAATGAAAAATGTGTTGCTGAAGACGGTGGGCACGGCCGCATATAGCACACTTCACAGTCTATGTAGTCCTAAGTCACCGCGACAAAAAACTTTCAAAGAATTGTGCCTTATATTAGAGACGCATTATACGCCTCCGTTAATTGTATTCCAAGAAAGAAAAAAGTTTCACTTATCAAAACAATTAGATAATGAATCAGCTGCAGAGTGGTACACTCGCATAAAAAAGCTTGCGTTAACCTGCAAATTTAACGAAAATTTAAATGCATTCATCTTAAATCAGTTCATAGTTGGGGCGAAGACCAAAATTTACGAAAAATTGTGCGAAGAAACCGAAACTTTAACATGTGAAGATTCTTTAAGAAAAGCAATGGTTTTGGAATGCAAAATGGCGGCAAAGGCGGAAAATAAAAGTGAGGTTAACGTAAATTTTGTAAAAAAGAACAAAAACTTCAACAAAGATACTAATAAATCCAACAAAAACGACCGAAAAGCGTGTAGTCATTGCGGATGGCGTAATCACGAGTCCGAAAAATGCAAATTCAAGAAAAGCAAATGCAATTCATGCGGTAAAATTGGACATCTTGCCTCTGTATGCCGGATTAAAGTGCAATTAAATTACGTAAAAGTAGTAGTAAGGTTGAAGATGACTGTAAATATGATATTTTTCTATTTTTAGTGTAAATGATCAAAAGTCGAATGAGGTGTATTCTCTTTCTGTTTCGTTTGACAGTATTGAGGTTAGAGCAGCCTGTGATACAGGTGCTCCATGTACGCTGATATCACAGAAATTTTTCAAACAACACTTTAACAAAAATATTCGTAAGTGTAACACACCCTATCTAGATTATAGTGGTGATCGCATACAAATTTTTGGTGAGTACAATGCACAGATTATGTACTTGGGTATTAAGAAAGAGATTACTGTAGTTGTGACCAAACATGACAACCCACCTCTATTAGGTAGATCATTTTTACCCGCGTTCAACTTTGAACTTCTACAAGTCAATTCAATTAACAATATTACTAAAGAGGAGTTAGCTCGAAATATTAAGAGTGAATTTTCAAATGTTTTTCAAGACTCACTTGGAAAATACAATGTGAGCAAATTATCTTTAACAATACCTATTAGGTAACAAATTTAAGTTCTTAACTGACCACAAACCACTGGTGTCAGTTTTTAGTGAAATTAAGGGCTTACCCGTTATGGCATCTGCTCGTGTTCAAAGGTGGGCACTAATTCTATCTGGGTTCAATTACACTGTAGAGTATGTCAAGGGCAGCCTTAATGATGCTGACAACTTATCAAGAATACCAAAATCTGTTATTGGTGAAGATTCATCAAAATGTAATTTTATAAATTTTGTTGAGTCTGATAACCACATTTCTTTAAATTTTAATGATATCGCAAGAGAGACCAAACGAGATCCTTTGTTTTCAAGACTGCTTGAAGCAATTCAAAGTGGTACATTACAAAATATAAAAAATTAAAATTTTAAAGCATATCGCGACAAAGCAGACCAGTTGAGCATCAAATATGGATGTATAATGTGGGGCTATAGAACGGTCATTCCACCGAAACTAAGACTCTCGGTCTTAGAATCGCTACATCTTTCTCATCTGGGTATAGTGAAAACAAAAGGTCTTGCGCGTTCCTACGTATGGTGGCCAGGGTTAGATAATGATGTCGAGATATTGATTAAAAGTAGAAAACCGTGTCAAGTTTACAGTCTAGTCCAAAAAAAAGCAAGCTGATTTAATGGAAACCAACAGATTCTGTTTGGAGTAGAATTCACTTAGACTTTGCAGGACCTATTAAAAATTTTTATTTTCTCATTGTCATTGACTCATATTCCAAATGGGTGGAGATATTTAAGACCAAAGACATAAAATCTATTTCGTTATAAACAAATTAAGAGACACTTTCAGTCGTTTTGGACTGGTAGATGTATTAGTCAGTGACAATGGCTCACAATTCACTTCAGCTGATTTCAAGAAATTTTTACGTTGCAATGCGATCAAACAAACATTAACACCACCTGGCCACCCAGCATCAAAAGGTGAAGCTGAAAACTTTGTAAAAACTTTCAAAAAGTCATTTCATGCTTCCCTGAAAGCAAATGATAATGCTAACATCGACATTATAATCAGTCGATTTTTGGCAGACTATCGCAACTCAGTACATTGTACCACAGGCGAGTCTCCAGCTAAAATTTTTTTTGGGAGACAACTTAAAACACACTCTTCTACTCTTAAACCCCCTTTGGTAAAGCAGAAAATTATTGAAAAACAAGAAAATAGTGAACGCAACTACCGTGGAAAACGCGAACTAGAACTGAGTCGGGGTCAAAAAGTTTGGATTCGTGACTACAGTAATCCCAATAAAGCTAGCTGGTATCCAGGTACAATTCGCGAACAGTTAGTCCCTAGGTCATACTGCTGTACATTGTTAAATAATAGAACAATCAAAACCCATCTTAATCAAATAAGACGTCGAAACTCTAATGTAGTGTCTGAATCGGAAAATGCCGTTGAAGTAACTGAATCAGCAAACACTTCAAGCGATAGCGCTAATACTGAAGGTAGCATTAATACTGACTCTGAGACTAATCCCAACACTTTAGTTGTAAATGACCAGTCTACCAGCAAAAGAAGTAATGAAACTTGCAGTAAAGAGAATACGCCTTAGACGGCTGATGATATTACACCTAAACGCGCTTTAAGAACAGGTCAAGACGGTAAAGCCGTAAAGAAATAGTTTCTGATAATTTTTTTCCCTTTCCAAAAACAAACAAACAAAAAAACATAAAAAAAATATTTATAATTTATAATTTTTTATAAATTAAATTTTCTTTGTTAACAAAATATGAAACAACTAAACGCAAAACTCAAATGTAAACATTCCAAATTATCACTACAAAAACAAATGTAAATTTGAAAAATTATTACAAAAAAAAACATGTAAATTTTTTTGAACTATTATTACAAAACAAAAAAAAGGTAAATTTTTTCTAAACTTTTATCGTTACAAGAAATACAACTGTAAATTTTCTTAAAATTAATTAGTTAGCATCTTAAGAAATGAATTTTTATAAAACTAAAATAACTTTTCAACCTTGAGGGAGGCGTGTTGTTGTTGTTGTTGTTGTTGTTGTTAACAATGCATTGCCCTGTCTAGAGTGTATGATCATTCCGAAGATCTTCATCAAGCTCTTCTAAGGGGAGTCCAAGGAAACGTGCAGTTTCAACAGGGTTTGTCCAGAGGGGTTAGAAGAGTAGGTTCAGATGAACAATTGAAGAGATGTAGAGTATCATGGGGGGTCCTAAGGCGCGTTCTTCTTCAGCAATATCTGGGGGAGGACTGTTCAGAACGGGATTCACAGGTAGAGATCCGAAAAAAGTGTCTACCGACTCGGTGTGGATGTCGGTTAGAGCCCGCTTATGATTCTGCAGATCAAACGGCAAGGTAATATGATGCCGGATATCATCATAATGCTTACGGAGATGTTTCCTTATGTCTCTCGGGGGCGGATCTGTGTCCAAAAGATGACGGTTTGGATGTGTTGGCTTGTGGCAGTTCAGAAGGAATTGCCTGCTCAGCATTTCCGCGTGCCCTTTTACATTGAGCAGTTTTGCCTCCTGATGGAGGTGAGACTCGGAAGACATGAGGAGACATCCCGTAGCAGTTCTGATGACAGTATTTTGGCAGACTTGTAACTTCGTCCAGTTGGTGTTATGTACATTAGGCGACCATATGGGTGCAGCATAGTCAAAGACTGGTCGGCCAATGGTCTTATATGTAGTCAGCAACGTTTGTTTGTCTTTTCCTCAAGTACTGCCGGCAAGTGACTTGAGGATCTTGTTGCGACCACGTACCTTTGAGACCATTGCAGACACATGACCAGCAGATGAGAAAGTATTATCCAGTGTCACCCCAATAACTTTGGGTGGCTGACAGTTGGTAGCTTAGTGCCATCAACGAAAATGTCTAATTCATTTCTCACCTGGTGCGAGGCGTGTAACATAGCAGAGCACACTTATGTGTCACGACCATAAGTACTTATAATATTACATCTTCTCTCGAACGCTCTTTTGAAACCTAACTATAGATTTATCGATTATTGAATAAAGCCAGCACTAGAATTTTCACCACCAAACAAGAAACGTGCCAATTAATTACTTGCGGTTTTTATCTCTGCAATAATATTGTAAATACAACAATTATTAGCATTTATTGTGAATATTCGTAAGTACGAATATATCACAATAATATTATCAGTTTGGCTTGTGCCAAAGTGAAACTGAGGCTTAAAACCAAACCGTCTCTGCCCCGGGTAGCTGATGAAGCCAGCGGCAGTGATGAAAATGTTGCGGTAGAAAAGAAGGCTGTAGAACAAACAGCCTGCAGCTCAAAATCGGCAGAGATGACGCTAGGCTTGGAGGATGTACAAACTAAGCTTCAGCTAGAATCCACAGCAGTAGCTACGATTATCGACTCCACCGCCCTCTCAAAGCCGGCAAACAAATCAACTAGGCAGTGAAAACTCTAGCCCCGGAGTCGACAAAAAATGGGCCAAAGTCAGCCATCTAATGGGGATGCTTTGTTCAGCGGCAACCTAAAGTCATCGGTGGCGGATAGGAACCGCAAACAATCTTTATAATGTCAGCCCTCGCAGTTCGAGGCGTCTAAAATGCCTCCAGGTGAATCTTCACCATGCCAAGGCAGCTTCGGATGTTCTTAGCAGAAGATTCAGCAGATAAGGTCTGGGAGTGGCCTTCATTCAAGAACCATGAATTTTACATGGTTCTGTAAAAGGTTTAAGCAGTACTGAAGGCAAATTAATCTATGCCACCGGTTCCCGTCGCAGGGCGGCGATGCTTCTAAATTGTTCCGCTCCTACAGTTCATGACGGCTGATTTGGTTGCAGTTTGGGCAAAAATTCCAACCCCAAGAGGCGAAAAGAGGCCATTTTGGCATCAGCTTACTTTCCGGGTGAGGAGGAAACAGCGCCAACTGCTGAATCCAAATCTCTCATTGAGTATTGCCAACAGAAGGGTATCCCATGGGTCCTCTGCTGTGCCGCAAACTCCCACCACACAGCTTGGGGTAGTACGAAGATAAATAAGAGAGGGAAGCACCTCCTGGAGTTTATTAGTAGCCACAATATCAATGTAATAAACCGTGGTAATGAACCCACTTTTGTAAACGCTTGACCTTACTCTATGTAGCCAAAACATAGCCTTCGCTGTCACAAATTGGCACATCTCGGGGAGGAATCAATGTCGGACCACAATCATATTGTATTCGACATGGTTCTCTGACCATGAGCCCGTTTTCAGAAATCCGAGGAAAACGAAGTGGGAACTATTTCGCTTTACCATGCAAGAACGCGACAATTGCTTGCACCAACCAATAACTACGGGGCGGGAGCTCGAGAGAGAGACTGAACAGCTTCACCCAGATATCACAATAGCTTTCTACGAGAGTTGTCCCCAAGCCAAACAACGTATACAACGTGATGTTCCTTGGTGGAACAAAAAGCTTGCACAATTAAGATGTCAAGCCAGAAGGCTGTTTAATGCAGCTAAAGACACCCCTATAGAAACGCTCTAACTTCTTATAATAGAGAAGTTAGAAAATCTAAGAGGACAACCTGGAAAGAACACTGCGACAATAATAAAAATCTCCCTATGGCAGTGAGGCTCCAAAAAGCCCTTGCGAGAGGCCATAGCAACGTCATTGGTACTCTGAAGAACTCAGAAGGGAGCTACACGAAGCAGCCGGAATACACATGCAAACTTTTGCTTGCTACTCACTTCCCGGACTATATACCAGGCTATCAACACTCACATCCCGTATTAGAGAACTCTCCAACAATTAGTCGTAGAGAAAAGAAGGTCCTTATCGACTTTCAGTCCTTTCAAATCTCCAGGACCGGATGGTGTCTATCCTTGTCTGTTGCAGCAAGGAATCAACTATACAGCTCCAGTCTTATCAAATTTATATAGAGCATCCCTGCTATTAGGATATATTCTCAACAGGTGGACAGAGGTTAAGGTTGTATTTATACCGAAACCGGGGAAACCGGAAAATCTGCCATCGTCATATCGACTAATAAGTCTCAGTTCCTTTCACCTAAAGGGAATGGAGACAATTTTAGATCAGCACATTAGGGAAGTAAACTTAAAGAAACACCCTCTGTGTAAACACCAATTTGCCTATCAACCCGGAAAATCCACTGAGACTGCTATCCATTGCCTTACTGAAAAAATTGAAAAGGCCATAGAGTCTAAAAACATAGTCCTGTGTGCATTCATCGATATATCAGGCTCTTTCGATAATACGAAGTATCAGGCCATTGAGGAAGCCGCGATTAGCAAGGACGTAAGCCCAACGATCACTCGCTGGGTCCTGGCCATGCTAAAGCAAAGAAAAATCAGCTTTGAGATAGAAGGGAGTGCTGGCTCAATCGTGGCCACAAGAGGAAATTCTTCATATTTTGAAGGGCAATGGCTTTGACGTGCAGAGATATGTGGATGACTTAGTAGCCTGCGTAACAGGAATGCATGAAGAAACAATATCCGATCGCATGCAACAAGCCCAGCGCATCATTGAAATATGGTGTGCTAACAAAGGGTTATCTATCAACCCAAATAAGACAGTCTTGGTGCCTTTCACGAGGCGAAGAAAGCTGTCTATGTTAGAGCCGTCCCTAGGAGGCAGCCGCATAGGTTTTTCTACGGAAGCAAAATACCTAGGAGTAACATTGGGCAAAACCCTCACATGGAATGCTCATTTGGAGGCTACCATAAATAAAGCAACGATGGCCTTTTTCGCCTGCACTAGACTTTATGGCAAAACATGGGGGCTGTCTCCCAAAATGACGTAATGGTCACTTAATACAGTTTTGAAGCCAATAGTCACATACGTTTTTCTAGTCTGATAGCCTAAGACTGCTCAAAGAACAGAGGCAACTAAGTTAAGTAAGCTGCATCGGCTAGTCTGTGTCGGTATAACAGGTGCAATGAGAACGTGCCCTGCTAATTCTTTAAGTGCCCTTGTGGGAATACCTCCTTTCCCTATTCTGATAGAGAAGGAGGCCACACTTGCTGCATTAAGACTTCAAAACATTTCTGATCTAAAAATCGGAAATATGACAGGACATATGAAGATAGTTAAGAATTTCATAAATAGTCCTATATTGCAAGTAAGTGATGCAATAACTCCTACGCTCAGGATCATGCGAAACTTTGAAGTTTCGATCGTAGATCGAGTGCTGTGGGACACAGGGAATCCTTATGCTGAATCCGATTCTGAGGTTTGGTATACGGATGGATCGAAGTTGGAAGATGGTAAAACGGTAGCTGGTATCTATGGACCAAATTACAAAAAATCAGTACCGATTATAATTTTTGTTAGGAAGTTTTTTAAAATTTTAGGCAAAATATTTAAGAAAGTTTTTTATTACGAAAGACAGATTATGTTCCTTTCTTGATAACTGTCAAAGACTTTACGGACTAAATTTTAGAGACATGCAGGCATCTATATACTATGACTTTTTGTTTGGCCTCAAAAAATTTTTCCAGACTACTTTCATGTATTTGAACTCGAAAATATTTAGCCTTCTTTGCTTTTACCTTTTGGTTTCCTGGAATGAGCAAAAAGGTCAAATCCGCCTTGAGGCGGACCCATTCTCTAAGTATCAAAATTCATAAAAATTTCGTAACATCATAAATTAGAATACACTAGTACTAGTAAAAAGTACAGCAGGTATAAACAATTTTTCGAGCTAAGCTCCAATAAGAAACATTCATAATTGATACATAAGTACACACCATAGGTAGAGCAAACCAATAATACACAAAAAAGTGGTATGAAGGAATGCAAATTAGAAACCTCAGTGTGCTTCTGCATAAATATGCACGCCTAATAATATACTCATATTCCATGTATCATATGGAAAATATGTCGCGGTCTTATGTCTAAAGGTATGAAATTGGCACGCTTATAAGAAATTTGACTTAGAAATACTACAGGGCATCGTAGCTGATTTGTTATAAGCAATTGCTTTAACCGCTTCGGTGCAGACACAGTAGTTCTGTGTCCGAAAATCCATCTGATGTGGACCCTGGAAAGTCCGAAACGTCGTCATGGTATCCATCGCTGTGTAAATCTTTGTCAATTTTCTCTAAGTATCAAAATTCCTTTTCATTTTAATTATTGATAAGTTTTTGTTGTTGGATCGGAATTACAACCAAAAATGCTTAGAATATGTAAAGAACACTATTTAAAATATTGTTATATTTTTTCTTTTACTCTAGAGCACTTTAAACTATTTTGAATTTTTTTCCTCAGAAGAGTCATTATCAGACGGTAATTGTTAAAAAAACTTTTCATTTTCATTATTGATAAGTTTTTGTTGTTGGATCGGAATTTCAACCAGAAATGCTTAGAACATGTAAAGAACACTGTTTAAAAACTGTTATATTTTCTCTTTTACTCTAAATAATTTTTTTTTAAACTCACATAAAGCCCAAATTATTAAACCACGATAAATAACTGAAATTACTCAGAGCCAAAAATGCCTAATAAGCGGTTTTTGGGCTCAGGGGTAGTCGAAACGGTGGAAACGAAAAAAAAACTATACGCAAATCTATTTGGTTTAATAAGGAAATTCTTATTGATATTATTAAGTGCAATCTCTTTGCGATTTCTTTTTATATGTGTTATCAGTAAGAAAATCTTCTCAAGATTTCCTTAAAAATATGAAAAAAAGGTGAAAGAGTGAAAACTTTTTATTTTAATAAGATGATCTTAGGGTTCCAAACAAGAAGATATGACTTATTAACTGATTTCTGTATAATTGTAGGTATTAAAAAGATGATCTTAGGGTTCCTAACAAGAAGATTTGACTTATTAATGTTTTCAATGGGAAATCTGGCAGAAAACGAACCGATTTCTTAGGGTTCCAAAGAATAAGGGTTTACTTATTAATGTTTTCAAAGGGAAATCTTGCAGAAATCGAATTGATTTCTTAGGGTTCCTAACAAGAATATTTGACTTATTAATAGCCGCATTCTTCTGGTAGTTATCGCTCCGGCTCACCCTCGATTCTCACGGGAACAGTCCGGTTCATGGTAATGTGAGTTGGCAGCACTGACAGAAAACGTCACTTTTCACAGCAAGAAGAAGAGAAACAAACAAACAGAGCGTGAAAATAACTGAAAATAATTTAAAGTTAAATAAAACCATGGAAGAACAATTATTTATTATTGCTTAATTGAGAAAATCACTTTGAAATATGGCTGCCAAATTTTGTATGTATACTGTGAACTGTCAATTCTGACACTTCATGTGCAAGTGCTGCCAAGTTGACACCAAAAAACCAATTAAACACAGCGTGAACCAGAGTTCTATGTGGATTTATCTGGCTTTCGTCGTTGTTGTTGCATTTACATGTAAAATTTTTTATCTATCTCTGGTTCATTACCAGAAGAATGCGCCTAATGTTTTCAAAGGGAAATCTTGCAGAAAACGGACTGATTTCTTAGGGTTCCTAACAAGAAGATTTGACTTATTAATGTTTTCAAAGGGAAATCTTGCATCATCATCAGCAGACATCCTGTAGAACAAAGCTGCAATTAGACGCTGGGAAGCAGAAGTACCTGATGGCTCGATGGTAAGCACCTGTGTTCAGCATTCAATATGTGGTTAGTTCGATTCGCGGTGGAGGCAATATGGCAAGTGTGGTAGGCAATGTGAGGAGGAGTGCGGTGAGATGGCGTGAAGGAAATATAAAAAGGCAACATAAGAAGGTAAAGGCAATACAAGAGAAATATAAAATTGAATCGTAACTGATAATCTGAAGTTCTCGAAGACAATATAAGAACTCTGAAATATAATATTAATTTTTTTATTTGATATATCAAAAAGAACATCTTCTTGGGAAAACATTAATAAGTCAAATCTTCTTCTTAGGAACCATAAGATCGTCTTATTAATACTAATAAACAGTTATCTGCAAGATTTCTCTTTGAAAACATTAATAAGTCAAATCTTCTTGTTAGGAACCCTAAGATCGTCTTATTAATACTAATAAACAGTTATCTGCAAGATTTCTCTTTGAAAACATTAATAAGTAAAGTCTTCTTGTTAGGAACCCTAAGAAATCAATTCCTTTTCTGCAAGATTTCCGTATGAAAACATTAATAAGTAAAATCTTCTTGTTAGGAACCCTAAGAAATCAAGTCGTTTTCTGTAAGATTTCCCTTTGAAAACATTAATGATTCAAATCTTCTTGTTAGGAACCCTAAGAAATCAATTCGTTTTCTGCAAGATTTCCCTTTGAAAACATTAATAAGTCAAATCTTCTTGTTAGGAACCGTAAGAAATCAATTCGTTTTCTGCAAGATTTCCCTTTTAAAACATTAATAAATAAAATCTTCTTGTTACGAACCCTAAGATCATCTTATTTATACATACAATTATGCAGAAATCAGTTAATAAGTCATATCTTCTTGTTTGGAACCCTAATAAATCGGTTCGTTTTTTGCAAGATTTCCCTTTGTAAACATTAATAAGATTTTCTCTTCAAATATAAAAAGAACTTGTTCTTGAAGAAAATCTATAGAGATATCATATGACTTTTGTTCTATCTTGTTCTGTGTATAATTTTTGTTAGGAACTTTTTTAAAATTTTAGGCAAAATGTTTAAGAAAGTTTTTTATTACGAAAGACAGATTATGTTCCTTTCTTGATAACTCTCAAAGACTTTACGGACTAAATTTTTGAGACATGCAGGTATCTATATATAGTATGACTTTTTGTTTGGCCTCAAAAAATTTATCCAGACTACTTTCATGTATTTGAACTCGAAAATATTGATACTTTTTTGCTTTGATCTTTTGGTTTCCTGAAATAAGCAAAAAAGTTCAAGTCAGCAAGAGCTAGTTAAGCAAATATTTGCAGATACGAATTTTCGAGATGATCCAGTGCCTGGTGAGCTAGTATATTATATTCCACACCATTGTGTGCTTAAGAAATTTCGTGTGGTATTTAATGCGAGCTGTAAAACAGATACAGGAGTATCTTTGAATGAGGTGCAAATGCTTGGAGAAAAGTTGCAAAGAGATTTAGCTGATATCATAATGCGATTTAAGCGTCATAGGATTGGCATAAGCTGTGACGTGCGAATAGTAGAGAGCCAGTATGACCTACAGAGAATATTCTGGCGCGAAAGTCCCAGGGAAAAGTTGCGCGAGTATTGTTTGACAGTCGTTACATATGGGATGACTGCATCGGCCCACTTGGCGGTGCGTTGCTTAATCCAAGCAGCCACAGATGAGCTTGAGCATTTCCCATCAGCAGCTAGAGCGATTATAAATGATTTTTTATATGGATGATGGTATCACTGGAGCAAGCAATGCCGATGTGGCGATCAAATTAGGTAGGGAAATGAAATTCGTGGTAGGTAGTGCAGGCATGGAATTGTGCAAGTGGCATTCCAATAGTAAGTGGTTTGCAAGTGATTTCCAATCAGAAGAATCAAACACAGTGTTGATGGCTGACAACACTGATACATCCGTGCTAGGCCTGAAATGGCAAATTAATAGTGACAATCTCACATTTAGAGTAAAGGCGCCAGAGATACCTGCGCTAATTAGCAAGCGCATTGTTTTAAGTTGTGTTGCGCAACTTTATGACCCAAACGGTTACATAACACCAGTTACAATTATTGGCAAAATAATAGTGCAAGATTTGTGGAGATTGAAAATGGGCTGGGATGACGAGGTGCCTAAGAATATTAAACTCAGATGGTGCGAATTCTGGGAAGATATTTCAGAGCTAGAACAATTCGAATTGCCTCGATTTATCGGTGCTAGTGCTGATGCGACCGTCCAGTTGCACGGGTTCGCAGATGCATCTGAGAAGGGCTTCGGGGCAGCGATTTACGTGCGAGTAGTATCGAGCAAGGGCGAGATAAGATCTGAGTTGCTAGTATCCAAGGCTAGAGTCGCGCCACTGAAAATCATCTCAATTCCTAAACTTGAGCTAGCTGCTGCGGAGCTGTTGAGCAGGTTATACTTGAGCGTTATACGGAGCATGGAATGGGAGTCAGTCGACTATGTGTTGTGGTCTGATTCCATGATAGTCCTGCATTGGATACGGAAGCTACCATGTGAAATGAAGGTCTATGTAGCAAATCGGGTGGCTTCTATCCAGGCAAACACAGATATCAGTAAGTGGCGACATGTGAGAACGAGCGATAATCCAGCAGACCTTCTAACCAGGGGTATCAGTGCGAGCAAGATTGTGGGCAATCAACTATGGTTGCACGGCCCGATATGGCTTGGGCTGCCGAGCGAGGAGTGGCCAAGAAGTGCCTCTGTGCAAGGGAGCGTACCAGAAGATACATTGCCTGAGCTGAAAGTGCATGTCGCATTCGAAGCAAGACCAACATGGAGGGATAGGAGCAACGCTAATGTGGAAGAAATTCCACTGGTGCAACGTGCTAGTTCTTTGGACAAACTCATTGGAGTCATGTCACAAGTGCTAAGGTTTGTGCGTCTGTTGAGAGCTAGTGTTAATCAGAGCATCCGGACATCAAACCGGGGAGCTCCTCAGATGGCCGTTCCGACCATTGAGGAACGCTCTAGAGCTTTAGATCTAATAATTAAAGAAGCGCTGGGGCTAGTTTACATGAAGGTGATTCGTGCTTTGTCCAAGGAAATGCCGGTGCCTGATGGGAGCAAGATCGAATCATTGAAACGGAAGAGCAGAATGTGATTACGAAATGAAACATCCAGCTATTATCCCACCGGGTTTTAGATTGTGCCAGTTAGTTATGAGCAAAGCCCATCAAGCCACTAAACATGGAGGGATCCAGGTTATGATGCAATATATCCGACAACGTTTTTGGATACCGCGACTGCGAAGTGAGCTTAGAAAATTTATCGGTGCGTCATCTGTGCTAGATATGCCAAAAGATTAAGCGAACAGCTAATGGCTGATTTGCCAGCTGATCGAGTGCAAGTCGGGAAACCATTCCTACACACTGGAGTGGATTATGCAGGTCCCTTTGAGATCAGACAACTGGATAAGAATGAGCGTTGTGTAGTGAAGAGGAAGAGTTGGGTCGCTATATTTGTGTGCCTTAAAACAAGAACTGTGCACATCGACATGATCATTGACTTAACTTCTAAATCCTTTATAGCTTGCTATGAAAGATTCATCGCCAGGCGTGGCAGATGTGAGAGCATCTACAGCGACAATGGGACATCCTTTGTCGGAGCATCGAAAGAGATTGCTAGAGCTTATGAGCGCTGGAGAGCTAGTGATATGTTTGCGGAGCTAATGTTGAAGGGGACAGAGTGGTATTTCATGACCCCAGCTGCACCGCATCAAGGCGGTATGTACGAGGCAGCTGTGAAGTCAATGGAACATCACTTGACACGCATGATAGGGCAAAGGTGCTTAGAATATGAGCAGTTTCTAACTCTTCTAGTACAAATAGAAGCCATATTAAACTCGCGTCCACTGTATCCACTGGGCGATGATCCATTAGATGTGCAAGCGCTAACTCCAGGTCATTTCCTGGTAGGCGAACCTTTGGTGCTACCTCCTCCATTTGAGCTGGCACCGCAACTTGGATCCAGAGGACGAAAGCTATGGCAAGAAAGACAGAGCATGGTAAAACACATATGGAAGCGCTGGCAAGATGAATATCTTACAACTTTACTAGAGCGGAAGAAATGGCACAAGGAGCATGAGGGCTTGAAGATTGGCCAACTGGTCATCATTAAGAGCGAGAACTTCCCACCAGCGGCATGGGCTTTGGGAAGAGTTGTAGAGCTTATAACGAGCAAGGATGGGCTAGTGCGCAATGTGGTCGTACAAACAGCTACTAACAAGCTAACCCGACCAGTGCAAAAGATTTGTGTGTTACCGATTGCTACGAGTGCTAGTACCTAATCATGGTGAGAGCTAGTTTGAGCAAGCTGAACGGGGCAGTGTTCCGTATGAATCCACCTTCATACGAAGTAATGTGCTTATTGACATTGATCTGGCAATGATGAGGCCATAGAGGTTAATCTGACAACGATGTGCGGTGAACGATGGATACATATAATAATGTGCTAGTCGTGCGACAAGGTTGTGCTGTAGGCTAGTCGTGCTATGGTGCTAGAAAAATAGTGAATCGGAGCTAGTTGTGATAAGTGGAATTATAAACAAATAAAAGTTGGTTTTTTACTTAATGTTTTCCAACTAAAATAAATTGTCTTTTATTTTGGGCTTGGGAATTATTGGGAGTTAAACAGTTATATTTTTTCTTTTACTATAGAGCACTTTAAACTGTTTTTAATTTTTTTTTTAACTCACATCAAGCCCAAATTATCAACCACGAAATGGCCTCTATATAAATCAAATGATAAGGGCATTTAGATGCGACGTCCGCGGAAAGATTCAAGATTTTTGGAATAAAGAAAAGCTAATCAGGTATGCTTTGGCCTAGATTTCGAGAAAAGCAGTCTCTCCAATACGAACCTACCGCTTATGTTACCGACTAAGCTTCAATATATTAAGACCATATTAATAAAAAAGAACATGATTTTATAGCGCAATTAATTTTAACCACGCTTTTATTAGGTTCACTTGTATGTTTGCTTGTTTGTTTGTTTGTTTGCTTGCTTTTACGTATGTGACTCTCGTTCGGTCTAAGCCCCAGTGGCCCAAAAACCGTAAAATGTCCCTAAAATATGGGTATCAAACGAAAGGGGAAGGCCCCAGGTTTCATTTGGACATAATATATATCGATAAATTAATAATAATAATTATTAATAACTAAGTTATCGATCAAAATATGATTGCCCAAAAACCTAAAAAATTCCGTGAAATATGGGTATTAAACGAAAGGTGAAGGCCCCAGATTTCATTTGGATGTCGACATATTTCGATAAATTTATCGGTAACTGAGTTATCGGTCAAAATATGATTGCCCAAAAACCTAAAAAAATCCCTACAATATGGGTGTCAAACGAAAGGCGAAGGCCCCAGGTTTCACTTGGACATCGACATATTTCGATAAATTTATCGATAACAGAGTTATCGGTCAAAATGTGGTTGCCCGAAAACCTTAAAATTTCCCTACAATATGGGTATCAAACGAAAGGTGAAGGCCCCAGGTCTCATTTGGACTTCGATATATTTCGATAAATTTATCGATAAATGAGTTATCGCTCAAAATATGATTGCCCAAAAACCTAAAAAATTCCCTACAATATGGGTATCAAACGAAAGGTGAAGGCCCCAGGTTTCATTTGGACATCGACATATTTCGATAAATTTATCGATAACTGAGTTATCGGTCAAAATATGATTGCCCAAAAACCTAAAAAATTCCCTACAATATGGGTATCAAACAAAAGTGGAAGGCCAGAGGTTTCGTTTGGGCTGCTGTGTTTTTCGATATATTTATCGATAATTTCATTGGACATTTGACTAAAAAGTAAAAAATAAATATAGTTTGAAAAAACTAAAACTTACGCTTTTAGAGAGTATTGAACTAAAAAGTTGAAAATAATTTTAAAAACCCTACACAGTAGTATTGTGGAAAAAGCGTGGTCCGCTTTGTGCCATAATTTTCGTATATCGAGCGCTCGACGCTTTTCCCACATAATGCTAGTTTCTTTACTACGCTTTCATTAGCTTTAGTTACATACATACATATGAATGTTTGCTTGTTTGTATGTAACTCTACTTCAGTCTACCCGATAGTGGCATATGACTGTCACAAAAAATGAAATGTGCCTTCAATATGGGTGCCAAACGATAGGAGGTTGGACTTCGATATATTTATCGATAACTAAGTTATCGGTCATAATGCCTACAATCTGGGTATCAAACAAAAGGAAAGTTCTACAGGCTTCTATTGGACTTTGGAATATTTCGATATATTTATCGATAACTGAGTTATCGGTCAAAATGAGGTTGTCCAATAATATTCAAAATTGCCTACAATATGGGTATCAAACGAAAGTGGAGGCCCAGAGGTTTCGTTTGCACTGCGGTATACTTCGATATTTTTATCGATTACTTAATAACACCTTTAACTAAAAAGTAAAAAATAAATATAGTTTAAAAAGTGAAAACACACGCTTTTAAAGAATATTGCACTAAAAAGTTAAAAATAATTTAAATAAAAAACGAAGATTATGGAACAAAGCGGACCACGCTTTTTCCACAATACTACTGTGTAGGGTTTTTAAAATTATTTTCAACTTTTTAGTTCAATACTCTCTAAAAGCGTGCGTTTTAGTTTTTTTAAACTATATTTATTTCCATTTGATACCCAAATGTCGAAAAATTCGGAATTGCTGAGAAAGAAGTTCACTGGAAAAAGATCGAATTTTTTAAAAACGGCTATGAACGGCTATTAAATATCTAAACGGCTTTATTAAGTACACTTTACTAAACAATATAGCCTCTTTACTTTTGTGAATCGTTGTGTAGTTATATAACTATTTGTGTACGAAACACAAAAGTTATAAAATTTGTTTAATATAAAATACCTTTCGCAAAGCACTTCAAAGCTACCCTAAAAGACGTAGAAACATGGAAAAACTTGGTAAGAGTAAATTCTACTTACTTTTTTCTGTGTTATCCATAAATATGTGCACTTGTTTTTAATCAAGCTTAAGTTTTTCCACTCTTGAATAGTTCACAGCAAAAAAAAATACGCAAAACCTTAATAATATTGTGGCGAAACAACAGACTTTGATGGCTTGTCAGAAACTAATGGTTGCCAGATGTAATGAATAAAACTGGTTTTAAGGTGTAATAATATATGTACTATTGGAAAATGCATACCTTTTTTGAACACTCAAAAGTATAAAAATTGAGTTTATGCCACAAATTTTGGATCTGGGACCAATGTGCAGTGGTGGTATTTGGTGATAAATTTGTAAGTAAACGAGAAAAACAGCAACTAACTTGCACGGCCGCCGCGGCACCTAGATTATATGGATTGCCGAAAATTCACAAGCCGCAGATGCCCTTACGACCCATTTCCACCTCGGTTATGGTGCCCTGTTACAACCTATCAAAATATATCGGGAAAACTCTTAAGCAACTTGTATCTGATAATTATAACGTGGGAAATGCATATATTTTGAAAGATAAATTAAGCAATATTAATGTTTGTGAAGAAGATGTACTAGTTTCGTTCGATGTCGTGTCTTTGTTCATAAATATACCTATAATGTTAGCAATTAGAATAATAATGAGAAAATGGGACAAAATTCAACACACAACTAATATCACAAAAGTAAAATTTCAACAAATACTTGACTTCTGCCTCAGAGAAAACAATTACATAGGCCGACAAAATGAGACCAACATTTTTGACCATAAACCAGACCATACTTTCCTGAAGGTTTTCGATGTGCTGAATTCAAATCTGGACGCACAATTGCTCTATCATGTCAGGATTTTGAGATATCCTAAAAAAAACACCGTTTTTGCCTAGTTTTGAGGTTATATATATACGACAGATTTTTTTTTTTTTAAAGCAAACATTGCATCTTGAAGAAGAAGTCTTCCTCTTACGAATAGCGTTGAGTTTGCTCGAATATCTTTTTTTTTCGCTAAGATAGAACAACCACACCGTATTGACATCAAGTTTATCACCAAACATGTAGACGACATCTTTGCAATAGTGAAACGCAAAGACGTGAATATAATCCTCGAGACACTAAACAAATGCCACCTTCAAACTACAATTTACAATAGAAATGGAAGAAAATGAAAGCATCCCTTTCCTAGATGTGTGCATATACAAAGCCAACAATACCTAGTATTATTTTAAATTGGTACTCAAAACCAACATCCTCTGGTCGCCTGATTAATTTTTTATCCTCTCAACCAACAAAGTACAAAATCAACACAGCGAAAAATCTGATACGAAAAATAATATAGAAAAAATACACACAATCCTGAAAAACAATAATTACCCTGACCACTTGATACATGAACTAATAAACCAGGAATTCATGAAACCCAGCAACCCACACAATAAACCACAAAATGCAACAACGGAAGCAAAGAAATACTACAGCGTCACATATATACCAAAGCTTAGTATAATAGACCACAAGATATTAAAAGAACAAAACATCACCTTGGCTTACAAATCCAACAACACATTATCCAAAACTTACACAAAAACATAATATCCAATAAACAAGCTACAACAAAACAATGTGATATATAAAATAGAACGCAATAGAAAAGACAACGAACACTGTGATAAGATGTACATCGGGACCACGAAGGGAGAACTCGGTATACGACTAGCCGAACACAAAGCAGACGCCAAAAAACAAAAGCCAAGCACCAAAGATGACTTGATGTGAAACTCTCTCGCGCGCCACCTATCGGGAGTACTGATTATGTGTTTCGACTTGGCAGCACTGCATAATCGAGGAACATCTGCCAGCAGAAGCAGCGAAAAATCTGGTTACCAGATAAAATATATTGACAGGAAACAGTAGGTTTTTTATTTGTGATTTTAGTTAAAAAGGCGGTAAGAACATAATAAATAAGAGTATAAAATGATAATTACACGGAAATGTGTCGTAGGATTTGCTGATGGCCAAAGTTTACTTTAATTTCCCTATTAGCGCGAATAATATCGTTTTGAAATTTAGCAGGTATTTCGATGGTAAATTGGTTATTTGCTTCAAATATCAATATTTATTAAGAAAACAAGTAAGGAAAGCTGTCTTCGGCTGTGCCGAAGGCTAAATACCTTTCATGAATAAGCGTCACGATTTTCACTGTTTGATCCCAGTACAGCCTGTGTGAATTTAACTTAAGCTCATACCGAAATTATCGGAACTATCGATTATATGGGGGAGATGTGTTATATTGGTCCAATCTCATTGATTTTTGACACCGACATTCCACATTCTAAAATAGCAATGGTTACGAAATTTCACGTTCCTACCTATATAACTACAGGAGTTATCTACGTGTTTAATTACAGGAGTTATAGCCCAAAATCCGTTTATCGGAACAATCGATTGTATGGGAGCTATGTGAAATATTTATCCCATCTCGATGATTTTCAACATCGATATTTCACATATAAAAATAGCAATACGTTCAAAATTTCACGTTCCTACGTGTTTAATTACAGGAGTTATAGCCCAAAATCCGTTTATCGGAACAATCGATTGTATGGGGGCTATGTGAAATATTTATCCAATCTCGATGATTTTCAACATCGATATTTCACATATAAAAATAGCAATACGTCCAAAATTTCACGTTCCTACGTGTTTAACTACAGGAGTTATAGCCCAAAATCCGTTTATCGGAATAATCGATTGTATGGGAGCTATGTGAAATATTTATCCCATCTCTATAAGTTTCAACATCGTTATTTCGCATATAAAAATAGCAATACTTACAAAATTTCACGTTCCTACGTGTTTAATTACAGGAGCTATAGCCCAAAATCCGTTTATCGGAATAATCGATTGTATGTGAGCTATGTGAAATATTTATCCCATCTCTATGAATTTCAACATCGATATTTCACATATAAAAATAGCAATACTTACAAAATTTCACGTTCCTACGTGTTTAATTACAGGAGTTATAGCCCAAAATCCGTTTATCGGAATAATCGATTGTATGGGAGCTATGTGAAATATTTATCCCATCTCTATGAATTTCAACATCGATATTTCACATATAAAAATAGCAATACTTACAAAATTTCACGTTCCTACGTGTTTAATTACAGGAGTTATAGCCCAAAATCCGTTTATCGGAATAATCGGTTGTATGGGAGCTATATGTTATATTGGTCCGATCTTGCTGGTTCCGACAAATGATTCCTATATTGGAATATGGTGGCCGCATAACAAATTTCAGCCAAATATCTCAAAAACTGAGGGACTAGTTTGCGTTCAAACAGACAGATAGACAGACGGACAGACGGACATGGCTAAATCAACTCATCTCGTCATCCTGATCATTTCAGTATACTTATTGATGGGTCTATCTCTTCTTCTTCTCATATTAACAAACATCGGACCCACGTTTTTTGAAGTCGGTCGGGGGTTCGGGTCAAAATTCTGCTTTTTTGGAAATTCTGCATTCATATTTCCGGAAGTCGAAACACCGGAAATCAAAATTATGGAAGTCAAAATTCTGGAATTCAAAATTCTGGATAAGGAAATTATAAATTGCAAAATTCTGGAAACCAAAATTCTGAAATTCAAAATTCTGTAATTAATGATTAAAAATGCGTGTTGATAACAAAAAAAGTGCGCACTTTTTTGTTATCAACACGCATTTTTAATCATTAATTACAGAATTTTGCCTTTAACATTTAACTGGACTTGTTCTGAAGGAATTAAAATCAAATGTACCGTGCGGATTGTCACACAATTTCATGGCTGTGGACATGTTATATGAAAGTGAAATGAACATTCTCATAATCCATGTCGCATAAAAAATCGGTTGCAGAAACAAATAATCTGGTTAAAAATATGGTTCGCTCGAGTTTTCTGCAGCCTAGCCAAATAATTCAGCGTCTATAACAGAAAAACATATGTATTGGACATTATCTGCCATCAAGAAATGCCCTTAAGTTAAGAATTAGAAGACAACGGAACGGTTTAAAATGTTTTAAAGAGCCAACTTATGTTGAAAAAATAGATATTCCCTTATTATCACTTTAAATGTTTTGGAAGGTCAACTATTTATTTTAAGTGAGAAAGTTATTAAAGTTATGGCGAATGCATTCTTATTTTTGGAACAAAATTTTCACTGCAGTTTTTAAATGAGAGCGACTGCTGGATTATGGACGGTACACTTGACGTTGTTCCAATGAGGCAGCTATTTTCCATACACGGAAGAGTAGAAACCCAACAAAACAGTCTCTAACGTTAGAGAAATGCTCGCCTTTACGTTAGATAACTAGCGTAATTCTCTAACTATTCTCTATTCGAAGGCAACCATAGAGAACTACACTACAACTCGATTCGAGATAGGTTAGAGAACTAGCCAAAAGGTGAGTATTTGCAAATTCACATTAGAATCCCATTAGAAAATGACATTAGAATTTGACTCGAAAACTATAGTTTTCTCGATTTGAGAATTATGTCCCAAATTTCTTATATGTAGTAGGCATTTTTGACTATATTTCTTACATGTAGTCCGCATTTTTGACTAAATTTCTTACATGCAGTCGGCATTTTTGACAAAATTTCTTATATGTAGTGCATTTTTGACTATATTTCTTATATGAAGTAGGCATTTTTGACTATATTTCTTACATGTAGGCGTCATTTTTGACTAAATTTCTTATATGTAGTAGGCATTTTTGGCTATATTTCTTACATGTAGTCGGCATTTTTGACTAAATTTCTTACATGTAGTCGGCATTTTTGACTAGTCGGCATTTTTGAGTAAATTTCTTATATGAGCCTTTCAGTGCACATAGTGACTAAGTCCACTTTTTTCAAAATCTGAGATTTAAGTGTCGCAGCACTTGTTATAGTCATATCTTCTCGGGATTTTAGTAACTATACCGAACAACAAGTATTAACACCATTTAACTAAAAAATTTTTTTGGCCACTGAAAAAATTTTAATTTTTTGCGGAAGCCATCTGTTTAACTCCATGATTTAATGCAGCCAATATCTGGCTCCTTGTAGCTCGCAACAACACCAAAAATATACAAAATATACTGTCCAATGTAAGCTATATCCGTATTTATGCATCCTGCATCTAATATTTTAGTTTCAATTACACAGGGAATTTTAAAATGCAATGTAAATTAAATCAACGGATTTCTCAACTTCAACTCGAACGGACTTAGTCACTGTGTGCACTGAACGGTTCATATGTAGTCGGTATTTTTGACTAAATTTCTTAAATGTAGTCGGCATTTTTGAGTGTGCGATGCCGGAAAAAAATTGGTTTACACAAATCAGATATCATAAGTAAATCGAATCATTGAAATATAAACTCCAAGCCATTTGAATTCTCGACGTATAACATTTATGTAGGATAATATTAGCGAGTCGACTGTAGATGGTAACGCGGCGACACCTGTTTGTCGCACTTTACATTCAACAACCTACGCTTTTAATTAACGTCCGAAGAATTACACCGCTGATTGATCGATTGCGCAACCCTTTCGCGTCGCTACGAAGCTAACCGTCAAATTCAATTAGTTTTAGTTTCCCATACCGCGTCGGCAGTATTAATTAGCTTAAATTCAAATTTTAACAAGTGAACTAAATAACTTAAGATTATCCTCTTTCTATTTGTAATTTAAAAGTCAAAAGTTGTTTGGAATTCAGTGGTAAAGTGGTGATAAGGTAAAAATATCCATATTTTTATGGGGCACGGTCGACGAAATAAAATATCATCCAGTAATGAACGTAAATATTTGTGTTCCCTCGGTCCGTATCAACCGAAACTTGACATTTATCCGATCAATACAAATATTCCCACGAACAAACAACGTCGATTTAATCCAGCTTGGTATGGAGAATTTTCTTGTTTGGAATATAGTCCCCATAAAGATGCAGCTTTTTGTTTTGCTTGCATTTTATTTCCTGAAGGGCCAGGAAGATGTTCGCTAGTTCATAATGGGTATCAGTAGGAGTCCGCGAGTGGCATAAAATGAAGAGTCGTGGTCGAGAGAAAAAAGGCAAAATGATTACTCCAATTTTATCAACGAAGGGGCCCATATTGATATATTAATAGATAGATCCATCAGGGACAGCAAGATTATGGAAGTACAAGAAAAAGAGTATCATTCAAGGGTTTTGCGAGTTTTATTCGATGTTGCGAGGACTCTGGGAAGGCAAGGTCTCGCTTTACGTGGTCACAAAGATTCACCAGTAAACAATGATGGAAATTTTCGACAGATTGTTCATTTACTTGCCCGGCATTGTCCTCTGGTTAAAAAATGGTTGGACGAAATCTCCGAAAGACCATATCATGTTACTTACCTCAGTCCCGTGACTCAAAATGAATTCATCGATTTATTAGGGAATGAAACTGAAAAGGCCATCGTCAGCGAAGTTAACCAAGCGGGAATATTTTCTGTAATGGCTGATATTACTCCAGACCTGTCACATCAAGATCGATGAGCTGTAAATATTCGGTATGCGCATCAAACAAATGAAGGAATTGTACCTGTTGAACGGCTTTTGAAGATGGATATCGTCCTGACTAAAAAATCAAGAGAAGAGCTGGCTGGAAAAATTGTAACAGCTCTTCAGTCGATGGGAATTTCCATAAAAAAACATTGTTTTCCAATCTTATTATTTTGCAAAAAACATGTCTGGAAAGTTTAAAGGCACGCAGCAAAAATTAGCGGAAAAATGTGTAAAACGTATTCCCTATATTCCATGTCATGCTCATAGAATCAACATATTTGTTGAAGCTTCATGCAATGCAAGCTGTTTGATTAAAGAATTTTTTAATGTTTTAGAAGCTTTGTATGTTTTTTTCTGGAAGTACGAAACGTTTCTTGAGTTTGCGTGAAGAGTTAGGTAATATTGAAAATTCTTTGCAGTTGAAGAATTTGTCAAAAACATGATGGACTGCTCGGGCAGAAACAGTCAAAGCTGTATGGATTTCTTTCGAAGGCATCATTCATGCTCTTGAAACTATAAAGAAAGATTCCGAAAATTTTGACAGCAATTCACGTACACAAGCTTCAGGCTTGTTAAAAAAAATTTTGGACTTCGGTTTTATAAGCTCTTTATTTTTTTGCAAAAATATAATGTTCAAACCCGGGTAGAAAATCTGTTAAATTTAACCTAGGGCCTGACTAGATTTTCCCTTTTAAAATCATGGGCCTGCCAAGGAAAGTTTACACAGGCCCTCATCTGTTTGTTAATGCTTTTTAATAAAGGGCCTGTCGGGTAATGCTAATCTAGGCCCTGCCTAGTATTTCCAAGGCAATGCCAGCTGAGAAATAAAATAATTCATTGCCTTTGAGTCAGCATTGAACCCGGCACCTTTACATCACAGTTGTCTTCTCTGTCCATTGGGCTATTCCAATCATTGAAATATTTTCTGCAAATGAACAACTTGAATTAAATTTCACATACATTTAATAATCAATTAAAAAATACATTGCCCTTGAGCCAGCATTGAACCCAGGCACCTTCACATTACAGTCATCATCTCTATCCTTTCAGCTGTTACAAATCATGAAATTTGTTCGGCAAATGAACAACTTTAATTGAAATTTATAATCGTGGAAAAACTATCCTGGCGCTGGATTGGAAAAACTAGGCCGGCCCAATATAGAAAAAATATTCAGGCCCTGGATTGGAAAAACTGAGCCGGTGCAATGTATGCAAAACTAGGCAGCCCCCTTACAGAATATACCATAAATTGCCCGTAAATTGAAAAACATACGCTTTCCATTCCAGAGCCCTGGCAGGCCCAAGGCAGAATTGTCTATTGTAGGAAAATCTAGCCAGCGCCTAGATTAAAAATAGATTTGCCTAGATTATTTTCTACCCGGGAAGTTAAAAATTTGACAGAAAATTTGGAAGGTGAAGAACTTAACATCATCGATGCTTTATTGTTGATTCAAAGCACATCAGAGTCATTTTAGCAAATGAACGATAATATTCAAATAAACGATTTGATTGCGAGCGCGGTTTCCTGTGGGAGATAAGCCCCGAAAACGACTTTTCAAAGCATCACAGAACGGGACGAGTGCCAAAAAAAATTTACGAAAATCCGGAATCTGCTACAATTTTCGATTTTGAAACATTTTATAGAAAAGAATTCAAAATTGTTCTTCAAGTTTTTACAAGTTGCATCCAAGAAAAGTTACAAGAAAGTTTGTCAACTTTCAAACCCATTCAGGAAATATTTAGAATTCCACTAGACAGAAATAATGTTACGATTAATTTATAAACTCTATTGTACAATTGGAACCCGAATTTTTCAAGGAAGAAGTCGAATGTTTGCTTTGTGAGTTACAAATTCTTTTTGACTCATGTCAAAGTTGTAAATCATTCGAAGATATTTCCATGGTAGCATTCAAGTTAAAACGAGTTACTCCCTTAGCATATAAACTGGTTCGTTATATTTTGACTGCTCCTGTCACGTCAGCATCGTGTGAACGTTCCTTCAGTAAATTGAAAATAGTTTTCGACCATTTGCGCACAACAATCGGAGATGATCGTTTAAATTCGTTGATGTTGCTCTTCTCTTCAAAAGATAAAGAAGATGAAATTGACCTTTGTGAAGTTTTTCAAAAATGGTCCTTACTAAAACATCGCAGAGTCAAAATTTGAATTTAATTCTTCCATTTTTCTTTTTAAAATTATTTTGATTTTTGTGAAAAGGGTATCTTTTTAGTATATATTTAATTTTGTAAAACATTATATACGACGAAAATAAAGAAAGAGTGAACAAACACTGTAATTTTTAATTCATTCGGTAACATATTGCGCATTTTCACAAGTGTATTTCACTTATTTATTTTTTTTTTTAAATCCATTATTATACCTATAAAAAATGTCGGCAAATTTTCGAGATCAGTCGGCATATCAGTAAGATTTTAAGGTATTTGGGCCTCACATTTTGACGATAACTCAGATATCGATAAATTTATCAAAATATATCGATGTCCAAATGAAACCTGGGACCTTGCCCTTTCGTTTGACACCCATATTGTAGGGAAATTTTAAGGTTTTTGGGCAATCATATTTTAACCGATAATCAAGTTATCGATAAATTTATCGAAATATGTCGATGTCCAAATGAAACCTGGGGTCTTCCCCTTTCGTTTGATACCCATATTGTAGGGAAACTTTAAGGTTTTCGGGCAACCACATTTTGACCGAGAACTCAGTTATCGATAACTTTATCGAAATATATCGAAGTCCAAATGAAACCTGGGGACTTCCCCTTTCGTTTGATACCCATATTGTAGGGAAACTTTAAGGTTTTCGGGCAACCACATTTTGACCGATAACGCAGATATCGATAAATTTATCGAAATATATCGAAGTCCAAATGAAACCTGGGGTCTTCCCCTTTCGTTTGATTAAGTAACAATTTTAGTTATGACAAAACTACCACGCGAGGTGGTACGGATGATTAGTTTTTAAGTGTTAATACTGTTTATTATTATTGTTAAAGTTGTTTTTTTACATGTTAAATGTCATGGATGTTTATTAGACTGGGCCAAAAATAAAAAATTTCGTTTTTTTTTCAAAAATTATATTGATTTTCTTTTTACCACGCTTTTATTAGGTTCACTTGTATGTTTGTTTGTTTGCTTGCTTGTATGTATGTAACTCTCGTTCGGTTTAAGCCCCAGTGGCCCAAAAACCGTAAAATGTCCCTATAATATGGGTATCAAACGAAAGGGGAGGGCGCCAGGTTTCATTTGGACATCGACATATTTCGATAAATTTATCGATAACTGAGTTATCGGTCAAAATATGATTGCCCAAAAACCTAAAAAATCCCTACAATATTGGTATCAAACGAAAGGTGAAGGCTCCAGGTTTCATTTGGACATCGACATATTTCGATAAATTTATCGATAACTGAGTTATCGGTCAAAATATGATTGCCCAAAAACCTAAAAAATTCCCTACAATATGTGTATCAAACGAAAGGTGAAGGCCCCAGGTTTCATTTGGACATCGACATATTTCGATAAATTTATCGATAACTGAGTTATTGGTCAAAATATGATTGCCCAAAAACCTGAAAAATTCCCTACAATATGGGTATCAAACGAAAGGTGAAGGCCCCAGGTTTCATTTGGACATCGACATATTTCGATAAATTTATCGATAACTGAGTTATCGGTCAAAATATGATTGCCCAAAAACTTAAAAAAATCCCTACAATATGGGTATCAAACGAAAGGTGAAGGCCCCAGGTTTCACTTGAACATCGACATATTTCGATAAATTTATCGATAACTGAGTTATCGGGCAAAGTATAATTGCCCAAAAACCTAAAAAATTCCCTACAATATGGGTATCAACGAACGGGAAGGACCCAGGTTTCATTTGGACTTCGATAAATTTATCGATAACTGAGTTATTGTCAAAATCTGAGGCCAAATGCCTTAAAATTTCCAAACAATATGGGTATCAAACGAAAGGGGAAGTCCAGAGGTTTCGTTTGGACTGCGGTATACTTCGATAATTCGACATTTAACTAAACAGTAAAAATAAATACAGTTTAAAGAGCGAAAACACACGCTTTTAAAGAATATTGCACTAAAAAGGTAAAAATAATTTAAATAAAAAACGAAGATTATGGAACAAAGCGGACCACGCTTTTTCCACAATACTACTGTGTAGGGTTTTTAAAATTATTTTCAAATTTTTAGTTCAATACTCTCTAAAAGCGTGAGTTTTAGTTTTTTTAAACCATATTTATTAAGAAAGGTAAATAAAATTACTGTAGGCTCATTCCATTTCAAGACAACCGGTCCGCGCGGGACATGATTTTTGATTTCGATGAAATTTTAATATGTTGTTCTTTGGTCAAAATAAAGAAACACGTGTCTTTTTTTCGCTAAAAAAATTTTTTTTCGGATTTATCGGCCGTTGAAATCGTTAAAATGCAATGGACATTTTTTTCGTCCATTTTTCAACTCGCAATAACTTTGTCAAAAATTAACCGATTCTCCTAATTTTTTTTTTTAAATGTTCGTTATTACTATTACTTTTATATATAGATTTATAAAAAATATTATATAGTTTAAAAATTTATTTTTTTTTTCAGTATTTAGTAAAAATTTATGACTCTTTTCAAAAATTAATATCTCAAAAAAAGTAATTTTTTTTGTTTTGAAATTTTTTCTATATTGAGTCAACAGTTTATTTTTCAACTTGGCTAAATGCCTATTAGCCAGAATTCGTTGTTTTCGAGATATGAATTTTTGAATATTAAACATTTTTTCCACCCATATATTGTTGAAATGCATATTATCTTTGTCAAAAATTAACCGATTCTCATGATTTTTTCTGTGAAATGTTCGTTTTCGCTTTTACTTGAATTGAAATTTATAAAAAATAGCATATAGTTAAAAAAAGACAATATTTTTTAGTATTTAGTAAAAATTTATGACTTTTTTCAAAAATTCATATCTCGGAAACTGTAATTTTTTGTTTCCTTAAACTTTTTCTGTATTGAGCGAACAGTTTATATTTTAACTTGGCTAAATATCAACTAGCCAAAATTCGTTGTTTTCGAGATACGCATTTTTGAGTATTCATTTTTAATATTCAAAAATTCATATCTCGAAAACAACGAATTTTGGCTAATAGGCATTTAGCCAAGTTGAAATATAAACTGTTGACTCAATATAGAAAAAATTTCAAAACAAAAAAACTAATCATAAATTTTAAACTATATAATATTTTTTATAAATTTATATAAAAGTAATAGTAATAACGAACATTTTAAAAAAAAAATTTGGAGAATCGGTTAATTTTTGACAAAGTTATTGCGAGTTGAAAAAATGGGCGAAAAAAATTTTCATTGCATTTTAACGATTTCAACGGCCGATAAATCCGAAAAAAAATTTTTTTCAGCAAAAAAAAAAGACACGTGTTTCTTTATTTTGACCAAAGAACAACATATTAAAATTTCATCGAAATCAAAAATCATGTCCCGCGCGGACCGGTTGTCTTGAAATGGAATGAGCCTGTAATTTTTTCAGATTTTTAAATTAAAGTTTAGAGGTCTATCATCGCTAGTTTAGATTTTACAGACTACCTCATATTTGGTATAAAAACAACAAACCATTGTTATAAAAGACCATTTACCTGAACATATTTTTGAAGGAAATGGAATTCCCTACAAAATTTGCATTGACCAAAATTTTGTCATACTAGCCGTTTTCTAGCATTCTAGCCTAAAAAATTAGCATATTTTTTCGATTTCCCATTTTTTCTTTCAAAGATTGTCAAAAATGCAAATATCCATACACAACAAGGATAGATACAGATTCTTAAAGGAAATAAAGTGGGCTACAAAAAAGGTTAAACAACTTTTTTTTGTAAAGTTATTGTTTCAAAACTTATTTAGTATTAAATTAAAAAAAATCATATTTCCGTATTTTTTTCGTGTTTTTGATCCAATTTTTTTTACTAAATTTTGTTTATTGATATTCTACATGGTTAATTATCATTATATGATGAATATTATAACCAAAAATATACATTTCTCATATACGTTCAAACATATTTTTGATTAATATATTCTTCCTCTGCTAAGGTGTAGTTTTACAGTATTCAAATGACGCAAAAGGAAAAAAAAAAAAAGTTGACGTATCTGTGAACTCAATACATGAACTTTCATGTATTTTGGCGAGCTAAATCCAAATCCGTGATCAGAATTAGCCTAACAGGTCGCAGTTCTTCTCCAACCTAGCAAAACCATCACAAAATAATATTGGATTTCTTGCAAGGTTAGGGCCGAACTTCGGGCCCATTGTTGAATTCTGATATCGAATTCGGACTCAGCAGCCAATTTCCCTTTAGAATATGTATTTAGCTTTATTCAATGTTGATTTTTTCATATTTCGCGAATTTTCAAACCAAAATCGGGAAATCCAAAAAACATGCCAATGTTTAAGGCTAGAATACTAGGAAACGGCTAGTGTGAGAAAATTTCAGTCTAGGCGGCTTTTGTAGGGAATTCAATTTCCTACATAAATATGTTCAGGTAAATGGGATATAGAGTTCCATATATGCAAGTTCTTGGGTTGAAAAGAGGAGTTCATTAAGCCATGTCCGTCCGTCTGTGTACACGAGAACTTGAGTAAAAATTGAGATATTTGCATGAAATTTTGTATACAGGTTACTTTTTGGCCAAGGTAGTTTGCTATTGAAAATGTGCGAAATCGGATGATAACCACGCCCCATTTTTCGATATCGAAAATTTCGAAAATCATACAAATTGACATAACTTGAGTAAAAATTGAGGTATTTGCATGAATTTTGGTATACAGATTACTTTCTGGCCAAAGTAGCTTGCTTGTCGATATCGACAACTTCGAAAATCACATAAACTGACATAACTTGACTAAAAATTAAGATATTTGCCTGTAATTTTGTATACAGGTTACTTTCTGGCCAAGGTAGGTTGCTATTGAAAATGGACGATCTCGGTAACTGAAATGGCTAAAATGATATAAATTTATAGGTGAATCCCCCTGGTCATTCTCTTATGAGTTTTCCATAAATTTTTTAAAGTAGGCGTGGCACCGCCCACTTTTAAAGACATTGAAAATTCGACTGGTCGTAACTTTTAAATTGATTACGATAGAACGATGAAATTTGGCACAAAGCTTACTAGTATCGTTGCGAGTATACCTGATGAAATTGTATAAAATCGCCCTACAACCATGCCCACTTTCGATATCTAAAATTCTCTTATAATTTTTCCATAAATTTTTTAAAGTGACATTTTTTTAAGGAAGGCATTTTTGAAAATTCGACTGGTCGTAACTTTTAAACTGATTAAGATAGAACGATGAACTTTGGCACAAAGCATACTAGTATCGTTGGGATTATACCTGATGAAATTGGATAAATCGCCTTCCAACCACTCCCACTTTCGATATCGAAACTTCGAAAATCACCTAAATTGCACGGAGGGAAAGCTAAGGATCGAACATCCATAATTATTGATACCACATTAAATAAAAATTGATAATCCTGTCCCATCAATGAATATGAATGTTCCATCAATGCATTTTTGATAAGACACTATTGAAGTGATATCCATATAAACTATTGATAAATTCTAAATAGTTTAAAAAACAAAATTTCATACAATTTTACATCTGGTTTTAGTAAGATTCGAACCCTGCTCTTTTTCATGTTAGCCCAGTGTTCTATCATTCGGCTACGGCATACTTTAAAATTTTTAGAAAAATGTTCAATCATAAGAAATTAAAAAAAATTTGAATCCAAAAAAAAAACGCTCCAACAAGTTTTAATATTGTTAGGTAATCCATAGTAAAAATTGTTGAACTACTATGATTATGCGTCCCAGAAAAATTTACATTTCGCCCATATATTTTAATACGCTATCTCTACCTTTATTACTATGCAGTATATATGGGTATGAATGTAGCGACAATAGAAATCCTTATCACGACCATAGATATTGCAATGCCGTTCAAATATATTAGTATTCTATCCAAAAATATAAAAAATAGTACATGTTGTTGTTGTTGTTGTTGTTAACAATGCATTGCCCTGCCTAGAGTGTATGATCATTCCGAAGATCTTCATCAAGCTCCAAGGAAGCGTGCAGTTTCAACAGGGTTGGACCAGAGGGACAGAGGGGTTAGAAGAGTAGGTTCAATTGGACAATTGAAGAGATGTAGGGTATCATAGGGGGTCCTACCGGTACCACGAAATAAACCCAAATGAAATAAGTCCCATGAAATAAGTCCCAATGAAATAAATCCCACCAAAAAATGTGTTGAAGTCTTCGGAGATGCCGCAAAAACTTTCGATGTAATAAGACTGTTGGTTGTTTTGCTAAAATCTTACCTTACAACTGTTATAGAAACAGTTACAAAAACGTGAAAGCTTGTTAAATTGCAATTTTAAGAGAAATGAAATAAGTCCCAATGCACGGAGGGAAATCTATGGATCGAACATCCATAATTATTGATATCACATTAAATAAAAATTGATATTTCTGTCCCATCAATGAATATGGATGTTTCATCAATGATTTTTTGATAAATCACTATTGAAATGGTATCCATATAAACTATTGATAAATTCTAAATAGTTAAAAAAAAACCATATTTTATATAATTTGACATCTGGTTTCAGTGAGACTCGAACCATTGTCCTCTGGCACGTTAGCCCAGTATTCTACCATTCGGCTACGGCATATTATACAATTTTTAGAAAAATTTTCAATCATAAGAAATTCAAAAAATTTTGAATTAAAAAAAACCGTTCCAACAAGTTGTAATATTGTTAGAAAATCCATAGTAAAAATTGTTGAACTATTATGATTATGCGTCCCAGAAAAATTTACATTTCGTCCATATATATTAATACGCTGTCTCTACCATTATTATTATGTAGTAAATATGGATATGGATATACCGACAATAGAAATTCATATTACGACCATATATATTGACATGCCGTTCATATATATTAGTATTCTATCCATAAATATAAAAAATAGTACATCATATAGAATTGGTTGACATGTCATTTTACTTTTTATTGGGAGCAAATAATATTTGATAACTCGCTCATTCTGAATGAATATATTCATTCAGTAGTACAAATTGGGACTTATTTCATAAAATTTTGTTGGGAATTATTTCATAATGAAATAACTCCCAAATGAAATAACTCGGGATTTCGTTGGGAGTTATTTCATTTTCCAGCATTGGGAGTTATTTCATATTTGTTGGGACTTATTTCATTTCTCATAAAACTACAATTTATTATTTTTTACTATTGATGCAATATATAAATAATAATATACAAATATGAAATAACTCCCAATGCTGGAAAATGAAATAACTCCCAACGAAATCCCGAGTTATTTCATTTGGGAGTTATTTCATTATGAAATAATTCCCAACAAAATTTTATGAAATAAGTCCCAATGCATTGGGAGTTATTTCATTATGAAATAAGTCCCAATTTGTAGGGAAAATATTTGGGACTTATTTCATTTTTTTTTTTGGGACTTATTTCATTTGGGATTTATTTCGTGGTACCGGTCCTACCACATGCAGGGCATGTGTTTGAAATTGTATCATTCAGTCTGGATAAGGAGGAGTTTAACCTCACACTGTATCCAGACCTAAGCTGTGCCATGGTGACTCTTGTCTCCCTTGGTAAGGTGCGTTCTTCTTCAGCAATATCGGGTGGAGGACTATTTAGAACGGGATTCACAGGTAGAGATCCGACAAAAGTGTCAACCGACTCGGTATGGATGTCGGTTAGAGCCCGCTTATAATTCCGCAGATCAAACGGCAAGGTAATATGATGCCGGATCTCGTCATAATTCTTGCGGAGATGTTTCCTTATGTCTCTCGGGGGCGGATCTGTGTCCAAAAGATGACGGTTTGGATGTGCTGGCTTGTGGCAGTTCAGAAGGAATTGCTTGCTAAGCATTTCCGCGTGCTCTTTTACATAGAGCAATTTTGCCTCTTGATGGAGGTGAGTCTCGGGAGACATGAGGAGACATCCCGTAGCAGTTCTGATAGCGGTATTTGTGCAGACTTGTAACTTCGTCCAATTGGTGTTATGCACGTTAGGCGACCATATGGGTGTGGCATAGTCAAAGACTGGTCGGCCAATGGCCTTATATGTAGTCAGCAACGTTTCTTCGTCTTTTCCCCAAGTACTGCCGCCAAGTGACTTGAGGATCTTGTTGCGTCCTCGTACCTTTGAGACCATTGCAGACACATGGCCAGCAAATGAGAAAGTATTATCCAGTGTCACCCCTAATAACTTTGGGTGGCTGACATTTGGTAGCTTAGTGCCATCAACGTAAATGTCAAATTCATTTCTCACCTTGTGCGTCCATGTCGTGAAAAGTGTCGCCGTGGATTTAGTCGGAGATATCGTCAGATCTCGCACAGTGAAAAACGTGGAAGGGTCGCAGAGGTAACTGTTGATTTTCGCACAGAGTTCATCAGTATAGGGACCCTTCCCCGTCGCCATTATTGTGCAGTCGTCGGCATATGAAACGAAGGTGACGCCCTCTGGTGGTGGGGGCATCTTCGATAGATAGAAGTTAAACAGTGTCGGGGATAGGACACCACGCTGTGGCACCCCCTGTCAAATACGTCTGGGTTTTGATGTAGCGTTCCTAAAGTTGGCCGACGCCCGCCGTCCATTCAGATAATTAGCGGTCCATCTCTTTAACCCATCAGGGAGCTGTGTTTCAGAAGATCTTGTATGAGCGTGGCGGATTGACTAAAGCTTTTGACAAGTCAAGTGCCACTAACACAGTCCTGTGATTCGGTTGATTCTGGCGGGGAATGTAGTACAAATTGTCTACAGCAGGAGTTCGCACATCCCCTAGGGTCCTTCTTCGCCCTGTCGCCGAAAGTAATATCCACTTTATCCTTGTGTTTCGTTGGATTGGATAGAGCTTTGATAGTAGTCCATAATTTGCCAACACCATCGGAGAGGTTGCATTGCTCTAGGTGTTGTTTCCATTTGGCCAGTTTGTGTTTATCGACCAACCTACGAATTTCCGCGTTGAGATCCCTTAGGCGGGGGTCTGCGGGATTGAGACTTCGCACTTCATCTCTTTCTCTAGCCATGGCCGCTGCCTCCGCGGGGAAATTTGGTCTTATTTGGGATATTCGACCCACAGGAATGAAGCGTTTAGAGGCTAATTCAATGATTTTGCGGAAGTCTCGTTCGCTTTTGCGTGCGTCCGTAGGAATGGGTAGAGCAGCCAAGGATTCGTCCGTATAAACTGTCCCAGTCCGCCTTGGTAAAGTTAATGTACAATGTTCAGGTGTAATAAGGTCCGTCGGTCGTTCGATGGTAATGACTATTGGGAGATGGTCAGACGCCAACGTGAGTATGGGTCGCCAATTTGTGTTGTTCAGTAGTCCTGCGCTTACGATAGAAATATCTGGCGAACTATAGCAATTACCCGATACTCTTGTTGAGGAGTCTCCGTTCAGTATACAGAAAGCCGTATCATCTATCTGTTCCGCAAGTGCATGCGCCCTATTGTCTACTGGCAGGTTTGAGTGCCACATGTCGTGGTGCACATTGAAGTCGCCCAGGATCACTTGGTTATTTTCTCGTAGTAGCAAGCTAATGTCGGGGTGATAACCGGTGGGGCAACTTGAGACAAGGGGTATGCATATGTTAATGATTTGCAGGTCGACATCTCCTGTACGGTTGGTTATACCTTGGCTTTATAACATATCATCCGTTCCTTCGATATCAGTTTTAAATATATCATACTGTACAGAGTTGTGTGTTATGAACGCTAGACCACCTCCTAGACCTCCTGTTACTCTGTGACGGTCTTTCCGATGGATGTTATATCCGCCATAAGTAATGAGGTCCGACCTAGGACTGAGCTTGGTTTCTTGGACTGCGGCAAGTTTTATGTCATATTGCGTCATTAAATTAGTTATCTCTGCGATCTTTCCAGTTAATCCGTTACAGTTGTGCTGTAAGATTTTGAAGTGCGCCAGTGGGGTCGATGTTGAGTTAACCATAGGCGTGAGAGACGGATGTGTTCGCCCAGGTGTTGGTAGGCTAGGGCCAAGGCTGTGCCTCAGCCTAGTTAGCTGTGGACCTGGTGTGACCGGGTTGGCTGGCGTCGTAGGTTGAGGCGTGTTGCAGCATGGTGCGATGAACGCATCCGTCGAAAGGATCGTGTTTGCGAGCCCAGAGCATAGATGTACGTGGCATTGGCCTAAGCAGTTATTGCATTTGACCGATGACGCGAGCGTTTATAGTCTTTACCGACAAACAGTACACGTAGAGACAGGTGCGGGAAGATGTTGATCCTGACTCACGTGTGAATTTAAACGGGAGGGGGGTGTGATGGAGGATGGAACAGAGAGAGACTGGTGCTCGGCATTGCTCATGTCAAAACTGCTCCGGTGGAGCGAGAGTGTTGAGCTGCTGCTCGCGATGTTGACGGCATAAGGCACGAGCTACAGGTTTTGGGGAGTGATGTCGAAGTTGACAGTCCTCGGTACTCCCTTGCGGTACTGCCCGACTGTCGTGGTAGCGATTTGGTATGACCAGTGGAACCTTCTAGGTCATGTCATCCCTCCATCCGTGAGGAAGAAGAAGATGGGTAATGAGAGGTGAGAGGAATCATATCCGTAGATCAACTATCGAGTAGTAAGTCATTACCTATGTGCATATTAGTCGCCTCTTACGACCGGTATGCCTACCTCGGGCATATTCTAAACCCCTAACCCGCAGGGAGTCACGAGCTACAGTCTGGAATTTGTGTGGCGGGTATAGCAGAAGTGCTGCTAGTCGTTAAGACATTATTATTAGTATTGGTGCTAGTAGGCGATAGGAGTGCGCTTGATCGGCGCTGACCGCGGGACGCCCTAGGGCGCCAAAAAACAAGGGGCCAGGGGGCCACGAAATTACTAATGAAGGTACGGGGTCTGTGGATGTTAAGGTTAAGCCCTGAAAATCCGGATTTATGGAGCCATCTCTTACACGAGAAGCATTGCACAGAATGCGACCGTTTAAAATATATATTTTTGCAGCAGACACTGCATATCCATTATCTTGGTCCGGGGTTCGGCTCGACGCCCGCCCGTAACAATAGAATATCTTGCAGCCCTGCTCCCAGGGGGGAGGATGATAGTTTCGGAATGGGACAAAACAAACTAAACAGTGTTACATTGAAAGTGACCAAGGTAAAACCCCGGGTGGTTCCACTGCGCAGAGATCCATTGCGATGTCCTGGGTTTTCTGCTCTGAGAAGTGACAGTACATAAGGGAACCAAAAACAAGTAAGGAAAGCTGTCTTCGGCTGTGCCGAAGGCTATATACCTTTCATGAATAAGCGTCACGATTTTCACTGTTCGATCCCCAGTACAGCCTGTGTCAATTTAACTATATTTACTATACCCATTACACATCTTTGTTATAATCTATTATATATAAATGCGCAAACATAACTGGTTCGTCCCTTTTTTGCAATAACCACAATTCTAAGGTATATAAAATTTGGTATGTATCGATATGTCTCGCCGAGCAGGGTGGCCGAAAACAAACCAAAAATTAAAAAAAATTAATTATAATATGATTTGAAAATCACACCACTACATGTGATATACACGCATTCGCTTTATAGAGCCGCTGTTATGGGTGTATGTATGTAGGTATGACCACTTGCATTCTTGTGTTTGCATTCATTGCAGTAGGGTGAGTTGTTTTGTTGGCAGCAATAAGATAACATGAGCCATCGCGTCAACTTTATTGAGCTTAGGTACAAACAGTGTTTACAAAAACAAAATCTGTGCGTGGGGATTCAGAGAAGCAAATGCTTTTAAAAAAAAGCACAAATAAGCTAGATCATGCACAAGGCCCTTCGTGGGTAGACTTAGTGAAATAAAATAAAATGGAAAATTGATAAAATTAAAAAAAAAGTAAAATCAGAAATAGAAAAGTGATTGAAAGTAAAAAAATTAAATTTGTTGGAAATGAAAGGAAAGGGAATAATATAAAATAAATAAAAATGAAACAAAATGAAATAAATAAAATATTAAATTAAGAAAATAATAGGAAAGGAAAGGGATGGATAAAAGGAAAATTAAGGTAAGTTATGGTAAGGAACGGAAAATATGACAGAAAAATCAAAGGGAAAGGAAAGGAATGGAAAAGAAAGGAGAAGGGAAGAAAGGAAATGTAATGTAGGTAAAGCAGTGGAAAAGAGAAGCAAAAGGAGAAAGACAAAGAAAGGAAAGAAGAAAAAAAGAAGGGAAAGAAATGGTAGCGAGGAAGAAGGTATGGAAAATAAATGAAAATAAAAAGAAAGAAAAATAAAGGAAAGAAAGGTAATGAAAAGCTAAAAAAAATAAGTTAAGGAAATGAATGAAAGAAAAAGAAAAGCAAAGGAGTTGCGGAAAGGAACAAAAGAAAATAAGGAAACGGTAGGAAAGGAAAGGTAAGGAAACGAAATGACAGGAAGGGAAATTTAAGAAAAAAAGTGAAAGAAAATAAAGGTAAGAAAAAAATAAAAGAAAAGAAATGAAATGAATAAAATGAAAGGAAACCAATGCAATGGAAACGAAAGGAAAGGAAAGAAAAAGGAAAAAAGGAATGTAATGGAAATGGAAAGAAGGATCAGGTAAGAATATAAAAGAAACGAAAAGAAAGAAAAAGAACAGAGAAGAACAAAAAAGAACAAAAAAGAAAGAAAGAAAGAAGGGAAATAAAATGAAATGAAAGAAGAGAAAAGGAAAGAAAAGGAAAGAAAGGAAAAGGAAAGAAAAGGAAAAGAAAGGAGAAGATAAGGAAAGGAAATAAAAGGGAAGAGAAGGAAAGAAAAGCAAAGAGAATAAATTGAGATGAAAGGAGAGGAAAGGAAAGGAAATAAAAGCAAATTAATGCTAAGGAAAGGAAAGGAAATAAATACGTATGAAGACGACCTAAGAAGAATAAATAATTATCAACACTAAAACTATATTACTGAATGATGTAAAGAGGGAGGAAAAGGCAAAATGAATAGGAATGTATAGAAACCAAAAATATACAAAATATGGAAAAGAAAGGAAAATTTAAGAAATAGCAAAAGGTAGGAAAATAAAATAAGGTTTTGTGGTTGAATTTCAACCACTGGGCGAACTCTAGTTTAAAAAAACTTACAAAATAATAGGATCCGAGTTATCGGAACAATCGATTGTATGGAGGCTATATATTATACGTGTTCAATTGTACTGACTTACACTATACACATTACATATGTAGAAAGTACTAAAGGTGCAATATTTTACGTTCCTAACTTTTTAAATGCGGAAGTATTGGCCAAAAAACCTTATATCGGAACAACCGGCTGTATGGGGCTATATGTTACATTTACCCGATCTTCTTGATTTTCCTCTACACACTACATAAATTGAAAGTACTCAAGTTGCAAAATTTTATGTTCCTAACTTTTTAATTTCAGAAGTTTTGGCCAAAAAACCTTATATCTGAACAATCGGTTGTATGGGGGCTATATGTTACATTTGCCCGATCTTGTTGATTTTCACTATATACACTACATAAATAGAAAGTACTTGAGTTGCAAAATTTTACGGTCCTAACTTTTTAATTGCAGAAGTTTTGGCCAAAAAACCTTATATCTGAACAATCGGTTGTATGGGGGCTATATGTTACATTTGCCCGATCTTGTTGATTTTCACTATATACACTACATAAACAGAAAGTACTCGAGTTGCAAAATTTTACGGTCCTAACCTTTTAATTGCAGAAGTTTTGGCCAAAAAACCTTATATCTGAACAATCGGTTGTACGGGGGCTATATGTTACATTTGCCCGATCTTGTTGATTTTCACTATATACACTACATAAATAGAAAGTACTCGAGTTGCAAAATTTTACGTTCCTAACTTTTTAATTGCAGAAGTTTTGGCCAAAAATTCTTATATCTGAACAATCGGTTGTATGGGGGCTATATGTTACATTTGCCCGATCTCGTTGATTTTCACTATATACACTACATAAATAGAAATTACTCGAGTTGCAAAATTTTACGTTCCTAACTTTTTAATTGCGGAAGTTTTGGCCAAAAAACCTTATATCTGAACAATCGGTTGTATGGGGGCTATATGTTATACTGGTCCGATCTTGTCAGTTCCGACAAATGATTCCTATATTACAAAATGGTGGCCACATACAAAATTTCAGCCAGATATCTCAAAAATTGAGGGACTAGTTTGCGTTCAAACAGACAGACGGACAGACGGACAGACGGACATGGCTAAATCAACTCATTTCGTCATCCTGATCATTTCGGTATACTTATTGATGGGTCTATCTCTTCTTCTTCTCATATTTACAAACATCGGACCAAAGTTATAATACCATTTCATGTTCATGAAAGGTATAAAAATAGTACATCATATCGAAATGGTTGACAAGTCATTTGACTTTTTATTGGGAGCAAATAATATTTGATAACTCGCTCATTCTGAAAGAATATTGAATCAAACTCATCGCTGCTGCGCGCGATGTTGACGGCTTAAGGCACGAGCTACAGTGTTGTTGTTGTTGTTAACAGCAAAACACTCCCCGAAGGTTTTGGGGAGTGATGGCGAAGTTGACAGTCCTTGGCCGGATATGACCCCGGTACGCTGCGGTACTCCCTTGCGGTACTGCCCGACTGTCGTGGTAGCGATTTGGTATGACCAGTGGAACCTTCTAGGTCATGTCATCCCTCCATCCGTGAGGAAGAAGAAGATGGGTAATGAGAGGTGAGAGGAATCATATCCGTAGATCAGCGGTGGGCATTTTGGTTTGTGTAGGTGTATTGGTAAATGCGAGAGTAACTTTGATACAGTGGTGCTAAGAACAAATTTTTCGCGTCAGTTGCTTAACCGACAGCAAAGTAGTAACAACAAGACCGCTTTAACGCAAAATTTTTATGATACTATTTATGCGCGCTAAAAATGACTTCCAAACATTTTTTTATGATTATTTCTTACTTTCTCCAGAAAACAGTAATATCTGCTTCACATTAACTGACATTTCGCTTCTGAGAATTTATAACTATTTTTTCATTTCAAATGAATATTGGGTAATGTCACATTTAAACAGACTTTCAAATATGTCAATCGTCTTGATTTTTTGCATCTCTTTAAGTCTGTTTTCAAACTTGAAAAAAAAAAATTAGTCTCCAGTAACTGCATGTGTCCATTGTTTATTTTAAAATATCAATACTGGTAATTAGGAGTAGGTTTGGTAACTTGATTTCAGAAATCAGTGACAATAAAAGAGTTTAAAAATTAAAAACTTGTTTCCTTTTCTTTTAATTCAAATTAAGCTCATTTGAAAGATTACTTAAATCAGAAGGAAAAGCTTAATTTAAAATAAATTCTCTATCTGGTAAGTCTTCTGTTAATTTTTTTTTCCCCCTTTTTTATACCTTCTCTTTCTTTTTATTCCTCTTCTTTCTGCCTATTCCCTACTTGCAATGCAGTTTTAATTTTATTTCCCTACTTGTAATACAGTTTTAATTTTATTTTCACTAATCCCACTTGCACGACGCCAAGTTAGCTTTTTAACTCAGAGTTAGCGTTTTGGATAAGTTTTCAAATAAACTCAGAGCAAGGGTTTTCTTTCTTTCACTTTATTTTCCTCTTATCTTGTTTATCTATCATTTATTTATTCAATACTTAATGAAGTTCCCATTTATTTTTTACTTTTCTTTTTGCGTTACATTTTAGTCAAGCCATCTGAAATCGCTTACATTAATTTTAAATCGCGCATAATTTACTACCGCATGAAACAATCAACAAAGCGGCGACACATGTTACCCCTTTGCTGTCTACGCCAAGACTGGCATGAAAATGATTTTTTAACACCACTGTGGCTAATTTGATTTTTTGCTCTCAACAGCAACTGAAATGAAGAGCGTAAGAATACATGTGCACACACGCACACATGCGTGCGGCTCAATTGAGTTAGGAATGCCCATGCTTGCCGTAGATCAACCATCGAGTAGCACGTCATTACCTATGTGCATATTAGTCGCCTCTTACGACCGGTATGCCTACCTCGGGCATATTCTAAACCCCTAACCCGCAGGGAGTCAAGAGCTACAGTCTGGAATTTGTGGGGCGGGTATAGCAGAAGTGCTGCTAGTCGTTAAGACATTATTATTAGTATTGGGCTAGTAGGCGATAGGAGTGCGCTTGATCGGCGCTGACCGCGGGACGCCCTAGGGCGCCAAAAAACAAGGGGCCAGGGGGCCACGAAATTACTAATGAAAGTACGGGGTCTGTGGATGTTAAGGTTATCTAAGCTGGAGTTAAATGGTGGGCGGCGAGCAGTTTATTATTATTGTTGTTGCTATATTATATGGTGAGAGAAGATGAGATGGCCCTTGGAGTATTTGAGAGAAAAGTTCTCCGGAAGATTTATGGTCCTTCCCGTGATGCCGACGGCGAGTATCGAAGGAGATTTAACGATGAGCTGTACGAGCTTTACGCAGATTTGAGCATAGTCCAGCGAATTAAAGCCCAAAGGCTCCGCTGGCTGGGTCACGTCATGCGAATGGACAAAGAAGCTCCAGCCCAGAAGGTTTTCCAATCGTCACCCGAATTCGGCAGCAGAGGAAGGGGGAGGCCTCGACTGAGATGGAAACAACAGGTGGAGGATGACTTGAACTCCCTTGGGGTTTCCAATTGGCGTCAGTTATCGCTAAAAAGGAATGACTGGCGTGCTTTGATAGGCGACGGCCAAAATCGCTTAGGCGGTTAAGCGCCAATAAATGATGATGATGATATTATATGGTTGAGGGTGTTGGGCGGGGTTGCCGGTTCGAATCCCACCTCAACCAAAGTATTTTTAATTTTATTTATTTTATTATTTTTATATTCCATCAAGTCTCATGAACTGTGTTTGGTTCTTTTTAATTATTGGTATATACCATCAAGTCTAGTGGACTGTGTTTTGGTAATGACACTCTGTATATATTAATTGGGGCGAGCACTTTGGCTCTGAGAATGCATCGTTTGCTATTCTCACTTCCTTAGAAAACCCCTCAAAATTGTTGGTGGTGAGCACTTGGGCTCTGAGGCATTGTCGGCTATTGGCTTACCCCATTTTGCTTGTGAAAAACCACTTGTGTTTTGTTACACCTTATATTTATTATTTGGTGGTGAGCACTTGGGCTTTGAGGCATTGGCGGCTATTGGCTTACCCCATTTTGCTTGTGAAAAACCACCTGTGTTTTGTGACTGCGACTATAAGCTATGTATTCCGAATATTCCATAAATTATCTGCGAATTACAATAATATATAATGCAGATGAAATAAACGAAACCATGTTATGTCGCTTAAACAAAGGTTAAGCCCTGAAAATCCGGATTTATGGAACCATCTTTTACACGAGAAGCATTGCACAGAATGCGACCGTTTAATATATATATTTTTGCAGCAGGCACTGCATATCCATTCTCTTGGTCCGGGGTTCGGCTCGACGCCCGCCCGTAACAATAGAATATCTTGCAGCCCTGCTCCCAGGGGGGAGGATGATAGTTTCGGAATGGGACAAAACAAACTAAACAGTGTTACATTGAAAGTGACAATCCTTGGCCTAGGTAAAACCCCGGGTGGTTCCACTGCGCAGAGATCCATTGCGATGTCCTGGGTTTTCTGCTCTGAGAAGTGACAGTACATAAGGAAACCAAAAAAAATAGTACATCATATCGAAATGGTTGACAAGTCATTTAACTTTTTATTGGGAGCAAATAATATTTGATAACTCGCTCATTCTGAAAGAATATTGAATCAAACTCATCGCTATCAATAGTGATATTGTCACAACATTCAAGGCATTTCTCTCAGTGTGACATAATTCGGTAACGGCTAACATGATATAGTTCGGTAGGATGAATCCCATAGTCGTTCTATTATAATTTTTTGATAAATTTTTAAAAGTAGGCGTGGTACCGCCGACTTTTCTGGGAGGCATATCAGACATTTTTAACAATAAAGAAAAAAAATTTTTGCTTTCGTTGAAATAATTGTTGTAAAAAAAGCTTATCAAAAAACGAAAAAAAAAAAGTTTCAATAATTATCAAAAAAAAAATTATTTAAAAATATATCGTTTTGTTAATATTTAAAAATTATTATCAAAAAAATGTTTGATTTGCTTCACAAAAATAAAATCTCAACGAAAAAACAAGTAAGGAAAGCTGTATTCGGCTGTGCCGAAGGCTATATACCTTTCATGAATAAGCGTCACGATTTTCACTGTTCGATCCCCAGTACAGCCTGTGTGAATTTAACTTTAGCTCATACCGAAATTATCGGAACTATCGATTATATGGGGGCGACATCGACATTCCACATTCTAACAGAGCAATAGTTACGAAATTTTACTACCCTACCTATAAAAGGATGCGGACATTAAAGACATGACTCGAATTAATTTCAAGCTTGGTGTTTCGCCTGCACTAATGGAAAAAGTCTTGGATCCTAAGCTCTGGCCGGCTGACGTGAAAATCAAGCCTTTAAAAAAACCGTCGTAAAGGTGGTCAACGTGGCGATGATACTTAGCAATTAGCAGTCCCAGAAAAAAATATATCTTGTAATCTGAGTATCTACTATCAAAATGTCTCTGGCCTCAGGACTAAGTCCAGTCTGCTTTTTGATATGAGCTCGCATTTAGAATATGATATCTTCGTTATTATTGAATCATGGCTCAACACCAATTTTTCGGATGGCGAATTCTTTGACCTAAATTTATACAATGTTTATCGCAAAGATCGAGACTATTGCAAAACTGGTCTTTCCAGAGGTGGTGGAGTTTTAATTGCTGTGCGCCGCCATTTTCGGTCATCGCTCGTGGAACTGTCTGATATGGATTCGTTGCTCGACCAGCTTTGCGTCTCTGTTCAAGGCAGCTCCAAGTTGTTTGTGTATGCTTCGTATATTCCTCCGACTAGTACGGATTCCATATATAAATCGCATGTCGACAATATTGTTAATCTATTACATACTCAGGATGGTAGTAACATTTGTATATTGGGCGACTTCAACTTACCAAATATCGAATGGTCGTATGTCGACAACAACTTTTCTCTTCTTCCTATAAATGTAAATAGTTCCTCTGAAATTTACCTTACAGATAATCTCTTAAGTGTTAACCTCTGTCAGATTAATAGCTTCACAAATCAGTTATCAAGAACACTTGATCTTATATTTATTAATGATAATATTAATTATTCCCTAACTGAGTGTCTTGGTCCACTGTCGTGTTCCGGTATTCACCATATCCCGCTAGTTTTGAAAGTTGAATTTTATAATTTTGAAAGCATAGTTGTCGAAGATGCTCCTTATAGTTTTTTATTTAAACGTGCAAATTTTGATATAATTTCTCGAAAAGTATCTTTGATTGATTGGGAAGCTATTTTTTCTGGTAAAGATTTGGCAGACTGTTTTAATTCCTTCAAAGGCCTTATCAATGAGATTTGCATCAACAATATTCCGCAGAAAAAAATTAATTGTTACAAAATCCCATGGTATACTGCTGGGCTCAAGAGGCTGAAGAACTTGAGGAATACATTTTTTTAAAAATTCAAGACTACAAAGTCTTTGGTGTTCAAAAGGAAATACATCCATTTCAACAAAAAATTTAAAGCTTTGAGTAAGAGACTGCATAGTAATTTTACTCGAAACTTTGAATCTTGCATTAAAGATAATCCCAAGGCTTTTTGGAATTATGTAAAATCCAAAAAAGCTACCTCGAGCATTCCATCGTCGGTATTTTACAACGGGACTCATACCTCTTCACCTATGGAGTCGGCTAATCTTTTTGCAGATTTTTTTTGCTCCAATTTTGATACTCATCCGGTTAGTATTCGTGAGTCCTCCTCAATGGTAGACTCGCCCATTAACTTCGGAGCTCTTACCCTTTCTCTGGACGATATTGTTGATGGGATTCGGAATCTCAAATCGTCTTCCCAGACAGATATAGACGGTTTATCGTCTTATCTCTTCAAAAATTGCAAAGATATAGGCACCCCGCTTCTCTTTATCTTCAACAAATCTCTTGATTGTGGTGAGTTCATTGATGCTTGGAAGCTAACTTTCATATCACCCATTTTTAAAAGTGCACTGAACCAAAAACGTACATGTTTTTTACGAACGAAGTTTCATAGAAGTTCGCGCTGGTTTTTCTTAAAATATAAGAAAAAATTCATAGAATCTAAGAAAATTTTCATACAATTTATGAATGAATACATGCTTTCTGTGGATTTGTTTACATATTTTACGAAAAAGTGCTTATATTCTAGGAAATGTTCGTAAATTTCTACGAAAAAGTTCTTTGGAGAGGTTTTAATGAACAATTCTTAAAATCTATGTACTTTTTCATTGGATACATGAACTTTTTTGGTTCAGTGTGGTAATAAAAATAATGTTGCCAACTATAGACCAATTTCCAAATTGTCTACTGTTTCTAAACTTTTTGAGTACGTCGTAAAACAAAAAATCAGTTTTGCCGTCAAGCTATTAATCAGCGATAATCAGCATGGTTTCATGCCTGGTAGATCCACGGTTTCCAACCTGGCAATTTTTTCTGAGTACTGCCTTGCAGCCTTCAACAACCGCTTTCAAGACGATGCGGTTTATACGGACTTCTCCAAAGCATTTGACAGAGTTAGTCATCCAATCTTGATTTCTAAATTAGCCAGACTTGGCTTTCATTCAATATTTTTGTCTTGGATTAAATCATACCTTCACTCACGCAAATGTGTTGTTGTTGTGGACAATACTCATTCCGAGCCTTTTATAGCCTCCTCTGGAGTACCGCAAGGAAGTATTTTGGGGCCTTTGCTCTTTGTGATTTTTATTAATGACATTTCAGCCTGCTTTCAACATTCTAATTTTTTGCTTTACGCTGATGATTTGAAAGTGTTCACAGCTCTTTCTACTCCTTCTGATGCGGATAACATTCAGTCTGATCTGAATAATGTTGCTGATTGGTGTCGTGATAATAATCTACCTTTAAATATTGGGAAATGCTTTCATGTAACCTATTCTAAGTCTCGTTGCACAATACCCACTGCATATTATATTGGCGGATCCCGCCTGGCCACTCGTTCAGAGATATCTGACTTAGGTGTAGTTTTCGACTCGCAATTTTCGTTTACTACTCATATAACTTCTACTATCGCTAGGTCCTACTCGGTTTTGGCCTTTATTCGTCGATTTAGTTCTGACTTTACTGATCCTTACACTCTTAAGTTGCTATTCACGTCTCTTGTACGCTCTAAGCTGGAATATGCTTGTTTTATTTGGAGCCCTTATCATGATTGCCATATTAAAAGACTTGAGCGAGTCCAAAAAATCTTTTCAAGGTACGGGTTGAGGTCCTTGAACTTTTCTGAGCCGATTCCTTCTTACAATTCTAGATGTTCACTCATTAGCCTCCAATCACTTCAATGTAGAAGAGCAATTCTTTCTCTTACTTTTGTCTATGACATTATCAATGGTGTGATTGACTCACCACGTCTACTTGAGAATATTTGTTTCCACATACCCCCTAGGTTACTTCGTAACTGGGATATGTTTTATATTGACCGTGCCCGAACTATCTATGCCTCTAATGCTCCTATCTTAAGAGCATTGAAAGAGTTCAACTCTATTTCAAATTCTTCAGCCTTTGACTTTTCTTTACCTAAAACTGCGTTCAAATCTTTGTTAAGTGGTGTAAGTTTTTGATAAAATTGATAAGGACTATATTTTTAGTACACAATCAAGTAGTCTGTAAGTTTTTTTGTAATCTAGACTATGAATGGAATTAAATAAATAAATAAATATAATTACAGGAGTTATAGCCCAAAATCCGTTTATCGGAACAATCGATTGTATGGGGGCTATGTGAAATATTTATCTCATCTCAATGATTTTCAACATCGATATTTCATATATAAAAACAGCAACACTTACAAAATTTCACGTTAATAGCTTTATAATTACAGGAGTTATAGCCCGAAATCCGTTTATCGGAACAATCGATTGTATGGGAGCTATGAGTAGTTTTGGTCCGATCTTGCTGGTTCCGCCGAATGATCATTCTCATACAAAATAACGCCTCCATACCGAATTTCATCGAGATATCTCTAAAATTGAGGGACTAGTTTGCGTACAAACAGACGGACAGACGGACATGGATGGCTAAATCAAATCAACTCATCGTCCTGATCATAACGGTATACTTATTAGTGGGCCTATCTCTTCTTCTTCTCATACTTACAAACATCGGACCAAAGTTATAATACCATTTCATGTTCATCGTCCTGATCATAACGGTATACTTATTAGTGGGCCTATCTCTTCTTCTTCTCATACTTACAAACATCGGACCAAAGTTATAATACCATTTCATGTTCATCAAAGGTATAATAAATGAAATGAAACAGAGTAAACTCATATGAAACAAAACGAAATAAAATAAAAAGAAATGAGTTAAAATAAAATGAAATTAAATAGATTGAAATGAAATAAAGTGGAATGAAATAAAATAAAATGAAACGAACTGAAATGAATTAAAATTTAATTAAATCAAATAAATAAAATGAAATAAAATTAAAAGAACTTGAATAAAAAATGAAACGAAATAAAATGGAATTAAATAAAATAAATGAATTGAAACGGAATGAAATGAGCCAAAAATGAAATGAAATGAATTGAAACGGAATAAAATGAAACAAAATTAAAAATATAATTACATGAAAAAAGAATAAAATGAGATGAAATCAAACTAAAACAAGTAAGGAAAGCTGTGCCGAAGACTAAATACCTTTCATGAATAAGCGTCACGATTTTCACTGTTTGAGCCTGTGTGCATTTAACTTAAGCTCATACCGAAATTATCGGAACTGTCGATTATATGGGGGCGATGTGTTATATTGGTCCAATCTCATTGATTTTTAACACCGACATTCCACATTCTAAAATAGCAATAGTTACGAAGTTTCACGTTCCTACCTATATAACTACAGGAGTTATCCTACAAAATCCGTTTATTGGAACAATCGATTGTATGGGGGCTATGTGAAATATTTATCCCATCTCGATGATTTTCAACATCGATATTTCAGATATAAAAATAGCAATATGTCAAAAATTTTACATTCCTACGTATTTAATTACAGGAGTTATAGCCCAAAATCCGTTTATCGCAACAATCGATTGTATGGGAGCTATGTGAAATATTTATCCCATCTCGATGATTTTCAACATCGATATTTCACATATAAAAATAGCAACACTTACAAAATTTGACGTTCCTACGAGTTTAATTACAGGAGTTATAGCCCAATACTCGTTTATCGGAACAATGGATTGTATGGGAGCTATGTGAAATATTTATCCCATCTCGATGATTTTCAACGTCGATATTTCACATATAAAAATAGCAACACTTACAAAATTTCACGTTCCTATGCGTTTAATTGCAGGAGTTATAGCCCAAAATCCGTTTATCGGAACAATCGATTGTATGGGGGCTACGTGAAATATTTATCCCATCTCGATGATTTTCAACATCGATATTTCACATATAAAAATAGCAACACTTACAAAATTTCACGTTCCTACGAGTTTAATTACAGGAGTTATAGCCCAAAATCCGTTTATCGGAACAATCGATTGTATGGGAGCTATATGTAATATCGGTCCGATCTTGCTGGTTCCGCCAAATGATTCCTATATTGGAAAATGGTGGCTGCATACAAAATTTCAGCCAAATATCTCAAAAACTGAGGGACTAGTTTGCGTTCAAACAGACAGACAGACAGACAGACAGACGGACAGACGGACATGGCTAAATCAACTCATCTCGTCATCTCGATCATTTCGGTATACTTATTGATGGGTCTATCTCTTCTTCTTCTCATACTTACAAACATCGGACCAAAGTTATAATACCATTTCATGTTCATGAAAGGTATAAAAAGTATATGAAATTAAGCGAAAAGGAACAACATGAAAGTAAATAAAGTTCATTTTACAAAATGAAATTAAATAAAAAGGAAATGAAATGAAATGTAAAGAAACAAACTGAAATGAAATGAAAAGGAATGAAGTAAAATTAAAAACATTACTGACAAGTTCGACAACTCTGCCCAACTAAGACTGCTGACCGCCCCAAAATCTATCCTTGACGTTGTCCTTTCACCTGCAATTGCCAGCGTTGTTGCACTCTGTTAAAACAAAAGGATTTATTACCAATATTATAATTAAAAAATTAAATTATGGTATCTACTTAGCTTGTATTTTTAATTAAATACAATTTTTTCAATACAATTTAAAATTCTAATATTTTTTGACTTGGCAGATAATTTAATTTATGAGAACAGCTGTTCAATTTCCCTTTGTACTGTTTTTGTTTCAAATTATAAAAATCATACTTTTTCATTCACACTCGTCCGAGTTGCAATAGTGAGAAATCAGCTGATTTTTGTTTGGGAAAAATATTTCAAAAATATGCGTTGGTGTTGGTGAGGCGCCAAAAAAAATAGGGATGGTGTTGGAATTCGATAAGAAAAATCGATTGCTGGGTAGCCGTGGTTGGCAGGGATGCTTTCGATGAAAACGAATTTCTCTCATATATCCCAAGACGAATTCATATCATTGTTTATCCCTACTATGAATACAATGATTCATATACATAGGTGGCGGGAGTAAGATATATGTATTCAACTTTTTTTATTTCCATTTGGACCCGTCTGTCAGACTCATGCCATGGCTGCGTTTCTCTACTGCAAGTGAGGAATAATTATCAATAACTATTCCTGGGAAGCTTTTTTTCAAACAAGTTTGGTAATTGTATACTTTACAGGCTAACTCCAAAATCACTTCGGAAAATATTGGAAAAGACGCGTCTCGTTGCCAGGAATGTGAAATTTTTATTTTTTGTTGTTGTGCAAAGTTATGGTCAAAAAACCGAAAAATGGCCCGGGCCTGATCCCAATTAGGTGGCTGGATCCATGGTATTTATATGCAGAACTCTTTTTCGAGTTGGCGGCCTTAAGCTAAGGATACACCTAGCGACGCGAAACGATGCGACCAAATAGTCTTTGCATGTGTTCTTATGGAGCATATTACACCTAGCGACAGCAGCACCACGCGACACGACATAGTTGATCAAATAGGCAACTATTTGGTCGCGACGTCGTGTCGCTAAAATAACAAAACTCTCTATTGCTGACGATTCCTTACTAACTTTTCAAGAAACAGAGCTATCAGATTATCGGCGAATCCATAAAGCGAATTCAAATTTACAAAAGCGAATTCAAATTTACAAAAGCGAATTCAAATTTACAAAAACAAAATACATGGAAAATTTACATATATCTTACTGCCGCCAATTGTGTAAATTCGCCTTGCATATATCCTGCCCCACTCAAAATTATGCGCTAAAAACGTTGTCGATAATAGTTTTTTTTAATTTGTTTTCGGGTTTTAGGCAGACATGCACAACGAAATAAACAAAAAAGAAATTGTTTCAATAATTTTACAAAAAAAAAAATGTAAAAGTTTTTTGTTTTGCCAATTATCAAAAGAAAATGAATTGATTCAATAATTATCAAAAAAAATTAACTTTTCGAATTTTGTTTCGTTTACAACAATATACAAAATCAAAAGAAATAATGACAAGTTTTGTAATGAATATAGGATCAAATAGTCTTTCGAAACTATTTGTATTAAAAAAAGTTAATGGTACACCACATTCAGTTACGAAACCCGCGCACGTATCGCGAACATCATTTTCACTCAACACTAAGGAAATTTAAATTTTTTTATTTGAAGGACTTTCGGCGTCCTTCTCTAAAATACGCTGCTTGCTGCAGGATCAGCTGTAGAGTATTCTTGTGCTTCCTATGTAAATGGCTTTTAAATTTGCCCAAATAGTCTCTGATCATTCGCATGTTGCAAAACTTGCATACCAGTAACCCGTCCACTGCACATTGGTCCCAAATCCAAAATTTGTGGCATAAACTCTATTTTTAAACTTTTGAGTGTTCAAAAAAGGGTGCATTTTCCAATAGTACATATATTTTTACACTTTAAACCCAGTTTTATTCATTACATCTGGCAACCATTAGTTTCTGACCAGCCATCAAAGTCAGCTGTTTCGCCACAATAATATTAAAGTTTTGCGAATTTTTTTTTGCTGAGAACTATTCAAGAGTGGAAAACTTTAGGTTGATTAAAAACAAGTGCACATTTTTATGGATAATATAGGAAAAAGTAAGTAGAATTTATTCATAACAAGTTTTTCCATGTTTATACGTGTATTAGGGCAGCTTTGAAGTGCTTTGCGAAAGGTATTTTATGTTAAAAAAATTTCATAACTTTTGTGTTTCGTAGACAAAAAGTTATATAACTACACAACGATTCATAAAAGTGAAGAGGCTATATTATTTAGTAGCCGTGAAGATATATTATTGCCGTTCATTGCCGTTTTTGAAAAATCCGATCTTTTTCCAGTGAACTTCTATCTCAGCAATTCCGAATTGTTCGACATTTGGGTATCAAATGAAAAAAAAAGGAATCAATCTCGAAGTGGGTATTTGAAAAAATAAAAGCAAGTCTCACAAAAGAAAAAATTCTAGAAATTAACAAACAAATTACAAATTTCCACACTTATATTAAGAGATTTTTTAAAAAATTCAAGGGAGATATTGAAAGATTCAAATGAAAACATCGGAAGTGGTATTCTCGGCATATGGTGATTAAAATTGGAGAAAAAGATTGTGTGAAGTCTAGTAACGTAGGACGCCCCCTGAAGTGTGCTAGTCTTCCACGCAGAGAACGAAGTGTGCTAGTCTTCCACGCAGAGAACGAAGTGTGTTAGTCTTCCATGCAAACAACGAACAGTGCTATTCTTCCACGCTAACTGAACTGTGCTAGTCTTCGTTGGGAGCGACGAGATATTATTTGGTTTATTTTCTTTTTTTTGTATATTTAGTACAAACTTTTAATTTGGTGTTTACTTTTGTTCTGGAAAATTAATAAATATTTAATAGTAATTAAAAAATTAACACAAATACTAAAAAGAAAAACAATATTGCGCTCTGAATTATAAAGGAATTTTTTATCAGGACTAAAATAATACGACGCTTTGAGATGTTTTCACGTCATGGTAAGTGACGTACATTTACTTGTTACTTAAGGTAAGTTTTTTGTTGTGATCACCGGTGACTCACTGGCACAGAATGTGTTAAATTTGCGGATGTTACGTTTGAACGAATTTATTGATTTTTCAGTAAGAAGTTGCGTTGCGGACGTTACTCATTATACTATTTCGTAATCTGCTATGAAAAACGTAAGTTTTAAGGGGTCTTGTGTAAAGAAAACCTCCAAAAAAGTATTTCGACACACCCTATTATTGTCTAATTTGGTTTTTAGAAATTTAAATTCGCTTATTTATTTGAAGTTTACCTTAACATGTTTTCAATTAAGCAAATTTTGACACCTTTTGCGATATCGTATCTCAAAAGGAAATTTTTTTCATACTTGGAAGGAACACCTTACTAGCAGTCACGGTGGGCGTGGTCTGATTTATCAGATATTTGCTATTTTCTTCCATATGCCATTGCTATAGGATTTGTCAACTTTCAACTGCGTAGCTGCATTGGTTGAATTTATGCCAAAAAAAATGGAATCGGGACCATTGTGCACTGGCTGGAAGCACGTTCTAATAATCTGTCCTTCCCTTTTTCTGCCCATATTATTTTGTATTTGTATTTTGTATTTATTCAATAAATTCACTGAGAGAAATGCATGGAATGTTGTGACAATATCACTATTGATAGCGACGAGTTTGATGCAATATTCATTCAGAATGAGCGAGTTATCATATATTATTTGCTCCCAATTAAAAGTAAAATGACATGTCAACCATTTCGATATGTTGTACTATTTTTTATATTTATGGATAGAATACTAATATATTTGAACGGCATGTCAATATCTATGGTCGTGATATGAATTTCTATTGTCGGTATATCCATATCCATATTTACTGCATAGTAATAATGGTAGAGACAGCGTATTAATATATATGGGCGAAATGTAAATTTTTCTGGGACGCATAATCATAATAGTTCAACAATTTTTACTATGGATTTTCTAACAAAATTACAACTTGTTGGAGCGGTTTTTTTAAATTCAAGATTTTTTGAATTTCTTATGATTGAACATTTTTCTAAAAATTGTATAATATGCCGTAGCCGAATGGTAGAATACTGGGCTAACGTGCCAGAGGAGCATGATTCGAGTCCCACTGAAACCAGATGTCAAATTATATAAAATTTTGTTTTTTAAACTATTTAGAATTTATCAATAGTTTATATGGATACCATTTCAATAGTGATTTATCAAAAAAGCATTGATGAAACATCCATATTCATTAATGGGACAGAAATATCAATTTTTATTTAATGTGATATCAATAATTATGGATGTTCCATCCATAGATTTCCCTCCGTGTTATTGTAATTATACCTTTCATGAACATGAAATGGTATTATAACTTTGGTCCGATGTTTGTAAGTATGAGAAGAAGAAGAGATAGACCCATCAATAAGTATACCGAAATGATCGGGATGACGAGATGAGTTGATTTAGCCATGTCTGTCTGTCTGTCTGTCTGTCTGTTTGAACGCAAACTAGTCCCTCAGTTTTTGAGATATTTGGCTGAAATTTTGTATGCAGCCACCATTTTCCAATATAGGAATCATTTGTGGGAACCAGCAAGATCGGACCGATATTACATATAGCTCCCATACAATCGATTGTTCCGATAAACGGATTTTGGGCTATAACTCCTGTAATTAAACTCGTAGGAACGTGAAATTTTGTAAGTGCTGCTATTTTTATATGTGAAATATCGACGTTGAAAATCATCGAGATGGGATAAATATTTCACATAGCTCCCATACAATCGATTGTTCCGATAAAAAAGTATTGGGCTATAACTCCTGTAATTAAACTCGTAGGAACGTCCAATTTTGTAAGTGTTGCTATTTTTATATGTGAAATATCGATGTTGAAAATCATCGAGATGGGATAAATATTTCACATAGCCCCCATACAATCGATTGTTCCGATAAAAAAGTATTGGGCTATAACTCCTGTAATTAAACTCATAGGAACGTGAAATTTTGTAAGTGTTGCTATTTTTATATGTGAAATATAGACGTTGAAAATCATGGAGATGGGATAAATATTTCACATAGCTCCCATACAATCGATTGTTCCGATAAACGAGTATTGGGCTATAACTCCTGTAATTAAACTCGTAGGAACGTCAAATTTTGTAAGTGTTGCTATTTTTATATATGAAATATCGATGTTGAAAATCATCGAGATGGGATAAATATTTTACATAGCTCCCATACAATCGATTGTTGCGATAAACGGATTTTGGGCTATAACTCCTGTAATTAAATACGTAGGAATGTGAAATTTTTGACATATTGCTATTTTTATATGTGAAGTATAGAACGTGCAATTTTGGACGTATTGCTATTTTTATATCTGAAATATCGATGTTGAAAATCATCGAGATGGGATAAATATTTCACATAGCCCCCATACAATCGATTGTTCCAATAAACGGATTTTGTAGGATAACTCCTGTAGTTATATAGGTAGGAACGTGAAACTTCATAACTATTGCTATTTTAGAATGTGGAATGTCGGTGTTAAAAATCAATGAGATTGGACCAATATAACACATCGCCCCCATATAATCGACAGTTCCGATAATTTCTGTATGAGCTTAAGTTAAATGCACACAGGCTGTGCTGGGATCAAACAGTGAAAATCGTGACGCTTATTCATGAAAGGTATTTAGCCTTCGGCACAGCCGAAGACAGCTTTCCTTACTTGTTTTAGTTTGATTTCATCTCATTTTATTCTTTTTTCATGTAATTATATTTTTAATTTTGTTTCATTTTATTCCGTTTCAATTCATTTCATTTCATTTTGGCTCATTTCATTTCGTTGCAATTCATTTATTTTATTTAATTCCATTTTATTTCGTTTCATTTTTTATTCAAGTTCATTTAATTTTATTTCATTTTATTTATTTGATTTAATTAAATTTTAATTCATTTCAGTTCGTTTCTTTGTATTTTATTTCATTCCACTTTATTTCATTTCAATCGATTTAATTTCATTTTGTTTTAACTCATTTCTTTTTATTTTATTTCGTTTTGTTTCATATGAGTTTACTCTGTTTCATTTCATTTATTATACCTTTGATGAACATGAAATGGTATTATAACTTTGGTCCGATGTTTGTAAGTATGAGAAGAAGAAGAGATAGGCCCACTAATAAGTATACCGTTATGATCAGGACGATGAGTTGATTTGATTTAGCCATGTCCGTCTGTCGGTCTGTTTGTACGCAAACTAGTCCCTCAATTTTAGAGATATCTCGATGAAATTCGGTATGGAGGCGTTATTTTGTATGAGAATAATCATTCGGCGGAGCCAGCAAGATCGGAACAAAACTACTCATAGCTCCCATACAATCGATTGTTCCGATAAACGGATTTCGGGCTATAACTCCTGTAATTATAAAGCTATTAACGTGAAATTTTGTAAGTGTTCTGTTTTTATATATGAAATATCGATGTTGAAAATCATTGAGATGAGATAAATATTTCACATAGCCCCCATACAATCGATTGTTCCGATAAACGGATTTTGGGCTATAACTCCTGTAATTATATAGGTAGGGTAGTAAAATTTCGTAACTATTGCTCTGTTAGAATGTGGAATGTCGATGTCGCCCCCATATAATCGATAGTTCCGATAATTTCGGTATGAGCTAAAGTTAAATTCACACAGGCTGTACTGGGGATCGAACAGTGAAAATCGTGACGCTTATTCATGAAAGGTATATAGCCTTCGGCACAGCCGAAGACAGTTTTCCTTACTTGTTTTATCTCATTTCATGTCTTCTCTTTTTTTTAGTTTAATAATATTACTTTTCATTTTATATCATTTCAGTTCCTTTCATTTCATTTTATTTCAATCAATTTCACTCTATTTTATTTTGTTTCATTTTGTTTTGTTTCATTTCATTTTATTTTATGTATTTTATTTTATTTCAGTTTACTTAATTTCGTCTTATTTAAATCCATTTTATCTCTTTTCATTTTGCTTTATTTCATTTCATTTAGTTTCATTTTATTTCATTATGTTTAATTTCTATTCATTTCTGTTTTGTTTAATTTGATTTTATTTTATTTCACCTCTTTTCTTTTCATTTCATTTTGTTTCATCTTTTGTTTCATTTGAGTTTATTCTGTTTCATTTAATTTTCTTTAATTTAATTTGGCTCATTTCATTTAACTTTGTTTAATTTCATTTCACTCATGTCCCTTTTTTCGTTTCGTTTCATTTCATTTTATTTTAATTTGATAGTTTATAAATCTAACCTATATTCCCCTTCACTCTTTCCTTGACCCTAAGCTCAGTGGCGTGCCTACGAGTATCAACCGAGGCAAGCCCCAGTCTTTATAACCCCAACGAAAGCACTTACTGCTGCCAGAGAACAGTTCAGACAAAGAAGAAAAAAAAAAAAAAAACTAATGGCGGCGAAATACCAACAGGTTATCATAACCTCTAACGAGATTTTTAGCCGAGCTTCTCTTTCCAACTTGTGGTGTGTTGCTTTTGAGTTTTTCCTACAAGTTGGCGGGACCTACAGTTTTTTGCCGACTCCGAACGGCACTTGCAAAGCAAATGAATTTTTTGCTGAGAAGCTTCTCATGGCAGAAATACACCCGGAGAGTTTGCCAAACTACTGCCGAGGGGCGACCCCGTTTAGAAAAATTCTTTTTCTAAATAATTTTTGATGTTACTTTTGCCGGGCATCGAACCGCCACGACTTGGTGTAGAAGGCCGAACACTTAACCGCTCACCACGGCGGCCGCCGTTCAGGATATTTATCGACTTTTGCAGACGGGGAAAATTTTAAACTTTTCGGTTCCGCTAATAGGCACGTTATTGTTTGCAGATTTTGTAAGCTGTTCCAATCCAAGGGAAACGTTTTATTCGCACTATTTCCCATTTAGGTACATTGCAAGCTAAGAAATCTTAAATACCTATATTTTTTAAGTTTTATAGTGCCTAGCAAATAAAAAAAAATTACAGCACCTACCACTATTGAATTCTTTTTTCTACTTTAAAATATGCGCCAATAATTTTTGAGTAGCGCGCTTTGCACTTTAAAATTGTAGATACATACATAAACAAATTTAATTTTCGTTTTATCGTAAGCATTTATAGCGTACGGTAACACCAGCCAGAAGCCAGCTTCAAAGTTTCATATAAAATTACTTCCAAATTAAAAAAAAAACAATTGCTTCAGCACGCAGATTCGTACTGGTTTTGAAAGCCCCGTAAAAGCGCAATAAGTAAAAGCGAGATGGCCGTCATTGCCTAGGAGGTTAAAGGCTGTTTTAAGTAAGTAAGTAAGAGATGGCCATCACGCACTGAAATAATTTTATGTAAATGAGCTATCAGCCGGCAGGTGCACAGTGGTCTGAAACGTTTCTCTAGCGCGAATTAAATCACTAGCTTTAATATAGTCGAAGTTTTATAGGAATACCAGTTAATTTATTGTGTAGAAACGCATTCTGCATAAAATGAATAAGATTTAAGTAGTGTTTATAAAAAAACTTCTGGAAAAAAATGGTAAATAAGGGTGGGTCGAAAAAAAATTTTTTTTTTTTGATATAGTGAAAATATTGTTTTGGACGCCGATAGTTTGGCCAGTAAGAAGTCCACCTTATAATTGTAATACAAAAAGGGAGGTAAAAAATGCGTGCAAGTCGCTAATTGAACCCCAGTAATCAATAAAGGTATTTTTCTGTAACAGAACTTATTAGTTATTTACTTTTATTGAAATTTATGAAAGAGATATGTAAATTGAAAACACATGTTTAAAATTGAATAAGAATTTTATTCTGCATCGGAATCCGGCATTATATTACATACAGGCGACTTGAGCAAATCTATGGCATCACTCTCGAGGCTAATATTTTGTTTAGTTCCTTTCTCTTTCAGCGAAATACTCGAAATAATAGGATCGGAAGATAGCAAAAAGTAATTAAATAAATCTTCATTAGTATGGGTTGCAGAATCTTTGCCGGTTCTGTGCTCTCTAATAAATTTAAAGTCTTTATTTTTTGCTTCTTGTGCTTCTTCTCCTAGCTGTCCGATTGGCAAAATTGCATATTTGATCATTTCAGCTCCGTGAACTAGCACTTTATGTATTGTAGGAGGCATATAGAACCATGGGTAGTTAGAAACAAACTTTTTAGCAGTGTCCATGGCATATTTGCTGAATCTTTCAATATATACTTCATGGCCACAAGATATTACCTGCAGAATTATGTAAAACCTATAGATCAGCTCTTCTTCAACTCCAGTAATTTCTGCCGCTTTTTTCCAAATCCGGAAGAATACTCGGGCAGTATTGCCCGTGTTAGTTGAGCCATATCCAGATTTCGGTAGGTCAACTAAGATGCTTAGCTCGGCCCTAAGCTTATCCTGAATAATCTTCTTTCTTTCCTCTATTTTTAATTTATCTTCTCCTCTTGCCTGCCAGCGCTTTATTTCCAATCTATAGGCCAGGTGCAAGCAACATTCGAAAAATCTGATCCATGAATGGAGAGTTGATAAACCAAATTTGTAATGATCGGCGTTTGCTGGCATTTGCTCGATCATGTCTAGACAGTTCATATTTTTAGGGGTTGCACCACATACATAACAGCTTTGGGTAGATTTCGTGTCAGTTAACGTATTGCAAATCTTGCCGTCTACCATCGTTAAAACTAACTTGAAATTTATAGCAATTCCGTTTTAAAAAAAAACTGTCAAGCGCGTGTATTTGTGCCTGAATCTTTTCGGTAATGTTCTTTATCAACTCCGGTGTTTCTTTGGCAAAAACAAATTTAATTGCTCTGCAAAAGCTAGTAGATGAAGGCACTGGATTTTTCCATATTATGTTGGTTTCATCATAACAATCACGCAATTGTAAAGGAACAAGCGACACAATTACTACAGATGAATCGTTTTTGTCTGCGCTTGTCATTTGTCTAAAGTTGCTTTGTCCAGAACTTCCGTCTATACCCCACTTACATACTAGAGGTATTCCAGAGCCAGTAAAGGATTCAAGAGTTTCTTCCTGGAGCTTACATAGTCGTTTGGCTGTTAAGTGCAAAAGATCGTTGAGTCTTATTTCAACTCCTTTATCTTCTACCGTCACTGCACCAGGCTCTGCAAAACATTCAGCTTTCGCTGCTAGGACTTTTTCCCAAGATGGATACACATCAGCACCGCAACTTTTAGCAGACCCTCTGTAAGATAGATATGTCGATTTACTGGATTTTGTATTAATAATCAACGAAAGAGCATCTTCTGGACTTAAACCAGTACGTTTGGATAACTTTGTGGGGCTTTTTGCCATCTTGTAAATTTTTTTGTGAAATTTCGGAGAACTAGAAGCAGTAACTTTTTCAACAATTTTGGCCGCATTTCGTTGTCCTCTTTTTCGTAGGCTCGTCTGCACAGCGAAAGAAAGCTCTTCAGTGTTACAGTTTGAGGGGAGTGCACTTGCTTTTTTTTGTTTCGCCCTAGTTCCACTTTCACTAAAACTTTTGGAAGGTCTGCCACGCTTTGAAGGCCCGGGCCGAAAATCTTCATTTTCTGCGTGAAATGAAATAGTAGACGTCAACCAATCCTTATTTCTTTTGATAAAACGATCTGATCTTAATTGTGCACTTTTCCACCGTTTTTCCACATTTTTAACAAAGTTGTCTAAAATCTTCTCACAGTTATCTGAATTAATATTATATTTTGCAGAAACAAAACGTTGTAAAGCAATACAGCAGTCTTTTCTATTCAAACTTTTAACTTTTAGATATTCATCAAATAGTTCCATGCGAATAATTGCCCGACGGCACCCTGAAAAAAAAATTCTCAAAATTAGGGGAACATGGAAGTACATACTTTTTTTTCTTGATAAGTATGGCTAAACGGTTAAGCTATTTTTTTTTTTTACATTTGCAACACGTGCAAATGCGTGCGTTTTTTTATAACCTTAAAAATGTTCGGAAACTTACCTTGAAATTGATCGTTTATGAAGTAAGCCTTTCCAAAACGCAATATTTATGTTATTCAATAAAAACTTATAAAGCTTACCTTTTGATGATTTTTCCATGGATTACACTTCAAAAATATGCAGTTTTACAAGAAAAACACGTGTAATTACGAACGATTGCAAGCTATATATAAACTACGCGCCTGGTGACTTTACGAAAACACAACTTTTGAGCGCGATTTTTATTCATATAATGACACTTTAATCAAAAAATTTTTATGATTTATATTGCAGCGTATGCGTAAGCTATATATAAACTAAGCGCCTGGTGACTTTACGAAAACACAACTTTTGAGCGCGATTTTTATTCATATAATGACACTTTAATCAAAAAATTTTTATGATTTATATTGCAGCGTATGCTTGACTATTAGTGGAGTTTACCAAACAATTCACATTCCGCTTTTAAATTTTTGATTAAATTCGCGCTAGCGAAGCCCTTCAGACCACTGTGAGGTGGCACGAAAAGCTGTAGGTATGTTTCCATGCTATTAACAGCTATTAGGTAGTAGGTGGCAGGCAGGGAAATAAAAACCGGATATCCTTTTAAGAAGCCAAATGAACATACATATTGTAGCTCATAGGGGATTAGCTAGGCAAGCCGGGCTTTTCGGCTTATATGGAAGGCACGCCACTGCCTAAGCTGCCCTTGTCCGGCGATGGGTCGTACGAACAAGATGGAAAACCAAGCAGTGAAATCGAAACCGAAACCGTAACCGTAACCGATTAAAACCGTTTCATTTTTCAAAACCGAAACCGTAACCGATTAAACCCGTTTCATTTTTCAAAACCGAAACCGAAACCGTAACCGTTAATTTGATCTAAATAAGAACGAAACCGAAACCGTTTCAAAAGCCGGAACCGGTTCCAAACGGTTTTGAATTTTTTTATGCCTTTTTTCTTTTTATGGGAACATATTTTCTTTCATGGAAGATTGTCGAGCAATGTTACAAAAGACACATTTTGACCTCAGTATCAATTCCTAAAGAGAAAATTTAGCGAGATCCGAGAAAAATGTGTTTAGTGGCCCGTATCACATATTTTGGCGATTTATTTCATTTAGTTTCCATTCTAATATTTTTCTAGACATTTTTTTAAAATCATATTGCAGAAATTTCATCCATACATAGCGTTAATAATATTTATTATAACGCACAGCAGCCGGCTGGGTATTGGACCAAACCAACTTTTTTAAGTTTTTCGAAGTGAAAGTGCACCAATCCAGTAAGAGGAGCAAGAAGGCCACGCCCACATTTAACCTTTTTCAATTTTTTTCACAAAACAATTAGAAAACCAAATCTTGGAAGGGTCCCACTTCGAACTTCGAAAGCCCATAACTAATTTTTGGAGGCTAACTTCGAAATTCAGGGAACGTCATTAAGTAAAAATACTTATCTCTTAATCTCTTAATAAATTTGATTTAGTCCAATATCCAGAAAAAAAGTGGATTTTGTCGTACAGTGGTATTATATTGGAAAAATGTTATAAAAATTCAGATCTATTTTGCAGCTATTTATATACTTAAGCTTTATAAATTTTTTTGGCATTCGTATTTTTATTTGGAAACCGAAACCGGAACGAAACCGTAACCGAAACCGAAATAAATTTTGAAGAACGAAACCGGAACCGAAACCGAATCGTGTTACAAAACCGAAACCGGAACGTTATTACCGATTAAAATTCATTCCTTGTGGAAAACACAAAACAAAACTTTAAACAATCAACAACTTCGTTCACTCCTCAGCAGAGAAGAGCTATGCTGGAGCTAGCACACAACGTCGGAGGACAACCTCCACCTCCAAATCAACCGGGGGACTGACAGCGATGGCAAAAACGGGTCGGTCAACCTATAAATCTCTATCAGTACCAGTACCCTGTCCAACATTTGGGCAGGGCTACACCTCGTTAAAAACAACAACTACAACCGCGATGGAAACTACGGGTCCGGACTCCCAAGAGACATTTCCCCGCCGCTCTGGGTACTTGGAAAAATTATTGGCCGCAAGGATCCTGAAGAAATATGAGGGATCTCCGCAGGAAACCCTGTCGCCGAGTTCCAGGAAGTGTGTGGAGTTAGCACAATCTCTGATACCGGATTTCCAAAGCAGTTATGTGCCAAAGAGGGTAAACGGAAACCCTTTCAAACGCCATAGATCGGACGTGGAGTTAAAACCCCATCCCAAGCGGCATCAAAACACCTCCGGAGTGGGCAAACCAAGCTTTGCTGATATAACCAAGGACAGGATCCTTATAGGCATTCTTGAAAGATGCAACGACCGTTTGGCAATCCCCAAGGACCAGTGGCGACACGTCCGGAACGCACTAGGAAACACTGTCATCGACGTTTATTTGAAGTCTCCAGGTGGTTCGGCGGCGGTCACGGATACAGAACTGTTGCACTGTACAAAGCAGCAGCTGCAAGTCTGGGGGAAGTCTAGGAAGGTGCAAAAATCGAGGTCGTCGACTGAAAGGCACAGCCAAGGGCAAGGGAATGGATTCCTGCCCTCCCTGCATAGACTGAGAGAATTCTCACGAGGCTGCGGATAATGAACCCGTCCCTCCCGACGCAGGAATGGAGTGTCCATCTGGTTGGGGATGAGGTAGGGCCTGATGGACAAGTCCTCTTCACCATGAATAAGGAGGCACTCGATCCCCTTAAAAAGTGTAATGGACTAGTGCATTACAGTGTAGGCCAGATGGTTATCCACGTATACCGTAGCGATGCACAGCGCGCTGCTATCACGGCTGCTCCGGGGGACTCGGAAATCGAAGTACCGCAAGAGGAAACCGAGGAGTCCGACGCGGAAAGCATGTTATCCGCCAAATAGACGGGGAAGGCCTCGACGTCACGGTGGTAGCAGCCCATCCTGAGCGCAATATCTCTGATGCTTGAGACAGCAGGGCTCCCGCTACGCCAAATCGCGCAGTTACTCTGAACAACTCGTCGTTGAGAGACAGCTTCGGGACGGGTCAGACCTTGACGATATGGGGACGGCAGGGAAGTCTGAGCGCTCTCATGTTGGTGATGCTTCAGATAAATCTGCACAAATCTAAAGTAGCCTCGGCTGCTTTAAGTGTAGTCCTCATCCAAGAACCCTGGGTCAACGGCTCGAGGATTTGCGGATTGGGGACGAAGGGTTTCAAGCTCAATCGAGTCAACGAGGAGGGGAAAGTCAGAATCTGTATTTTGGTTAAGTCTGACTTCAACACCTTTCTCCTACCTAACTATACCAATGGTGACATTACCGCTTCCAGTTTAACAGTCTGCAGCACCAGCCTGACGATGGCGTCGGTCTATATGCCCTACGACGCCGAAGAACCTCCACCACAAAGGGAGGTGAGAGATCTGGTGTCAACTTTTTGTACGGGTCATCTTATTATAGGAAACTAATGCTCATCACGTCCAATGGGCAAGCTCCGATATCAATGCCAGGGGCGAGTCTCTGTTTGACTACCCATTACCAAACCAACCTGGTTAGCTAACGCAGGGAGGTATACTTCACGTACTTACGTTTGTTTCCTGGTACTCCGGTATCACCGTCGAGGGTCGGGTCGTCAGGATGTTATTCTGGTTGACTGGTGATAAGACCCAAGCTGCGTGCGCCCAAAAGCACTTGTTAAAATGCACCACAATCTGGTTTTGGTAAGGCGATGAATACGTTCAGCGTATTTGACCAACTATGTTCGCAAACTCCAAAAGGAAACACTTTAGTTGGAATTCTGCACATATAAATGATCACAATTTATTTGAAAAAAAAAAGAAACTTTGAATATATGAGCCGTTCAGTGCACACAGTGACTAACTCCACTTTCTTTCAGAAGCCATTCTGATTAACGTCACGCTTTATTGCTATGCTGTTCTCTTATTGTTTTTGTGCTGCATTACAGAATAGTTTAATACAAATAAAAAACCACAACAACAATAAGTTAATCGCATAGCAATAGAGCGTAGCGTTAATCAGAATGGCTTCTGAAAGAAAATGGAGTTAGTCACTGTGTGCACTGAACGGCTCATATGTATAACCACTTTGTTTTGAAAAAAGGGAAACTTTTTTGTTTGCCGGTAGCACCATGTATATAAAGTACAAAAAATGGAATAATAATGAATCAGCCGATTTGACAGATGGCGATCCTGCCAGATCGCTACCTTTTGAATGCGGCGAATTCGACTTGGAGGATTTATGCGGTTGGTGTTACCACACGTCCAAACCAATGATAATCATCAAAGATTATTTTATAAGTCATGACTGATGAGCTAAATTACAAATAATGAATAATTACTATATACAAAGCGTAATATGAATATTTACAAGATGGAATAATAAATATATACAATGAACTAAGCGCCTAAGGCAATTCAGTTAAGGCTCGAACTGCTTCCTGGATCAGTATCCGTCCCACCTGGTTTTGGTATGCGGCTCTGCGTAGGCCCGTTGTAGCGGCTGCATAGCCGCGAAGACAGGGCACATCAGAAGCGCGTGATGCCGCATGCACAATCGGCACTTCCGGTAATCTGGTACTGCTTCATTGCACCGCGGGCGGGCGACGGGGTGCTGGAACCGGAGGGTGCTGATGATCTGTGGGGAGAAAAAAACACATATATAGGGATTCATGTGAATGAGTTCGTATGCGTGAGGCAGGAATATGTTGGAGAGAGAATGTTTAGAGAGAGTAGTATTGTTAGACGGATTTGAGAATGTTTAAAGAATTTTTTGGGGCGATTTCGATAGCGCGATCGCAACGGACTGTAGTTGTTTCGGGGGATTTAGTGGAGCAATCTGGAGCAGTCTGAGTCCTGCTCAGCCGGTGGAAGAAAGCATAATTTTGTGACCGTCCTGGTGAGAACACCATTGTGGGTGCATATGTCGACCACGCGGATGTGGCCGTCTCGTCCTGGATGTGTGCTTTCAATGCGACCTAGTCGCCACTCTGTTGGGGTAAATTATTCTCTGATTATGACGAGGTCGCCCAATTTAGTAGAGTTTTGGGGAGTAAGGCTGCCATGATTTGCGTGCGTGTTTGTTGCCTATGGATGATGCATACAAAAATAGCTCATGGATGTATTGAATATAGAGCGTAGCGAGATGAGATTTTTCGGGAATAATGATGGGCTGTCGCTCGTTGTAGCTGAGGGCTGCATGTTCTAGTCGACCGTTGACCCGAAAGAATCCGCTTTTATCCAGGAAGGGGTAACTTCGCTTTCCAATGGGGTTTGAATTCTCTAGGCAAACTCTTTCAGGAGCATAGTTGCGGGTTTGGGTCATGGTGATTAGTCGATGTTTTGCTCTTTTGAGTTCGGCATGAGACAACGAGGGTTCGACGGGTCATGGATCCCCACGGCTGAGTCTTTGGCCCGGCGTATAAACCGGAGAACGTATGCTATCACTCTTAAGGCGCGGGGGTAAGAGGAGAACCTAGTGAGTAGATCCTCGGTGTCTTCGGTGGTGTGTAATGCCTCTATTCGGCGAAGCTCGGGAGGTTCGCTGTTTCGAATCATTGGTGGCCAATCTTCGGGGGGTTTGGGGAGCCACTCTGGACCATTCCACCAGAGTTGGGAGTTAGCGAGCTCGACGGGCGTACAGCCTCTGGTTCCCATATCTGCGGGGTTATCCTTACTGCGCACGTGTCGCCAGGAAAGCTTACCTACGAGATCTATGATCTGGGCTGTTCGGTTGGAGACATATGTTTTCCAGGAGTGAGGAGGCTTTTTGAGCCAGGCTAACACAATTTCCGAGTCAGACCACATGGTTAATTTCTTTTGACTGAGATTGAGATGGGATAGAACGACTGCGACTAGTTTGGCCAGTAAGATAGCTCCACAGAGTTCCAGGCGTGGCAGGCTAATTGTTTTGAGAGGAGCCATTTTGCCTTTGGAGCATAGGAGGTGGGAGAAAACTTGAGTGCCGACAGTAGTTCTTAAACAGAGATTCGCACAATAAGCCTTTTCAGAGGCGTCGCAAAATCCATGGAGCTATGGAGCTCGACATGTAGATCGGGGGCGAAATCAATCCATCGGGGTATTTGAATGGCTGAGAAGGTCTCGAGATTTTTGGCGAATTGCGCCCATTTGACAAGGCGTATGGGCTATAATTCCTGCATGAGGATTTTCGCTTGTATCATAATGGGCGTTAGCCACCCTGCGGGGTCAAAAAGTTTCGCAATGGAGGAGAGTATTTGTCTCTTGGTGGAGGCTGAGCAGGCGGGATTTGAGTCGACCGTATAGGAGAATGTGTCTGAGAGCGCATTCCATTGAATTCCAAGAGTTTTAGCGGTACTACTTTTTTCGAATTCTAGAAAGTCTGTTCAAGTAAGTCCGCTTTAGGATTATTTTGGATAATTTCCGGGTGGTTTGCGGTGACCTTTTTTAATGGGAAGCCGGCAGAGTTCAGAGATTCTATAACTACATATAGGGCCTGCTCGGCTGATTGAAGATCATGGCTACCCGATAAAATGTCGTCCACTAAGTTTTTGACTTAAGTATAGGGGCTGCATTTGGGAGGGATTGGGTTACGTCTTTTGCGTGCTAGAGCAGAGTACGGATAGCCAAGAATGACGCACAATTGACCCTGAAAGTAACCGTTTTTAATTTAAAGTCCTTGAGTGGACTGTTTTCAGGAGTTCGAAATATAATTCTTTGGAAGTCTCGGTCATCGGGGTGTAGGACAATTTGACGGTACTTTTTTTCCACATCGTCATTAATCACGTATTTATACGTTCGCCATTTCAGAAGCATGAGTTCGAGATCGGGCTGGAGGGTTGGTCCGGTGCATAGAACGTCATTTAGGGAGCGACCGGAACCGGATTTTTTAGATGCGTTAAATACTACTCGGACTTTTGTCGTTTTCTTCTCGGGTTTTACGACCGCATGGTTGGGGAGATAAAAGTAGTAGTATTTACCCTGAGATTCTATTTCGCTGGGACTACATTCTTCCATATGGCCGAGGGACAGGTATTCTTGCAGAACCTGGTCGTATTGGGGTTTGAGATCGCTCTTTTGTCGGAGGGTGCGTTCCATGCCGACGTATTGTCGTAGGGCTGCAGTTAGGGAGTGCCCTAAGTCGATGTCCTTCGGGAAGGATGGTTTGAATGGGAGACGAACCATATATCGACCGTCAACCGTTCGCGTTTTGTAAAACTCATCGCACATTTGATCTTCGGGGGTTTCCAATCGAGCTCTGGGTACCCAAAACTGCTTGAGTTGTTCATCCAGCTGGGTATTGGGGATTTCCCACGCTTGGGTTGAATAAGCTGTTTTTCGGGGGTTTGCCCACTTAAAATCCAGCCGAATATAGTGTTTTGGGCGAGCAGTGTGTTCGAGATTTTCTCAACGCCATTTAACATTATTTGCGGGATGAGATCACTGCCTAGTACTAAGTCAATTTGGGATGGGCTCTAACAGTTTTCGTCTGCAAGCTTAAGATGAGACAATTTTCGACTTTGCTCATAGTTCAACTTGAGCGTTGGGAGTAGTCTATTGAGGCGAGGTAACACTATGGCTTGGGCTTTAATTTTATTTTTATTGTCATTTGAAACTAGTGTTAGGGAGCAGAGCTTATTTGACGTTTGAACGACTCCGCCTCCCATGCCCGATATTTCAAATATGGAGTGGGTATAGGCGATGCTTAACTTGCTCTGGGCTTTGGAAGAGATGAAGCTTCTTTCAGTCCCTTGGTCCATGAGGGCTCTCAGCTTGAATATTTATCCTTCGTGTTCTACAGAGACTATTGCTGTAGGCAAGATTGTGGTGCTGTCATTCTCTGTGTATATAGACTGTATCTGCTCCGCGTTCGATATTGAGGGGTGCTCTTCTTGGGATGAGGCGTTGCTGAGATCCTGTCCACTGTTTTCTCCGATCGTTGCCACTTGGGATTTGGTCCTATGTACTCCGGCCGTACTATTTGGGGCTGCGTTGTCGTGTATGGTGGAGTTATGTCGACCTAGGCAATTTAGACACGTTCTGGGACTGGTGCAATTTTCTAAGAGGTGGGATTGGGATAGACAATTATCGCATAAATTATTTTCTCTCACGTCTTTTTACCACGCTTTTATTAGGTTCACTTGTATGTTTGCTTGTTTGTTTGTTCGTTTGTTTGCTTGCTTGTATGTATGTGACTCTCGTTCGGTCTAAGCCCCAGTGGCCCAAAAGCCGTAAAATGACCCTAAAATATGGGTAACAAACGAAAGGGGAAGACCCCAGGTTTCATTTGGACATCGACATATTTCGATAAATTTATCGATAACTGAGTTATCGGTCAAAAGATGATTGCCCAAAAACCTAAAAAATTCCCTACAATACGGGCATCAAACAAAAGGTGAAGGCCCCAGATTTCATTTGGACATCGACATATTTCGATAAATTTATTGATAACTGAGTTATCGGTCGAAATGTGGTTGCCCAAAAACCTTAAAATTTCCCTACAATATGGGTATCAAACAAAAGGGGAAGGCTCCAGGCCTGATATGGGTATCAAACGAAAGTGGAAGTCCAGAGATTTCGTTTGGACTGCTGTATTTTTCGATATATTTATCGATAATTTCAAAGGACATTTGACTAAAAAGTAAAAAATAAATATAGTTTAAAAAAACTAAAACTCACGCTTTTAGAGAGTATTGACCTAAAAAGTTGAAAATAATTTTAAAAACCCTACACAGTAGTATTGTGGAAAAAGCGTGGTCCGCTTTGTGCCATAATTTTCGTATATCGAGCGCTCGACGCTTTTCCCACATAATGCTAGTTTCTTGACTACGCTTTTATTAGCTTTAATTGTACATACATTCATATGTATGTTTGCTTGTTTCTATGTAACTCTACATCAGTCTACCCGATAGTGGCATATGACTGTCACAAAAACCTTGAAATGTGCCTTCAATATTGTGACGAATTCGATGATTCCTTGATTATTTTCCCTGAGTTCGATCACTGTACGTTAAATAAAACACTCCGATTCTGTTTAATAAGTAGTACGCTTTATTCAGTACTAAAAACCGTAGTACAATATCGCGGGTTAATTTACTGTTCAGTACTTCACTGTACAACACTTCAAAATAAACTGATTGAAGGGCGTTGTCTTTGCGCGGTTTATATACCCTAGCAAACAGCAGCTTCACAACCTAGAAATGCCTACACATTTCTGGTTTATTCGTGCAACAGTGTTCTCGAAGCGTTTATCTATCGTCATCTCCTCTTTGTGCCACATTCGCAAACACGCGAGCTGCCTCTCGCTCTCACGTCATGTATCTAAACAGCTGTAGTTGTGGTAGTGATGCTAGTGATGGAAATACGCTAGAGTTGGGAGATGAGCGATTCTTGAGAACATTCGCCACACTGCCCTCCACCTAAGTCTGATCGTCCCGATCAGACACATTTCCCGATCCAGATGTTGCTAGCCTCTCCAGGTGAACCACCTTCATTTTGTTTCGTGGTCTTCCAACAGTTTGTATGCGGTAGACAACATCATTTATCCGCTTTATTACTTTATATGGGCCTTCCCAATTACATTGCAGTTTTGGGGACAAACCTTTCTTTCGTTGTGGGCTTGCAATGGTTGGGAATCGCCGGCGTTTCCCCAATTTCAGCAGTTCGCTACACAGCAACCCTGTCATTGGAAAACTACCGGTGATAACTTGCCTACTAGGAGAGAAGTAACTGATGATTGGCTGGAACGAGGAGTCTTTTGATATCGTTCAAAAGAATCACATCCAGCCATCATCGTATCTCAAGATAACATTATTAATTACAAGTTTTTCCATCCAGATTAACTTCCTGTTGTACTTAACAAACATTTACTTATGTACTCGTATTTATCCTTCTAAATACATTTTATAAACCTATTCTAATTCGTTTGTTTTCATTTTCTTTGTGCATCCAAAATCTAACGTGAGTTCGTACCGGCAGCTCTTCGTTTCGATTCCCCCCCGATCAACTGTAGGTAGGTTCAAGTGGCTGCCGCAGAGGCACACTTAGGCCAGTTTTGAAGGCCCGTTGTGATACCACCAACACAAGGAAAGTCAGCCCCGGGACCCAGCCATATGGAAAATCCCTGAGTTGTTGGGATTTTCCACATAGCAGAATCCCGGGACTGACACTCCTAAACCGACACCGTTACTCCTCCTCGAACCACTTAGATGACTTTATGAAGCCCATCAAGTCCTTTATGTCCAGTTCCGCGATCTGGCTTAGACTATCTAGGAACGGAACTCCCAAAAAGCGCGTTCTCACGCCGCTTAAAGCCGGACAGTTGCAGATGAGGTGCTCCACTGTTTCCTCCTCCTCATCATCTTTGCAACTCCTGCAGCATCGTCGGTAGGGCACACTTAGCCTTTCTGCATGCCTACCAATCAGGCAGTGACCGGTTAATACCCCTATCAATATGCAGATTTCCCTCCTAGTTAGGGCATAAATGCGTCTAGACCTTTTAAGATCCCATTTTGGCCAGGTTTGTTTCGATATCCGACACCCTGGGGATTGCAGCCATCTTTCGTTGGCTTGACGGAGTGTGTGCTCCTTCAGCATTAGTTTGCATGTGGCAAACGGCATACCTAAGCGCTCTTTATCCCGAAGAACCTGCTTGGTCGTGCCCTGCCTGGCAAGCTCGTCTGCCTTACAGTTTCCCTCAATGTCCCTATGTCCCGGGACCCATATGAGGTTTACGCGGTTCTGTTGGGCCATCTCCTGAAGAGATCGACGACAGCTGAGCGTCAGTTCAGAGTTGAACGTGTATGAGCCAAGGGATTTGATTGCCGCCTGGCTATCGCTGAAAATAGTGATATCTCCTCCGATAACATGTTTGCTTAACCAGGCCGCGGCGTCCCGGATTGCCGAGACTTCCGCCTGGAAGACGCTACAATGATCAGGTAGTCTGGAGGAGAGTTCAAGGTCCAAATCCCTTGAATAAACCCCTCCTCCAACTCTGCCGTCCAACTTCGAGCCGTCGGTGTATATGGAAGTGCCACCATTTGTTTCGGGACACCAATCCGTCCTCTCCCAGTCTTCTCTGCTGGGAATGTTTATTTTGAAGCAGCTATCCCCGACTGTAGTGGTCGCACAACGATCTGTGCTTAGAGGGAGAAAGCTGTAAGATTCCAGAATACTGGAGTGTCCAATAGTACCCGCACCCCAACTGGAGGTTTCTCTTAGGCGCAGAGCTGATGCCGCCGCTGACCGAAACCCTTCCAGATCAAGTGGCAAAATGCCCAGAATGGCCTGGAGGGCTTCGTTGGGCGTTGTCCTTAGCGCACCGCTTATACAGATCATATTGGATCTATGGACTTTCCGCAACAGATTCAGGTATGTTGTCTTGCTCAGTGCCGGCCACCATACGACGACTCCATACAGCATGATTGGGCGAATGATGGCCGTGTAGATCCAACTGCATACTCTAGGGCTGAGCCCCCATTTTTTGCCAATGGCTCTTTTGCATGTGTAAAGAGCGATGCAAGCTTTCTTCTGGCGCTGAAGAACATTCTCCTTCCAATTCAGTTTCCTGTCCAGAACTATGCCTAGAAACTTGGCCTTATCCGACAAGCCCAGGCGCGTGCCATCTAGTTCTGGTAGGCTTAGTGGCGGTATTTTGTACCGGTTGGTGAAGAGGACAAGTTCCACTTTCCCCGGGTTGATACTAAGTCCGCAGCGAGAGGACCACCTCGAAACCTCTCGCAGTGCTACTTGCATCAGGTCACACAGAGTTTGTGGGAACTTGCCTCTGAATGCAATAGCTAAATCGTCTGCGTATGCCACTATCTTCCCGCCCCCCCAGCTTGTGTCACGTAGCAACGAGTTGACTGTGAGGTTCCATAAAAGCGGGGAAAGAACACCACCCTGGGGCGTTCCCCTTGTGACATAGCGTGATAACTCGACCGTACCAAGTGAAGAAGCTATTTTCCTTCCTCTTAGAAGTTGGTCAATTAAACCAGTTAGAGGTCTATCTACGCCCAGATTAGTTAGAGCGGAGTTGATCGCCTCCGGGCTTATATTGTTGAAAGCCCCCTCAATATCTAAGAAGGCCACGAGACAGTAGTCCTTTTCACACAGCGATTTCTCAATGACAGATACTAGGCTGTGCAGAGCAGTTTCTGTTGATTTACTCTTGGTGTATGCATGCTGATAGCTAGAGATAAGGTTGCTATCAATAGTCGTTGAAAGGTAGTCGCTTAGTATCCTCTCAAAGGTTTTGAGTACAAAGGACGAGAGACTGATCGGTCTGTAATCTTTTGGCTCGTAGTGGGATGCCTTCCCAGCCTTAGGGATAAACACTACCGTGGCGCTTCTCCAGGAGCCCGGAATGTGGTTGAGAGCCAGGCAGGCTGTGAAGAGAAATACCAGCCATTTAGCTGATGTCTCCAACGTGTTTATAAGTTGCGCGGGGATAATCCCGTCCGGCCCGGCAGCCTTATACGGTTCAAAGCTCTTAACTGCCCACCTTACTCTTTCCTCAGTGATGGGTATATTTACTGCCAGGTTTGTTGCAGGTGCTAGTGGTGCATCATGCAGATTCCCCGGAAAATGTGTATTCAAGAGCAGCTCAAGGGTTTCCTCTTCCGTGCTGGTCCAGGATCCGTCAGGCTTTCGCAAATAGCTGATGGTTGTTTGACTTTTCGAGAGGACTCGTCTAAGTCTCGCTGTGTCGTCGACCTTTTCGACGCCAGTGCAGAAATTTCTCCACGAGGTTCTCTTCGCCTGTCTCAGAGCTTTTTTGTAGGCCCTTAGTTTAGCTTTATATTCATGCCAATGAGGCTCAGAGCCGAAGCTCTTGGCCTTGTTAAATTGTTTCCGGCATGATATTCGGAGCGAGTCCAAATCGTAGGACCACCAATGTGGCCTGTGTTTACCGCGTGGTTTTGGCACTGGACAAGCCTGTCCTAGAGCATTTGAGAGCGCCGATGTAAATGTAGTAACAAGATCCTCCAGCTCCTCTACTGATGAGGGGGCTTGTGAGGGCAGTACTGGTAGGTCTCTGTCTAATATTTCATTGTGTAACTGCCAATCAGTGTTACGTGGATTGCGCTTCATGATTGGTTGTTCTACAATAAAGTCTAAAACCATTTCTATGTAACGGTGGTCGGAGAAAGAATGTTCTTCCAGAACCCGCCATTTTCTGACCCACTCATAAGCGCCTTCACTACAGATAGTGAGGTCTATGACCTCCCTGCGGGTCTTAGTGATAAAAGTAGGCTCATTACCCACGTTGCAAATCACCAGGTTGGTTGTTAAGAGGTAATCAAACAGAGACTCGCCCCTGGCATTGATGTCGGAGCTCCCCCATTGGACATGGTGAGCATTAGCGTCCGCTCCAATAATAAGATTACCCGTGCAGAAATTTGACACCAGGTCTTTCACCTCCGTTTGTGGTGGGGGTTCTTCGGCGTCGTAGGGCATATAGACCGACGCCACCGTCAGGCGGGTGCTGTCGACCGTTAGACTGATAGCGGTAATATCACCATTGGTGTAGTTAGGTAGGAGAAAGGAGTTCAACTCAGACTTGACCAAAATACACGTTCTGACTTTGCTCTCCTCGCTGGCTCGAATGAGCTTGAAGCCCTTAGTCCCCAATCCGCAGATTCTCGAGCTATTGACCCAGGGTTCTTGGATGAGGACCACATCCACGTCGCCTTTAGAAAGACGACTACTTAAAGCAGCCGAAGCCACTTTAGATTTGTGCAAATTAATCTGAAGCACCACCAACATGAGAGCGCACAGACTTCCCTGCCGTCCCCATATCGTCGAGGTTTGCTCCATCCCGGAGGTTGCCTATCAACGACGAGTTGTTCCGATTAACTGCCCGATGTGGCGTTGCAGGAGTCCTGCTGCCTGTAGCGTTAGATGTTAGTCGATCAGCGTTGGCTGCTACCACCGTGACGTCGAGGACTTCCTCGTCCTGTAGGCTGTCCTCCATCTCCGAGTTGTTCACAGCACTATCGCCAAGAGACGTGGCGGATAACATGCTTTCCGCATCGGAATCCTCCGCTTCCTCTTCTGGTAATAAGTTTTCCGGTTCCCCCGGAGCAGCCGAGAAGGCAGCGCGCTGAGCATCACCACGATATACGTGGATAACGATCTGGCCTACGCTGTAGTGTACTAGGCCATTGCACCTTTTGAGGGGCTCGATTGACTCTTTATTCATGGTGAACACCACCTGTCTGTCGGGCCCTACCGCATCCCCGACCAGATTGACACTCCAGTCATGCGTTGGGAGAGACGGATTCATTAGCCGTAGCATCCCGAGTATTCTCTCGGGTTCGTCAGGGATGGCCGGAATCCACGCCCTTGCCCTTGGACGAGCTGGAATGTCCTTCCAGTCGACGACCTCTATCTTTGCGCCCTGGTAGACTTCACCCAGTTTAGCAGCTGCTGCCTTGTACAGTGCTACGGTTTTTGCATCCTCGCATGCGAGTAATTTAATTTGACCCTGGTGCCAACCCGCATCCGTTACTCGTGCCGAACTACCCGGAAACTCCGGAGCAACGTTGAGAAGAATGTTGCCGAGTTCATTTCGCACGTAACGCCACCGGTCCTTGGGGATGGCCAGACGGTCATTGCCTCGGTCAAGAACGCCTATAAGGATCCTGTCCTTGGTTACCTCAGCAAAGCTTAGTTTGCCCGCTCCAGAGGTATTCTGATGCCGCTTGGGAGGGGGAATAAACTCCAGATCCGATCTCTGGCGCTTGAAAGGGTTAACTTTTAACCTCTTTGGCATGTACGAATTTTGGAAATCCGGTATCACAGCTTTCGCTAGCTCTACAGATTTACTGGAATTCGGCGACAGTGATTCCTGCGGTACCCCTTCATACCTCTTCAGGATCTTTGCAGCCAATCTTTTCTCGTGGTATGTGAAGCGGCGGGGAGATGTATCCCTGGAGTGCGGACCCGTAGTTGCCATCGCGGTCGCTCTCCTTGCCGACATCTCAGTTGCAGCTTCCTTCTCCTTCGAAACTCCGAGGCCAGGTCGTGAGACCGCTGCCACAGACGTAAAGATACTGGTTTTCATATCAGCGGTTGATGGGAGTTTAGCATCCGCCGTTGTCCGCTTAGCTGCGTTGGCAACCGCACTGGTGCTAGCTCCCATCAAGTCAATCTTATTCGATAGAGGGTTGGTTGACCGACTCGTAGTTGCCATCGCTGTCGATCCCCCCCTTGATTGTGGAACGGAGGTTGTCCTCCGGCGTTGTTGTTGCTTCCTCGCCTGCTCCTCCATAGCTCTCCTTTGCTGAGGAGTGAAATTTGGCGTTGTTTGTTTTTTAGATTTTTCGTTTTTATTCAGGTTATTCGAGTTCATCTTGTTCGTACGACCCATCGCCGGACAAGGCCAGCTTAGGGTCAAGGGAAGAGTAGGGGAAAATGTGTCGTCCGCCGCGGCAGAGCCCCGTACCGCGGTAAGGCCATGCTTACTCTCTGAGGCGACCCGGTGTCAGAGAGGCTCCGTTCAAATACAGCCACGATTTGCCTCCCGGCTGCAAACGTCCAATGGGCACGGTTTCGCATAACACCCTGGATTGGGAGGGGGAAGATCTTTGTCGTCGCGCCAGAGAGGCTAGGCTGCTCTCGTGATGAAGTGCCGTACGGAGCTATGATCACAAGGGCAGCGTAGCCCTGTGGCTATCGACTTAAGCCCTCGTACCGCGGCAAGGTATCCACCCTTCACGAGGGCCGATCAACTGTAAAAACACATAGAAATAGTAGAGTAATGTAAATTGACATACATTATTTTGGAAGATTATAAGGAAGGTACAAAACTCATATTATCATCAAAGATGTACCTTAAAGTAAAAGTTAAGAAAACGAAAGAAGTAAATTAAAAAAGTTATTACTTAAGCCTTTTTTGGCTCTCCTGACGAATTTCAATTTTGTCACTTAAAACGCTTTTCCCGACGATGCTTCAATTGCCTACCTCATGGGTGGTGTGGAAATGGCAAGACCTTTACTTTAGTACTAACTCACCAATTTACTTTTTCTGGCAAATGTTTCGTTTGTTGGTTAGGGTCTTTGTGGATTAAATTAACGATATAAGCGAGCTAAACTCATCTTCGCGCACGTGATCGTGAGTAAGTGGAGCCTTATATTAAGTACGCAAAGGCAAAGAGTTCCAAATCCGCACATATTTGACAGCGAGATGAAAAAATAAGCATATTGCGACCTTTAGGGCCGTTTTCACGACTAGCCGTCAACTTTAACGCTCAATATAAATGTATCAGCCAGTTTATCCTCCTGTTAAAATAAAGGTTAAATGAAGTGGCTCCCCCCCCCCCCCCCTCCTAAATTACGTTTACATATACTATTTCCAAAGATATTTTCAGTTATTTATCAATTTATACATCAAACTTTTGTAAAAAGTGACTAATATAAACAAATTGTATGAAGGAAATTTGTTAACATTCACGAAGAAGTCTATGACAGGCTATATCTCTTGGGACAAAACAAAACCAAGTAAGTTGCTCTCCTATAACATATACAAAACGGAGTAAAGCTCAGTTTTTTCCCACCTACTTTCTCGGTTTTGCATTTGTCACAGGACAAATATTAAAGAAAAGATTGTGGCCATGAAAATGTTTATTTTATTTCAAAGTTTCATTTTTTAAGAGAGAGTTGAAGCAAATTTAATTCGACCACGGGCGCTCCTAGTTATTATTATTAAGGGGATTCATCAACTCATAAGTTTACGAAATGCTTAAGTTTATACATTTATCAGCTCAGTTAGATGAACGCTCAAGATAAACTTTATACGTTTACCCGCTTTATAAGGTGCTTATAAGATTTGATGAATCCCCTTATTATTGCTACTAGAAGGCAAAGGAGGCGGATAGGTTGGCGCTTGATCGGCGCTGACCGCGGGACGACGCAGGGCTCGACAACAAGGGCCCACGAAAGTACTATAGAAAGTACGGGGTCTGTGAATGTTAGGGTTAAGCCCTGAACATCCAGATTTATGGAGCCATCTCTTACACGAGAAGTATTACAAATAATGCGACCGTTTAATGTATATCTTTTTTTAGCAGACACTGCATATCCATTCTTTTGGTCAGGGGTTCAGCTCAAAGCCCACCCGTAACAATAGAATATCTTGCAGCCCTGCTGCCAGGGGGGAGGATGATAGTTTGGGAATGGGATAAAGCAAACTAAACAGGGTTACTTGGGCAGGGTAAAACCCCGGGTGGTTCCACTGCGCAGAGATCTATGGCAATGTCCTGGGCTTTCTGCTCTGAGAAGTGACTGTACGTAAGGGAACCTACAGTTGAAGGCAGCTGCTTCAAAACGAATATTCCCAACTGGGAGGAATGGGAGAGATGGATCGAAGCTAGACGGCAGAGTTGAGGAGGGGTTTGTTCAAGGGATCTGGAACTTGAGCTCTCCTTCAGACTACCTGATCATTGTAGCGTCTTACAGGCTGAAGTCTCACAAATCTTGGAGGCCGCGACCTGGATAAGTAAACGTGCTATCAGTGAGGATATCGTTATTTTCAGCGACAGCCAAGCGGCCATCAAAGCTCTCGGCTCTTATTCGTTCAACTCTGAACTGACGTTCAGCTGTCGTCGATCGCTTCAAGAGATGACCCAACAGAGCCGCGTGAGCCTGACATGGGTCCCGGGACACAGGGACATTGAGGGAAACTGTAAGGCAGACGAACTTGCCAGGCAGGGTACGACCAAGCAGGTTCTTCGGGATAAAGAACGCTTAGGTATGCCGTTTGCCACATGCAAGCTAATGCTGAAGGAGTACATACTCCGTAAAGCCAACGAAAGAAGGCAACAATCCCCAGGGTGCCCGATATCCAAACAAACCTGGCCAAAATGGGATCATAAAAGATCTAGAGACATTCACGCCCTAAGAAGGAGAGAAATCTACATATTAATAGGTGTTTTATCTTGGCACTGCCTCATTGGTAGGCACGCAGAAAGGCTAGATGTGCCCTACCGACGATGCTGTAGGAGCTGCAAAGATGATGAGGAAGAGGAAACGGAGGACTTGATGGCCTTAATAAAGTAATTTAAGTGGTTCGAAGAGGAGTAAAGGTCCGACACCTTTAGGAGTCTCAGTCTCGGGATTCTGCTATGTGGAAAATCCCAAACAACGAAGGGATTTTCCATATGGCCGGGTCCCGGGACTGACTTCCCTAGTGTTGGTGGTATCACAACGGGCCTTTCAAAACTGGCATAAGTGTGCCTCTGCGGCAGCCACTTGAACCTAACCTAACCTATTATAAATTTGTATTTGTCACACTATTAAATGCATTTTGAATAAAAATATATAAAAGAAAAGTTTTTCGGAAAGTTATTAGAATATTTTTAGGTATTTTGAAAAGTTTAATGCTAGTGGGCAGAGCGGCAAAACTAGCAGCGCCCAAAAGTATGCAACATGTGCCGGTCTGTCAGTTTTATCTAGGGAAAGTTTTAGTTAGAGGAGTACAGCTACGTTATTTTCTTATGGCGTTCCAAAATGAGTGCGAGTGAGCAGCGCTATCACATGTACACGAAATAATCGATAAAAAGTGGGTAAAATCTGCATGCCGCCGGTTTTATCCAGGATTTTCCTTAGGTTTGGTTAGCAGGGTAATGTGTATTACATACCTAATTAATTTTAAATTTAAAAAAAACTTGGACCCGCTAGTAAGCGCGTGAGTCGCGTGGGTCTGTTTTCGGAGTCGTTGTATTCGTTTTTCAACTAGCTTCCCGTTGAGGTAGGATCTTCAAGTTTTCATCGTCGTTTAGTTTTCTAACCCAAAGCAATATAACAAAAAAAACTATTCCGACAGGTGACGTGCGGGAAGCGATATTTGAAAAATTCCATTCCCAGAGATTTTGAACTCACTTCCCGTTGAGCTGGGGATTTGAAATTTTCACCATCGTTCAGGTTTCGCTGACAATGCATTATACGAAAAAAAAATTCAAATAATTGCTATATTTGCAAAAGTCCCAATTATCGGCTCCTATCTTAAGTTTAGTCCTTATTGCTATCTGAATATGTATCAATAGCGCAGTTTCATTCTTTCGCCAATAGCACAGTTTCACTTTCTGTACACTCAAAGAAAAAATCGTTCTAAAACGAACGAAACAAGTCCAAAACTGAGAACATTCGTGCACAAAAGTCTGTCAGTAACGTTTTGACTTAACTCGTGAACGATGGTCTTATTTTGAGAACGGAGTTTTCAAGAACATGTTTTGTGTTCCATGAACAGTTTGGACTTGATTTATGAACATTTTTAACTTATTCTGAGAACGTATTGGGCTCATTTTAGGAACATTTTGGGTCAAAGTAAACAAAAAATCTAAAAAAAATGATTTTTCAGAGTTTTTCTGAATGACAAATTATTTCTCACTATGTTTTGTGGTTTGCTTTGACTGCTGAACGGACGGGTTTACCATCAGGCCATCGCGTACTTATGTTTGCTGGCGTTTAATTGCAGCTATGTCTTATGACAGCAATGACGGTATCTTTACTGTTGGATTTGTTCTGTTAAAGTTGTTTACAGACTAAATGCCTAATAGTATGCAACGATGTTGTAACGTTCTCGTTATGTGTTCTGATGATAACACCGGCCGTTCTATTTTCGACAACATCGTTCTGATGACAACACCGACCGTTCTATTTCCGATAACTTCGTTCGCATTTCAAGAACCTGGTTGTTATTTTAAGACAGGATGGTATATTTTGTTCTTTTTTTAAGACCGAAAAATCAAGAACACGAAAATCTAAAATTGAGACCTGTGGTGCTGCATTTTAGAACGGTGTTTTTCCCTGAGTGTATGTCATAGCCAGTGAAATTTAGAATGTATTTAATAGTACTTGCAAGTTTGAAATGTATGAAAACATTGGCGCAGGCTATAGATGGTTTACATCATGGGTCGGCAGATTTGTAAATGCAGGTGTATAAGTGAGAACGCTTATACACGCGCTGTGATCGTCCGAACTATATTTTTAACATTCGCTGACCAAACAAGCGACACCCCCACGCGATGTGGTTTCGCTCCTTGCCCAGCGACGACTAAATCATTTGGTAAACAAAGAGCGCAACGTGTCTGTGTGATGAATCCAACTTGTTTGACTGATCTTAAGATCTATGGGGCGCCGATGCTGGTTTACATAAATGAGTAAAAATCTTATCACCGTAATGAGCTTTCCCATCATATTTTCACGATATAGCAAGCGCCAAATGTTTTTATACATTTCAAACTTCCAAGTACTATATAACAGGGCTGCACAACGATATAAACGAAATAATATCGTTTTGTTAATTATCAAAAAAAAATTATCAAAAAAATATTTCGTTTCAATAATTATCAGAAAAATTTTTTTTTCGTTGATGATCAAATCAAAAAATAACAACTTTTTTTTTTTCGTTAACGTTAATTCATTTTGCTTAGATATGTAACCTAGGCTGGGTCGGAAAATAATAAGTTAAAGAATACAAAAAATGTTTTTGGTAGTTACTAAGTATTAAATGGACTTAGAAGTCGGCACTCAGAGCAGGAACAAAAAAATGAGTGTGACTTCAATATGACATCAAATCGACAATTTCAGTAGAGACGATCGATCGAAATGAGTTATAGAAACGCAGTACTGACCCGTAATTATTCATAAAATATTTTAAGGTCGAAAGCGCTCTAACTAATAACGGGTGTAAGAGTAGGTCGCCTCCCCGTTGGTGCACCCTGGGTAACGCTAAATGGCCTACACGGCCAGTTTCTTGTATTGCCGGTTCTACGAGAACGGTACCAGTACTTGTGCTGTACCCATCGTGCCGAAAAACCCGGGCCGTTTTCTTATATCGACCCGGCCAAGAGCAATACACTCGGGGTGACCCTGTCTGACATTTAGGCAGGGCTACACCTCGTTACAACAACCACAACAACGGTGATATACCAACAGTTATCATAACTTCTAACGAGATTTTTGCCGAGCTTTTCTTCCAACTTGTAGTGTGCTGCTTTTGATTTTTTCCTACAAGTTGGCGGGACCTACAGTTTTTTGCCGACTCCGTACGGTACTTGTAAAGCAAATGAGTTTTTGCTGAGAAACTTCTTTTGGCAGAAATACACCCGGAGAGTTTCCATAGAAATTTTAACTGTCTTTTTTTGCATCATCATTGAATACGTCAGTTTTACCAGTGGTTAGTTACCTAGTTGAAAAAGGAAGGAGTAACAAGCCATTATGGAAACTCTGCTCCATCTTCGTTAATTATTCGTTACATGAAATCGGAATGGGTTATGTGAGGATTCCGCTTGAACCACTCCATATCGTCGGTGACTCTGCAAAACCAAGCATCATCAAGGATATTCTTTACGTGGTTTTGCACTTTCTTTGACGATATATGCGTCATTGTACATGAAGTGCTATCGTAATTTTGATTTCTGCAAAATATATTTTCATCGTGACCTAAACTATGTATGTTCTAAGTTTCATGTCCCTAGGTTGCCAGAAAGTTAGTGGATTCCCGAATTCAAACGAATTTTTGAAATAGCACGATCCGAACTCCACCGGAGTTCTTTTGATGAGGAATTCCATTGTGACCGCTGCGGAAACGTGCCTTATGCTTATATCAGCAGCAAAGCATTATCGCTCTATTTTGCCCTCTCTTTTGCGACCCGAAAAAATATTGAATTCATTCAAATATTCAATGGTTTTTTAATTTTTTTTTGACAAATAACGAAAAGAAATTTGTTCTGATAATTTTTTATTGTTTTCAAAAATAACGTTACATTTTTTCGTTGAACAAATAAGGTTAATTTTATTGATAAACGAAATGAAATCAAAAGTTTTTTTTTGTTTTTTGATAAATTTAACGTTAATTTTCAGCCCTGCTATATAATACCTATGAGAATTTACACTCACAAATGTTCAGGATAAGCTCTACGTGGGGAAGAATCCATGTAGTTTTTAGTTTATTTTAAAAACATTTTAAATTAAAAACATTTTTTATTCTATGGTGAATCTATGTAGGCAGAGGAGAAATTATTTTGCAGTTTTCAGTTCATTTTAAATACATTTTAAATTAAAAATATTTTTTTATTCAATTTTTTTTTTTGAGTGTAGAGCCAAAAAAATACTCAAAATAGCTTTATTTTTTTATAATTGTGGAAAACTGCCTTCTAACGGCATATCCATAAATTTGAAGCAGTAGAGAAAATTCAATTAATGATGCAAATATTTGTACATATATATTCCTACTTCTAATTTCAGAGAAAGAACCCAATGATGTCGATATTAGTGGTGTCTACAGCTCCAAAGCTGATTGGGGTGCACAGTTTCGTGCGCCATCGACATTACAAACTTTTAATGGCATGAATGGAGCCAATCCCAATGGTTTGAGTCGGAAGCAGGAAATGATGGTACGTAGTGCTATCAAATATTGGGTGGAGCGCCATAAGCACGTTGTACGGTAAGTCTGAATGAGCATTTGTACCCTTTAAAAACGTTGGAGTACTCATACTGTTCCAAGAAAAATCCAATTCCATATAAAAAAGGTGCTTCAATTAACATGGCGATGTCCTAGGGCTGGACCACCTAATCCAACTAGGAGTATTCAATCCCGTACTCCAAGGAGCACCTACACAAGGTCCAACTCCAGTTGGAGTAGAAAGCGTAGCGAGAAAAGAACACCTACTCCAACTCTCGCTTTACATTGGAGGACTCTATGGGGTATTAATTGTATACAAGTGGTCCAATCCTAGTACATCGCCATGTTAATTGGATCACCTTTTTTGTATGAAATTGGACTACTATTGGATATTCCGGTATTGGAATACTCTACTATTGATTAGAGTACTTTGCCATTTTTGCAGGGTATATATTTCACATATGTACATTAAGCTGTTCCTTATATCAACTTTTTTTGCAAATATTGTGGTCGCCGGGTGGAATATGATAGATTTTGCTCTAAAAATAAGCTGTGCAAAATTTCACTCGAATTGGATAACTTTTAGAACTTGCACGTTGCATTTGAAAATTTTAAAAACTATACGCATTCAAGGTGCAGCAGATTATACAAAAACATTGGTACTCATTTATTACGTGAAAAAACGTGCAGATTCCGAATCTAAAGAGAAAATCAAAAATTCGCCATAGGTTTTGAGAATTTGCAAAGTTATCGTTTTTAAAAAAGTGGGAAAACACCATTTTGGTATTTTACGAAAAATCTCCAGCTTTCTTTATCCCATCGAACACCGCTAATCACAACATAAAAGGTCTTCAATAGCTTTAAAAATCCGCCATATAATGGGTTTCAATCATATGCCCGGTCTAAGAGCTATTAGCAGATAAATGAGAGAAATAGAGCACAATTTTATGTCACCTCGTAGCAGTGGCGTGGCCAGGATTTTTCTAAGGGGGGAGGGGGGATTACATTTTATTAAGCAAAATTTAAATTGAGGCACACACAACTAAGGTCATCATATATTTGTACGCCCTATCTAAATTCCTGTACTTATACTAAATTCTTTAGTTCTTCTATACGTATACGTTGCAAACTACCAGGTTGGCTGTTAATAGGTAGTCAAACAGAGACTCGCCCCTGGCATTGATATCGGAGCTTCCCCATTGGACGTGATGAGCATTAGAGTCCGCTCCTATAATAAGATGCCCCGTACACAAATTTTACACCAAATCTCTCATCTCCCTTTGTGGTGGAGGTTCTTCGGCGTCGTAGGGCATATAGACCGACGCCATCGTCAGGCTGGTGCTGGCGACTGTTAAACTGGCAGCGGTAATGTCACCATTGGTATAGTAAGGTAGAAGAAAGGTGTTGAGGTAAGACTTAACCAAAATACACGTTCTGACTTTGCCCTCCTCGCTGGCTCGAATGAGCTTGAAACCCTTAGACCCCAGTCTGCAAAATTCTCGATCTGTTGACCCCGGGTTTTTTGTGTTGTTTACATATGTACAAGTTTTATATTTTTTGTAAGCCTTCTTGGCTATATAACGACAAGGCTTAACGTATTCTATAATTATACAATAATTGGTAAAATTTTGATAGAAAAAAATAAATGCTTTTGTATTTTGAATACATGTTTGCTTTCTATATTTGCCATCTTGGCTTTTTGACAAAAGTGCTTATGTTTGTATGTATGTATTTGAAAATTTGGTATATTTAGGATTTTTAAAGTATAAAGCTAAAATTTGAGATTTTGAGTAGAAAATTTAATTAACTTTACATAATCGATTTTTATGTACAATTTTTTCTTTGTTATTTATTTCATCAAATAAAGTAACATTAGGTTCATCAATTTTCTTAACAATAAAAGGACCTTGATATATATTTTCATGTTTATTTCTTGGTTCCTTTTGTAAAATAACTTTATCGCCAATTTTAACAATTAATGGACGAGCCGTCTTATCATAGCAATTTTTAATTTGTAATTTGTTTTTATTTATTAGATTTTGTGCCATTTTATGTGTGTTTTGCATTCGAAATTTTATTTCCTTAGCATAGTTGCCGACATTATAAATTGCAATGCTTCTCTTGTAAGAGATGGCTCCATAAATCTGGATGTTCAGGGCTTAACCTTAACATCCACAGACCCCGTACTTCCTTTAGTACTTTCGTGGCCCCTTGTTGTTTGCGTCCTCGGTCGTCCCGCGGTAAGCGCCGTTCAAGCGCACCCCTACCGCCACTTTCTAGTAGCAATACTAATAGTAATAATAATAATGTCTTAACGACTAGCAGCACTTCTGCTTTACCCGCCACACAGCAGCAGCTCAACACTCTCGCTCCCACCGGAGCAGTTTAGACATGAGCAACTCCGAGCACCAGTCTCTCTCTGTTTCTACATCACACCCCCCCTCCCGTTTAAATTCTCACGTGAGTCAGGATCAACATCTTCTCGCACCTGTCTCTACGTGTACTGTTTGTCGGCAAAGATTATACACGCTCGCGTCATCGGTCAAATGCAATAACTGCTTAGGCCAATGCCACGTACATCTATGCTCTGGGCTCGCTAACAGGAACCTCTGGACGGATGCGTTCATCGCACCATGCTGTAACACACCTCAACCTACGACGCCAGCCAACCCGGTTACACCGGGTCCACAGCTAACTAGGCTGAGGCACAGCCTTGGTCTTAGCCTACCAACACCTGGGCGAACACATCCGTCTCTCACGCCTATGGTTAACTCGACATCGACCCCACCGGCGCACTTCCAAATCTTACAGCACAACTGTAACGGATTAACTGGTAAGATCGCAGAGATAACTAATCTCAGTCCTAGGTCGGACCTCATTACCTATGGCGGATATAACATCCACCGGAAAGACCGTCATAGAGTAACAGGAGGCCTGGGAGGTGGTCTAGCTTTCATAACGCACAACTCTGTACAGTATCATCTATTTGATACCGACATCGAAGGAACGGATGATATCTTAGAAAGCCAAGGTATTACCATCCGTACAGGAGATGTCGATCTGCAAATCATTAACATCTACATACCCCCTGTCTCAAGTTGCCCCACCGGTTATCACCCCGACATTAGCTTGCTATTACGAGGAGATAACCGCGTGATCCTGCGCACCACGACATGTGGCACTCAAACTTGCCAGCAGACAATAGGGGGCATGTACTTGCAGAACAAATAGATGATACGGCTTTCTGTATATTGAACGGAGACGCCCCAACGAGAGTATCGGGTAACTGCTATAGTTCGCCAGATATTTCCATCGTAAGTGCAAGACTATTGAACAACACCAATTGGCGACCCCTACTCACGTTGGCGTCTGACCATCTCCCAATAGTCATTACCATCGAACGACCGACGGACTTTATTACACCTGAGCATGGTACATATATTAACTTTACCAAGGCGGACTGGGACAGTTTTCAGATATATACGGACGAATCCTTGGCTGCTCTATCCATTCCTACGGACGTACGCAAAGGCGAACGAGACTTCCGCAACATCATTGACTTGGCCTCTAAACGCTTCATTCCTGCGGGTCGAATATCTCAAATAAGAACAAATTTCCCCGCGGAGGCAGCGGCCATGGCTAGAGAAAGAGATGAAGTGCGAAGTCTCAATTCCGCAGACCCCCGTATAAGGGATCTCAACGCGGAAATTCGTAGGTTGGTCGATAAACATAAACTGGCCAAATGGAAACAACACCTAGAGCAATGCAACCTCTCTGATGGTGTTGGCAAATTATGAACTACGGTCAAAGCTCTATCTAATCCAACGCAACACAAGGATAAAGTTCGTTTCACGTATTTCCGGTTCTGCGAGAACGGTATTTGTACTTGTACATTACCCTTCGTACCGAAACGACCCGGGTTGTTTTTTTTTTATAATGACCCGGCCAAGAGCAATACATTTCGAAGTGACCCTGTCTAACGCGTCACGATTCCCTCACCTATTGTCATCCCCGGAACAGCCCCTTGCAGCACGGCTGCTTCTTATTCTCTTGATCCGGGCTGGCATTGAGCCAAATCTTGGCCCTAGAGAATGGTTCTGCTGCGTTTGCCGGAAGAAAATATACACAAGACGATCACACTCAGTACAGTGTGCATCATGCAAAGGTTGGTTGCATAAATTTAGTTGCTCCGGACTAGATCCTAAAACACACCGGCCCACTAGTTTCTTCAAAAGTTTTGTGGCGCCCTGCTGTTCACGTCCTAGGACGTCTCGAGGCAAGCGACGTTCTTATGTTGCATTATCGCCCTCCTTAAATCAAGTCTCCAAGACCTGTAATACTTATATTGCCCAGCAGAATATGTGTGTTTCCGGCTGTAGCTCGCTTCGTAGTGCGTCAACTTCACAAGCATCCACTCATGGCTACTTTCTTCGTAGCACATCAGTTGATGCTTTTAGCACTACCGAGCTTCAGCCCCCGTCTCTGAACCCCTTACTAACTTCTTCCGGCATTAGCACGAATGCAAGTCAAGGCCATCAACTTCTGGTCCCTCACTCTTCGTGCACTGTATGTCGGCATAGGATATATGCGTCTGTGGCATCGGTTAAGTGCAATTCCTGCCTAGGCCGATGCCACCTACGCATATGTACTGGGCTCGCAAACAGAAATCTCTGGACTGATGTGTTTGTCGCGCCTTGCTGTCGAGTTGTGCAGCCCTCAACGCCGACGGATGTACATTCATCTAATAATGAACGAAATCCGCCGGCTTCAGGACTGCAACGGAGATCAATATCGCGACCTAGCCTACCACCATCTAGGCGTACACATCAGTCTCTAACTCCCAGAGTGGCCATTGCCTCTCCTTCGCAATTTAAATTGTTGCAATTCAACTGCAACGGCTTGACCGGCAAGATGGCGGAGATAAACACATTTATGCAGCTACATAAAATCAAAATTGCTGCAATCCAGGAGACAAAACTTGGTCCCCACTCGAATCTCCGAGCGAGTGGAGGCTACCACGTTCTCCGGCATGACCGCACGGACGGCGGAAGTGGTCTCGCGTTCCTTGTTCACCATACGGTGCAGTATAGGGAATTTGATATCAACACTGACCAAAGAGACTTACCCTTAGAGTGTCAGGGCATAGTTATACAAGCTGGTGGTGTTGATCTCGAGCTAATCAATATATACATTCCTCCCGTCACCTGCTGCCCCAGAAGTTATCGTCCTGACCTTAGGGCGTTTCTTTGTGGCGATAACCGTATCATCATGGGCGATGATATGTGGCATTCACACCTTTCTGTGGACGGCAGAGGACGGGAATTAGCCGAGCAAATTGACACTTCCTCTTTCTGTACTGTGAACGGAGACACCCCAACAAGGATGGCTGTTAACTGCAGTAGCTCCCCAGACTTAACTATTGTTAGCCCGGGGTTAATTAACAGCATTAACTGGCAACCTATGGTGGCCTTGTCATCCGACCACCTGCCTATCATACTGTCCGTCGATCGTGCCACGGATTTTATCACGTCGGAGAAAAGAACATACGTGAATTTCAAAAGGCTAATTGGGTCGGCTTTTTGGAATTCACGGAGAGCTCCTTTGGTGATCTTCCCATTCCCACTGATGTACACGTCGGCGAGCGTAACATACGTGAGGTCATAAAAAGGCTACAGCCCGTTTTATACCAGCTGGTAGAATAGAAAAAATCAGGCCTAACTTCCCAGCTGAGGCCGCAGCCTTGACCAATGAACGTGACCTCATACGCAACATCGATCCCTCTGACCCACAGATCGGTGATCTCAACGTGGAAATCAGGCGGCTGTTTAACATACACAAACACACCAAATGGGAGGAGCACCTTAGGTCTTGTAACCTCTCTACCGGTGTTGGGAAATTATGGTCCACCGTCAAGTCCTTTTTGAATCCTTCGGGTCCACCAAAAAATGTCGACATCACCTTTGGTGACAAGACTTTAAATGACCCCAGGAAATGTGCGCAGGCTTTTTGCCGACAGTATGTCCCACACCCTGCGCAAGATAGGACAAGACGTGGAATCTTCAGGCGCGCGCAAAAACTATGCCCCCGTTCCCATCACCGCTACAGAGGTTCAAGAGGCCATCCGGAAGGCCAAAAATTCCAAAGCCATCGGCCCTGATGGCATAGCCATGGTGCATCTCAAGCATATCGGCCCAGCGGGAGTCAAATATTTAACTGCCGTCTTCAACCTGTCTTTGATCACAGCTGTCATACCCGACAAATGGAAGCAGGCAACTGTGATCCCACTACTAAAGCCTGGCAAGCCAGCTAACGATGGGGAGTCATATCGTCCGATATCACTCCTCTCGCCAGTAGTAAAGACACTTGAAGCGGCCCTACTCCCGCTCTACACATCACACTTGAAGTTAGCCGAGCACCAACATGGCTTCAGGAAAGGCAGGAGCACAACATCTGCTCTAAATGGCATAAACACTCAGATAACTGACGGTCTAAATCAAAACAGACCTAATGACAGGACGGTTCTAGTTGCACTCGATCTAAGTCAAGCTTTTGATACAGTAAATCATGGGCAGCTTGTATCCGATTTGGAAGACTCGTCACTCCCCCCTGTCTCAAGCGTTGGACCGCCAATTATCTTAGTGGTCGTCGGTCGTCTGTTGTATTCAGAAACAAAAAATCGAAAGCCAGGAAGATCAAACAAGTGGTACCACAGGGTGGTGTCCTTTCCCCGTTATTGTTTAACTTCTATATTTCGAAGCTTCCTCCTCCACCAGAAGAAGTTACGATTGTTTCTTACGCAGACGATTGCACGATAAATGGCTATCTCCCCTCTCTAGTCGAGTTCTTCACCGCCCGAAGCTTGACATTGTCGCCAACAAAGTCTTCGGCGACCCTATTCACGACGTGGACAGCGCAGGTTGGCATGGAACTAGAAATTTATGTAGGTGATCATAAAATACCTACTGTCGCTCACCCAAAAATCTTAGGAGTGACTTTCGACACCATGCACACTTTCGCTGCCCATTCAGCTGCAATTGTCTCAAACTTACAGAGCCGTAACAAAATCCTCAAATCACTAGCCGGCAGTACTTGGGGTAAAGACAAAGAAACGTTATTGGTAACGTACAAGGCAATTGGTCGGCCGATCCTGAACTATGCGTCGCCGATATGGTCGCCGGGGCTTGCAGACGTTCACTGGAATCAGCTTCAGGCCTGTCAAAACACCGCGCTCAGAACCGCTACGGAGTGCGTCCTTATGTCACCTATATCTCATATACACAATGAGGTGGAAATGCTTCCAGTTAGGGAGCATAATGAAATGCTAAACAGGCAGTACCTACTGAATTGCTGTAAACCACAGCATCCCGGTAGACAACTGCTTGAACTCATTCCGCCTCCTAGGACCATAAGATCGCATTTAAGTAAACATTTTGATGAGATCCGGCAATATATAAAAACGCCGTTTGATCTACAGGTGCATAAACAGGCCTTGGGGCACATCCATACAACGTCTGTTGGCCATTACTCTGCGCTCTGTCCGCTAAACAATGTCTTACATGCCGCAACACCTGGCATTTCTGAAGAGGAGCGTCATCTTCCTCGAGAGACAAGGGTCACTCTGGCTCAATTACGCTCTGGATATTGTAGCAGGTTAAACTCCTACATATCTAGACTGAACCCTGATGTGCCGAATGTATGTCCGGCATGCGGCTCGTCCCCCCACAATACCAATCACTTATTTTCTTGCTCATTTGAGCCCACCCTTCTAACACCCATCTCTCTTTGGTCCAACCCTATTGAAACTGCTAGTTTCCTTGGACTCCCGTTAGAAGATATTGATGACAATTTAGGTTAAGGAAAAATACGCGTTGGGCAGGACTACACCTCGTTAAAACAACAACATAAAGTAGATATTACTTTCGGTGACAGGGTGAAGAAGGACCCTAGGGGATGTGCAAACTCCTTCTGTAGACAATTTGTACTATCATCAGACAGGCTAAGCCCTCAAAATCCATCGGCCCCGACGGCATTGCCATGAAGATGCTGAAACATCTAGGCCAGGAGGGACACAAATACTTGGCGGCTCTATTCAGTCTTTCACTGAACACTTTCGTCATTCCTGAAATATGGAAAAAGGCGAGAGTGGTTCCATTACTAAAACCTAGAAAACCGGCAAACCAACCAAATCACAGGACTGTGTTAGTGGCACTTGACCTGTCGAAAACTTTTGACACAGTCAACCATGCCACTCTCATACAAGATCTGTTTGAGACACAGATACCTGATGGTTTAAAGAGATGGACCGCTAATTATTTGAATGGACGGCAGGCGTCGGTTAACTTTAGAAACGCAACATCAAAACCTAGACGTATTAGACAGGGGGTACCACAGGGTGGTGTCCTATCCCCGACACTGTTTAATTTCTATCTATCGAAGATGCCCCCACCACCAGAGGGCGTCTCCGTCGTTTCATATGCCGACGACTGTACAATAATGGCGACGAGGAAGGGCCCCTATACTGATGAACTCTGTACGAAAATCAACGGTTACCTCTGCGACCTTTCCAGGTTTTTCACTGAGCGAGATCTGACGATATCTCCGACTAAATCAACGGCGACGCTTTTTACGACATGGACGCACCAGGTGAGAAATGAATTAGACATTTTCGTTGATGGCACTAAGCTACCAACTGTCAGCCACCCAAAGTTATTAGGGATTACACTGGATAATACTTTCTCATTTGCTGGTCATGTGTCTGCAATGGTCTCAAAGGTACGTGGTCGCAACAAGATCCTCAAGTCACTTGCCGGCAGTACTTGGGGAAAAGACAAAGAAACGTTGCTGGCTACATATAAGGCCATTGGCCGACCAGTCTTTGACTGCTGCACCCATATGGTCGCCTAATGTACATAACGCCAACTGGACGAAGTTACTGGTCTGCCAAAATACTGTCATCAGAACTGCTACGGGATGTCTCCTCATGTCTTCCGAGTCTCACCTCCATCAGGAGGCAAAACTGCTCAATGTAAAAGAGCATGCGGAAATGCTGAGCAGGCAATTCCTTCTGAACTGCCACAAGCCAGCACATCCAAACCGTCATCTTTTGGACATAGATCCGCCCCGAGAGACATAAGGAAACATCTCCGTAAGCATTATGATGAGATCCGGCATCATATTACCTTGCCGTTTGATCTGCAGAATCATAAGCGGGCTCTAACCGACATCCACACCGAGTCGGTAGACACTTTTGTCGGATCTCTACCTGTGAATCCCGTTCTGAACAGTCCTCCACCGGATATTGCTGAAGAAGAACGCACCTTACCAAGGGAGACAAGAGCCACCTTGGCACAGCTTAGGTCTGGATATAGTGTAAGGTTAAACTCCTACTTATCCAGACTTAATGATACAATCTTAAACACATGCCCTGCATGTAGTAGGACCCCCCATGATACTCTACATCTCTTCAATTGTTCATCTGAACCTATTCTTCTAACCCCTCTGTCCCTCTGGACAAACCCTGTTGAAACTGCACGTTTCCCTTAGAAGAGCTTGATGAAGATCTTTCGAATGGTCATACACTCTAGACAGGGCAATGCATTGTTAACAACAACAACAACAACATTATAAATTGGATCAATTTTATCTTTTGTTAATTCATTTGGCAAAATTGCCTTTTTTGCAAATACTAATTCATATGGAGAAAATTTATTGTCAAAAACTGTGCTTGTTGTAGTACTGTATAAAAATGTAAAGTATGTACTTTAACAAGTAAGGAAGTCTAAGTTCGGGTAAACCGAACATTAAATACCCAGCGTAAGGAAAGAATCAATTGAGGAAATTTTCAATTATATTTTAATAAGCGATAAATTTCGCGAAAACTGACATTATTCATGTGTCTCCATAATATATTATAGCGCGGCTTGGAAATTGCTATTAAGGAAGTGTTTTACTTGAGATGTATTCAGTTCAATGCAATACAATTAATTTTGAGTTGCTTATTTACAAATCTCATTAAACGTAGTTTCCATGTGACAATATTTTGTCAACTGTAGTACCTAAAATGTTTATATTTTTTATATATGTATATTATAGCTTGGGAAAACCGAACTCAATAAATTTATTAGTTAGTTTATAAAATTTATATTTATTTATGCTACTGTATATGTACATTGTTCGACTGCCCTCAAAATCTTATTTCTAGTGAATTCATTTCTTACTTCTAATATACTTAGGCCTAATTTGTTGACAAAGTTTTAAATTTACGAATCGGTCTAGCCTTGCTAAATATTGAATTATCACGAAACTGGAGTAGTTTCTGATGGTTTAACAAAAACAAAAAACAAATGAACAGATTCGCAATCTAAAATAAACCTTAATTTCGCTCTAACGCTTAATTCCTTACCGGTGAGGTGTGTCGTAATTTTAAATCTTTGTTAATAAATTGGCCGATACATACCTAAGTATACGAAATTAAAAAAATATATGATATTACTATGCTATTATTATTCTTACGCACTTAGTTGAAAATAGAAATACAAATACTGTCATGATAGCTATGAAGGGTCTCATAAGTGATCCCCGTAACGTTGGCTGGGTCCATATTGGAAAATGCCCAATCGATTTGTGTACCTATGGGTGTGGTGGAACATTCTGATCCAAGCAGTGAACTAAAACCTTTTTCCCTTAGAAGATTCTCTATAAGGCTATGGGAAGTCTTTAAACATAAATTGAAATCTCCTATAATTAACACCTTTTCATTACATAGGTCCGAATTTAAAATTTCTCGAAGCTCCGAGCCCAGTTCTCTCAAGGGAAATAAAGAATTTCTATATAGCATCAAAACATGGAGATCCTCGTATTTGAATAAAAGGATTTCTAAAACTTTGCGACCAGAATAGATTTTCTTTAACTTACATAACTCAATCCTTGAAGGGGTTTTTGCAAATTGGATGTATGTATGTATGTGGCTTATGGACTCCAAAACTACTCGGCCGATTTTGTTAAAATTTTGGGGATAGATTAGTAGGAGCCTGGAGAGTGTTTCTGTAAATTTTTTTTTATGGGAAGTGGACCCGGGACCGCCCTATTCGAAAATATCGTATAAATGGCTGGATTTACTTGATATTTGGTATGTAGATAGCGTTATGCTTAGATTAAAGTATAGGATGATTTTTCTTCCGGGAAGTGGACCAGGGACCGATCTGTAAACAATCGTATTTATGACTCGAATTGCTTGAAACTTGGTATGTAGGTAGCTATATGCTTAGATTAATATATAGGATAAATTTTCTTCCGGGAAGTGGACCCAAGACTGACTTATTCTAAAGTATCGTATAGATCGTTGGATTAACTTTAAATTTGATATGTAGGTAGCGTTAAGTTTAGGTTAAAGTGTGGGAAAAGTTTTCTTCCAGGAAGTTTATCAGGGCCCGATATATTCTAAACAATCATATTTATGACTCGATGAGCTTGATATTTAGCGTGTAGCTGGCGTTTCACCTTGATAAAATATGAGATAATGTATCTTCCGAGAAATGGTAAAAATGGTAAAATCTTATTCAGGTGATTTTCTTTGGCGTAGCAACGCACGCCGGGTATTACTAGTAGAATGATAAGAGAGATTCACCTATGAAATTATATCATTTTATTCATTTCAGCTACCGAGATATGTCTCTTCGTGTGATTTTCGAAATTGTCGATATCGACAAAAGAGGCGTGGTTATCATCCGATTTCGCCCATTTTCTCTAAATTTTTACTCAAGTTATCGTATACACAGACGGACAGACGGACGGACATGCCTGAATGAAATCCTCTTTTCAAACTAAGAACTTTCATATATGGAACTCTATATCTATCTCGATTATTTTGTGCCGTTACGTACTACCGTTATGTGAACAAAATTAATATACGCTCGTACTACCACTGGTGCGCTGGGAATAAAAATCGTAATGGAGAGACTAAGGGGTTCATCCTACCAAAATATATCATTTTAGCCATTTCCGTCACCGAATTATGTCAATTTATGTGATTTTCGAAATCGAAAGTGGGCGTGGTTGGAGAGCGATTTTTCCAATTTCATCAGGTATACCCCTAACGATACTAGTATGCTTTGTGCCAAATTTCATCCTTCTACCCTAATCAGTTTAAAAGTTACGACTAGTTGAATTTTCAAAAATGCCTCCCTTAAAGGTGGGCGGGACCACGCCCACTTTAGAAAATTTATCAAAAAATCATTATGTAATGGTCAGAAGGGTTCACCTATAAAATTATATCATTTTACCGATTTCCGTTATCGAATTATTTCAATTTAGGTGATTTTAGAAATTTTCGATATCGAAAGTGGGCGTGGTTGGAGGGCGATTTTATCCAATTTCATCTGGTATACTCCCATCGATGCTAGTATGCTTTGTGCCAAATTCCATCGTTCTATCGTAATCAGTTTAAAAGTTACGACCAGTCAAATTTTCAAAAATGCCTCCCTTAAAAGTGGGCGGTGCCACGCCCACTATAAAAAATTTATGAAAAAATCATAAGAGACTGACCAGGGGGATTCACCTATAAAATTATATCATTTTAGCCATTTCAGCTGCCGAGATATGTCAATTTGTGTGATTTTCGAAATTTTCGATATCGAAAGTGGGCGTGGTTGAAAGGCGATTTTATCCAGTTTCATCAGGTATACTCCCAACGACACTAGTATGCTTTGTGCCGAATTCAATCATTCTATCGTAAACAGTGTAGGAGTTACGACCATTCAAATTTTCAAAAATTCCTCCCTTAAAAGTGGGCGGTGCCACGCCCACTATAAAAAATTTATGGAAAAATCATAAGAGAATGACCAGGGGGGTTCACCTATAAAATTATATCATTTTAGCCATTTCAGCTGCCGAGATAAATCAATTTTTGTGATTTTCGAAATTTTCGATATCGAAAAAGGGGGCGTGGTTATCATCCGATTTCGCCCATTTTCAATAGCAACCTACCTTGACCAGAAAGTAACCTGTGTACAAAATTTCATGCAAATATCTCAATTTTTACTCAAGTTATCGTGTACACGGACGGACAGACGGACAGACGGACGGACATGCCTTAATCAACTCCTCTTTTAATCCTAAGAACTTTCATATATGGAACTCTATATCTATCTCGATTATTTTGTGCCGTTACATACAACCGTTAGGTGAACAAAGTTAATATACCCTTGTACTAGTACTAGTACTAGTGCGCTGGGTATAAAAAAGTATCCCAATCTGAATGGGTATCATTCAAATATGCACGTAAGTATTCCTTAAAGACTCTATGATTACGTTCAATTGTACCAACAGTTTCGTGATGGTATCAAAGAGAATATATCAACAAGAGCCACCACTCGTTATGAAAGCAACGAAAAAGATGGATGCCGTTTTCTTTCAGGGTTTCGGTAAATTCGATATAAATATGTTATTGTCTAATCAAAACAAAATGTGTAAAAGAAAATAGACGAGAAATGAAATAACACAAGAGTCAAAACAAAAATTTACCAGCTGTCGAATTTACAAAACTGAGGAAAACAAACCCTGAAAGAAAACGGCATCCATCTTTTTCCTTGCATTTATAACGAGTGACGGCTCTTGTTGATATATTCTCTTTGATGGTATGTAGTTGAAAAATCATGTTTTACATTCAACAGTTGGGTTATTTCAGCAATTAATTCATTTTTAAATTCTGTGGCCAAATCTGATTTTATGGAATTCATTACACCGTAAGTTAAGATAAGGCCTTCAAAAATTGCAGATGCAATTGTTTTTGCAGACAGATCTGGTATAGCTACTGTTACTAGATATTTAGTCATGTCACAAATCATGGTTAGTGCGAACTTATTACTATATTTGGACTTAGGTAGGGGTCCTATAGTATCAATAACTAATACATCAAAAGGTTTACAAGGCGTTGGAGTTATTACGAGATTTTCTTTTGTTTTTGGTTTCACCTTGTTCAAAAGACATTTATTACAACTTTTTACGTATTTTGCTATATCGCGAGTCATATTTTTCCAATAAAATTTTGCTCTTAGTTTTGCGTAAAGTTTTTTGGTACCACAATGTCCTCCTGAAATAGGGTCTTCGTGGTAAATTGTCATCAACTTAAGTTTTTTCTCGGCGTCTGTCACAGTTTCGACTGGATCTGTTAAAGTAATTTCTAATTTCAATCTTACCAGTGGGTACCCAGTTCAGTTGGGCAAATTCTGAATGATGCGGGAATATCAACTATCAATAAATTACACGGCGACCGTGCGGCGGGGGCCAGCCGCTATTAAAACATCGTGGAGCACCTAAACGGTACATCCATGCATCATCATCCATGCGTGTGTGTATAAACTCCATTTTCTTTTTAATAACGGGCACCAAAGACACGCCACACATACACATACACCTGATTCGACTCGGCAATAAAAAGCCATATACAAAATAACCTAAAAATTTTTTGACTGCGGCGTGGGAGCACCTCAAATATAATTTTGTGACTACGGCGCGGCAGCAACAGCAGCAGCGGTAGCTGTAGTGCAACAATTTTTTTCTACGACCAGCACTAGTCCCATAAGGATCAGTTGCATCAAATAAACCTAAATTGTTTATATCATTCACAAACTTAAAACTACATTTTGTAACATTTTATTTACTAAATTACTTTAAATTTAATTACTCGTTTTCCAACCACACCACTTGGGTACCACATATCCATACATTCACCTACACAATTTGTCTCCTTTTTTATTTTATTTTAAAATAAAATATTACTATTTTCATTCTTAGTTTAAAACCATTTTTGTTTAAAAGAAAAATGTTAACTTAACTTACTTAAGTACTTAAAGTTACATTAAACCTACATCTAAATCTACCTTAAAACACTACTCTAAAAGTTAATATATACATAAGATTACACTAGCCTAAATTAAGCGAATAATACTACTTTTCTACATTTTAAATTGTGCTTGTGTTCTTAGTGAGGGTCGTTGTTGTTGTTGTTGTTGTAGCGAGGTGTAGCCCTGCCTAAATGTCAGACAGGGTCACCCCGAGTGTATTGCTCTTGGCCGGGTCGATATAAGAAAACGACCCGGGTCGTTTCGGCACGATGGGTACAGCACAAGTACTGGTACCGTTCTCGTAGAACCGGCAATACAAGAAACTAGCCGTGTAGGCCATGTAGGTCATTTAGCGTTACCCAGGGTGCACCAACTGGGAGGCGACCTACTTTTACACCCTCTTTATATAAGCGCGCATTAAACAAAATTTCAGTCTATTTCTGTAATTTATCAAGATTTCTGGTTTCCATTTCAAGCAACTTGTGTTTTTTGCGATTACTACATTTGCCTAAAAATACGTTTGTTAAAACTACTTCTATTAACACTACCTTTGGTTTAAAAATACTACTAAAAACTATTGTTAAAACCAAATTTGTCTAAAGCTACACTTGTTTAAAGTTAAACCTACCTTGGCTAAGACTAATTTAACAATTTTTTTCTCTTCTTGTCAACGCTAACTACTTTTACTTAAAACTACTGTTAATATTACATTTGTTTTAAAATATTGTATCAATGCTAAACGGGGAAAATGTTCATAAACTCTTAACAGTATTCGAAAATACTACATTTGTTTTTTTGCATGTGAACACCTATTTCCACATACGTATATTCCCACTTGCATGTGAACTTTACAAGTTATGTATGTTATAAAATAACCTAAAGTGAATCTAAAAGTCTGATTTTTGCAAACGGTATTTCTTTAAACTTCTAAAGCGTTCCCTAAATCAATTTTTCATAATTTTTTTATTTTCGTGGAGTTTCGTAAAATTTCCACACAAATTTCTTTGGGTGATTCCATACATATTTCCTTTTGTTTCTGAACTTAGTACAGGGTGTCTCATTTCGTGATTTCTTATACTTATATTTTCATAAGGTTAACTTGTTATGACACATTTCGAAAAAGTACGTAAAGAAAAAAAGCTAGAGTTTTTTAAAATAACTAAACGGATTTTGCAGAATCGACCTTTGTCGACGAATGCAAATAAATTAAAAGAATATAAGCTTTTACTTATTGAGACATACAACGATATTGTGTTGTATATGTAGCGATTAGGCGCGTTCAACGATGAAACACTTGTTTAATCGGCTACGATAATTAAATTCACTTTATTTATTTGACTACAAATGTTAAATACTGATAATTACAATTTTGATAATGATGAAAAAAGATATGTTGCTCACGCGCTGATTGTAAGTATAAGAAGGAAGGAATTTAGTAAAAGCAAAGCAGGTAGCGTAATAAAAGAACAAAATATAATGTATGAGGTGTAATTACCGAACCTGTTTGAATGGCGCTGCCATATTATATGTGAAAATATAATGTACCAAAATTATTAAGTTGCAACTGTTGAGAGTTGTAGGGATGCTGATCGCTACATTACTCCCCTTGTTTGAAAAAAATAAATAAATGCGATCTCTATTACAATTATGATTATAAGATATTCTGAAAATTTATTTTTTAAATGTTACTAAGTTGGTCTGGTGTGGTCGTATTGTCTCCTCGATATCTGTGCTGTCGGCGGCCACGTAAACTGGTTTAAACCTGTCCAATGATATAGCGGTGGATTTGCCTTTAAGATCAATCATGAAATATTTGTCGTGGCGTGATATTATTTGAAAGGGTCCTTCATACGGCGATGAAAAAGAAATTTCAATATGGTCATTGCGCACAAATACGTGGGAGCAAAAGTTGAGGCTTTTAAAGATGAAAACGGAACGTTTTGCGTGTCGTGACATTTCGCGTGGCGCTAGGTTGTTGAAATGGCTTCTCAATGTTTTAACGACTTCACCAGCTGTGACATGTTTATCGGACGGAGAGATAAACTCGCCAGGCAATCTTATCGGTTCGCCAAAAACGAGCTCAGCTGGCGTAGTTCCAATGTCCTCTTTCCACGCCGCGCGCAGGCCAACGAGGACGACAGGTAAATCGTCATGCCAGGTTTCCTCATGGCATAGAAGTGCCGCCTTTGGTTGCCGATGCAGTCGTTCAACCAGCCCATTGGACTGTGGATGGTATGGTGTTGTCCGTAGATGTTTGATGCCCAAAATTTGCGATAGCGAGTGGAATAGTCTAGACTCGAATTGACGCCCCTGATCGGAAGTGATTCTCTTCGGTACGCCATACCTCGCTATCCATTGTTCGAGTAGTCCGCGTGCTTCGGTCTCTGCTGTGCCATTTTCCAATGGTATGGCTTCCGGAAATCGCGTGAAGCGATCGATTATTTTCAAACACTGATTGAATCCTTTAGACGATGGTAACGAAACTAGGTCGATGTGGATGTGTTCGAACCTTTGTGACGGGCCTTGAAAAGTTGCGATGGGGGTTGAAACGTGGCGCTGAATCTTGTTCCTTTGGCCGCTAATGCACGATTTTGCCCATTCGCGGCAATCTTTGTTTATTGAGGGCCATACGTAGCGTTTGCTCACAAGTTTCTGTGAAGCTTTCACTCCTGGGTGTGCTAGAGTGTGGAGAGCGTCGAATACTCGTTTTCTCAGTGGACCTGGAACGTATGGGCGGGTGGTACCCGCTGACTGCCTCATAAATGGCATGTAGTTCGCGATCGTACGTCGATAGCTTTTGTATGGAGCTTGCCAGCTTTCGGCTGAAAAATGCCAATGGCTTCCACTCGTTGCTCGTATACTGCTGTAGGACTGCTCCGATGCCAATTTCTGACGCATCTGTAAATATAGCCCATCGTGCATGCGTGTCAGGATGCACTAGTAACGTTGCCTGGGCAAGGGCTTCTTTCGCCTTGGTAAATGAGCTTTTTAGTTCCTCATTCCAGCCTATTTTTTGAGAGTTCTTAATGTTAAGGCCTTCCGGTGACAAGATGTCAGCGGCGTTTCTAACGAATTTTCGGTAAAAATTTATTGTGCCTAGAAATCCTCGCAATTCTTTAATATTGCTGGGGAACTTGATAGCAAGGATCGCGTCAACTTTGTCAGTCAAAGGCTCGATACCTTCTCTGGTCACCTTATGACCCAAGAAATTTACTTCCGTTTGCGCCAAATGAGACTTACTGGGGTTGATGACTAGCCCGTAGTACTTAAGGCGTTGGAACAAAATTTCAAGATTCTTTAGGTGTTCCTCTTCGTCGACGGAAGCGACCAAAATGTCGTCGATGTAGACGAATAAAAACGGTAGATCGCGTGTGACCTCATCGATGAATCTCTGAAATGTTTGCGCAGCATTTCGTAGCCCAAACGTCATAAAAGGGAACTCGAAAAGGCCAAAGGGAGTTATAATGGCTGTTTTGCATATGTCTTCTGGAGCTACCGGTATTTGGTTGAATGCCCGGACCAAATCAATGGTTGAAAAAAATCGTCACTATCCGCCATTAATGACTCTCTTTCCCTTTTCCCGTAAATTTACACCCTTCTGTACATCGCTTTGCCTTATTCCCGTACTTGCTGTGATAAAAACAAATACCGGAACCGTTTAGCTTGCGCGTTTGTGATTTGCTACGTGATCTAAACTTTTGTTGTGTTCGATTGTCAGGCCTAGATCCGCGTTTATGCATAGCAGTGGTTAAGGCTGATACCTGTTTGGTTAAATTCACTATTTGCTCTTGAAAATCATGGCTATCGGATTTCGCTGAAATAGATGAAACGGATGCAGCCTGCCTACTCTGTAGAATTTCATGCAGTTTGTCCGCGCTGGCGCCAAGATCTTCCAATGAGGCATTTGTTTGAAGTGCCAACATGGCGCGTGTGTCTTTTGGTAAGGCAGATAGCCATTTTGCTTTAAGGACGTCTTGGTTAATACCAGGCACCAGAGACTTTAAGTGCCGTAAAAACTGTGACGGAGTCCGGTCACCAATCGCTTCACCGTCGAGAAGCTGTTGAAGTTTGGCTTCCTTCGATTTTGAGAAGCGTGCAATAAGGCTAGTTTTCAATGTGGTATACGCATTCGTTGCTGGTGGGTTGACTATTATGTCTTCTACTTCAGTGGCATGACGAGCATCGAGAATAGAAATCGCGTGATAAAACTTGTCGATTTCTTTTGTTACCCCTAAGATACGAAATTGCGCTTCGATTTGAGCAAACCATAGCGCAGGCTTGTCCGCGCTAAACTGAATTGGCCGAATTACATTAGAGGTAGTGTGGAAAGGCTTGACGTCCATGGTACTATTATCAGGCGGTGGGTCTTTTACGTTGGTCATCGCTTTATCGTTGTTTAGTGCGTGAGATGGCTCACTGTACGATGAAAGGTTAAGGTTAGTAAAACTTACGTTGTACTATTCAAGTGCTCAATAGCACACCGATGACGAAAAAATTGTATTAGATAAAACGCTTGTTAAAATTAATCAAAGATGATCGTCTATGTGCCAGCAGTCATTCGCACACGTGTACGCAAGTCTTTAACAATTGGTAATCCTTTTCGATCGGGGTCACCAATATAGCGATTAGGCGCGTTCAACGATGAAACACTTGTTTAATCGGCTACGATAATTAAATTCACTTTATTTATTTGACTACAAATGTTAAATACTGATAATTACAATTTTGATAATGATGAAAAAAGATATGTTGCTCACGCGCTGATTGTAAGTATAAGAAGGAAGGAATTTAGTAAAAGCAAAGCAGGTAGCGTAATAAAAGAACAAAATATAATGTATGAGGTGTAATTACCGAACCTGTTTGAATGGCGCTGCCATATTATATGTGAAAATATAATGTACCAAAATTATTAAGTTGCAACTGTTGAGAGTTGTAGGGATGCTGATCGCTACATATATATCTGCTCATAATGCAGAGTGTAACCTTAAAGAAGCTGAAGTAAAGTTATCACGTTGTAAAGACCAATTAATTAAATGCTTTTCTCGATTAAATTGTCAAATTGAAGTTCCATTAGAACCACTAGCTATTGTTTGTAAAGACGATTTAGAAACAGAATTTTTGATAACGAATCTGAAAATTCAGAGAATTCTGATACAAAAGGAAATATAGAGTTGCCAACATTCAAAGAATCAGTTTGCAAAAATCCATCAATCTGCCCTTCACCAAATATTTTTTTCGGTTTTGATAAATTTTTCGATATGGCCACGTTAGATCAAAAGAAAAGTTTTGTCAGCCTCTGTGCTTCAATAATTCGTGAAAATTACAACGGCGATCCGTTGGTTTTGGAATCTTTCATAGACAAGATAAATTTAATTGAAGGTTTAAGCGATGATAGTCTAAACGACACTTTTATTTCATTTGTAAAATCTAAACTCGAGGGCAAAGCTCGCGAAGCGATCACTACACAAGTAAATAGCATTAACGACATAAAAGTCGCCTTGAGAAATCGTATCAAACCAGACAACTCGAAAGTTGTTGCTGGAAAAATTGCCGCGTTACAAGTAAATAACAACAACTACAATGATTTTGCTAGACGTGTTGAGGAATTGGCTGACTCGTTAGAGCATTCGTTAATTATAGAGGGAATAACCCAAACGAAAGCGCATGAAATGGCGGTTGAGCAAACTGTAAATGTTTGCCGGTTGAACGCAAAGTCAAGCCTTGTTAAGTCAATTCTCGCTTCTACTTCATTTACTGATTCCAAAGATGTCGTAGCAAAATTAATAGTTGAACAGTCTAATGAAGTTAAGGAACGGCAAGTACTTGCTTTTAGGTCGCGCGTTAACAGCAATTTTCGAAGTTTTCAAGCTGGCAATCGGGGTCGTAGGTTTTCCAATCAACGAAGTCGTAATTTTAATGGTTATAGACAAAATAGGCCAAATTACAGTAACTTTAACAATTCAAACCGTGCCAATCAGCGTCAAAACTTTCGTTCGGGAAATAGTAACCGGTATCAGGGCAACAACAATAGTAGTAGTAACAATAACGATCGCGCGAATGGTGCGAATCGAAGAACTCCCACTCCTAGAAGTAATAACAACGCAAACGTGCGTAATTTAAACGCTCATGCCCCTCAGGAGCGAACACTGGGGGATCAAGAGATTTACGATTAACCGATTCTTCCAAAAATTTTTCTTCAAAAACAATTTATTGTCTAAATCTAAATTTCTCTGACTTTATCCAATTAAACTTAACCGGATCTAACAAATGTTGCACCTTTTTAGTCGGCACTCAAGCCGACATCTCACTAATTAAAATTTCATGCATTAAGAAAAATTTATCAATTAATGATAATGATATAATAACTATTACTGGAGTTACATCTGATGTAGTCTCTACTTTGGGGACTTTCACAACAAATTTACATTTTTCAAAATCTTTTATTTAGCATACGTTGCATGTGGTAAATGACGATTTCAATATTCCGTCGGATGGAATATTAGGTAAAGACTTTTTTAAACAAAATCAATGCGAAATTAGCTACGCGACAAATAGTATTTCTTTTTGGTTAAATGGTGAACAGGTCGCACTTCCAATCCTTCACGGAACGGAAACCGACTCTTGTGTTGTTCCGCCAAGATGCGAAGTTTTCCGCATTTTTGATTTAGAAAAATCAACCGAACCACTTTTCGTGGACTCACAAGAAATAGCCGAAGGCGTTTTTACAGCTAGATGCATTATCGATACCGAAAATTTAGTTTTAAAAGTTATAAATACCACAAATTCAATTAATACATAAAAAGTTGCAACATTCGTACAGAAAAATTATCTAAATATAACGTTAACAAAATCAACAAAACAGACAATCGGGCTGATCGTGTTAAAGAGCTAAAACAAATTTTACAAAATCAAATACCTAAATGTGCAGAAAGAGATTTGCTTGATTTATGTTTAGAGTATTCTGATATTTTTGCGCTTAACAATGATAAAATGACACAAAATAACTTTTACGAGCAAAGACTTCGACTTTCAGACACAAGCCTGTGTATATTAAAAATTATCGCCTTCCACACTCTCAACGCGATGAAATAAACAATCAAGTAAGCAAATTATTGCAAAACGATTTAATCGAAGAAAGTTTTTCCAATTATAATAGTCCCCTTATCATTGTGCCAAAGAAAGAAGCAAACGGCGAAAAAGCATATAGAATGTGCGTAGACTTTCGCGCAGTAAACAAAAAACTAATAGCTGACAAATTTCCGCTCGCTAGAGTAGATGATATCCTTGATAATCTTGGCCGTGCCAAATATTTTTCAACACTTGATTTGTTTTCTGGTTTCCACCAAATACCTCTTCATCCCGACTCGCGTGACATAAGCTCTTTTAGCACTGACCGTGGATCATTTAGATGGAAAGTATTACCTTTTGGGTTAAACGTTGCACCGAACTCGTTCTCACGAATGATGACGATTGCTTTTTCAGGCATTCCGCCTAACCTAGCTTTTTTGTACGTGGATGACATTATAGTTATTGCATGTAGCGAAAAACATCACATTAAAAATCTGTCTCAAGTTTTCAGCACATGTAGAAAATTCAACCTTAAATTAAATCCTAATAAATGTCATTTTCTCAGACCAGAAGTCACCTTTTTGGGTCATAAATGTTCGGCAAAGGGTTTGTTGCCAGATTCGTCAAAAATCGAAGCAATCAATCATATATTTGTACGCCCTCGTAAAGCACTCATACTTACCATTATATGTATATGTATGTAAATTCCTGTACTTATACTAAATTCTTTAGTTCTTCTATACGTATACGTTGCAAACTACCAGGTTGGCTGTTAATAGGTAGTCAAACAGAGACTCGCCCCTGGCAATGATATCGGAGCTTCCCCATTGGACGTGATGAGCATTAGAGTCCGCTCCTATAATAAGATGCCCCGTACACAAATTTTACACCAGATCTCTCATCTCCCTTTGTGGTGGAGGTTCTTCGGCGTCGTAGGGCATATAGACCGACGCCGTCGTCAGGCTGGTGCTGGCGACTGTTAAACTGGCAGCGGAAATGTCACCATTGCTATAGTAAGGTAGAAGAAAGGTGTTGAGGTAAGACTTAACTAAAATACAGGTTCTGACTTTGCCCTCCTCGCTGGCTCGAATGAGCTTGAAACCCTTAGACCCCAGTCTGCAAATTCTGGATCTGTTGACCCCGGGTTTTTTGTGTTGTTTACATATGTACAAGGTTTTATATTTTTTGTAAGCCTTCTTGGCTATATAACGACAAGGCTTAAGGTAGTCTATAATTATACAATAATTGGTAAAATTTTCGTAGAAAAGAATAAATGCTTTTGTATTTTGACTACATGTTTGCTTTTGATATTTGCCATCTTGGCTTTTTGACAAAAGTGCTTATGTTTGTAAGTATGTATTTGAAAATTTGGTATATTTAGGATTTTTAAAGTATAAAGCTAAAATTTGAGATTTTGAGTAGAAAATTTAATTAACTTTAAATAATCGATTTTTATGTACAGTTTTTTCTTTGTTATTTATTTCATCAAACAAAGTAACATTAGGTTCATCAATTTTCTTAACAATAAAAGGACCTTGATATATATTTTCATGTTTATTTCTTGGTTCCTTTTGTAAAATAACTTTATCGCCAATTTTAACAATTAATGGACGAGCAATTTTTAGTTTGTAATTTGTTTTTATTTATTAGATTTTGTGCCATTTTATGTGTGTTTTGCATTCGAAATTTTATTTTTATTTATAAATTGGATCAATTTTATCTTTTGTTAATTCATTTGGCAAAATTGCCTTTTTTGCAAATACTAATTTATATGGAGAAAATTTATTGTCAAAAACTGTGCTTGTTGTAGTATTGTATAAAAATGTAAAGTATGTACTTTAAAAAAGTATCCCAATCTGAATGGGTATCATTCAAATATACACGTAAGTATTCGTTAAAGACTCTATGATTACGTTCAATTGTACCAACAGTTTCGTGATGGTATGCAGTTGAAAAATCATGTTTTACATTCAACAGTTGGGTTATTTCAGCAATTAATTCATTTTTAAATTCTGTGGCCAAATCTGATTTTATGGAATTCATTACACCGTAAGTTAAGATAAGGCCTTCAAAAATTGCAGATGCAATTGTTTTTGCAGACAGATCTGGTATAGCTACTGTTACTAGATATTTAGTCATGTCACAAATCATGGTTAGTGCGAACTTATTACCATATTTGGACTTAGGTAGGGGTCCTATAGTATCAATAACTAATACATCAAAAGGTTTACAAGGCGTTGGAGTTATTACGAGATTTTCTTTTGTTTTTGGTTTCACCTTGTTCAAAAGACATTTATTACAACTTTTTACGTATTTTGCTATATTATTTTTTCCAATAAAATTTTGTTCTTAGTTTTGCAAAGTTTTTTGGTACCATAATGTCCTCCTGAAATAGGGTCGTTGTGGTAAATTGTCATCAACTTAAGTTTTTTCTCGTCGTCTGTCACAGTTTCGACTGGATCTGTTAAAGTAATTTCTAAAAATTTGAGTATTTTATTTCCGCGATCTTTTAAATTTATAATAGTATAATGATTGAAAAATATATCATTTTCAGGCCATTCTATTTGCTTAATTTTGCGTTTGCTGGCTTCTGAATCAGGCCTCCTCGAAAGTAATTTTTCGCAACCTCAAAACTAAGTAACTCGAGTTTTTATACCCAGTGTACTAGTACTAGTACAAGGGTATATTAACTTTGTTCACATAACGGCTGTTTGTAACGGCACAAAATAATCGAGATAGATATAGAGTTCCCTATATGAAAGTTCTTAGGATTAAAAGAGGAGTTGATTAAGGCATGTCCGTCCGTCTGTCCGTCCGTGTACACGATAACTTGAGTAAAAATTGAGATATTTGCATGAAATTTTGCACACAGGTTACTTTCTGGCCAAGGTAGGTTGCTATTGAAAATGGGCGAAATCGGATGATAACCACGCCCCCTTTTTCGATATCGAAAATTTCGAAAATCACACAAATTGACTTATCTCGGCAGCTGAAATGGCTAAAATGATATAATTTTATAGGTGAATCCCCCTGGTCATTCTCTTATGATTTTTCCATGAATTTTTTATAGTGGGCGTGGCACCGCCCACTTTTAAGGGAGGCGTTTTTGAAAATTTGACTGGTCGTAACTTTTAAACTGATTACGATAGAACGATGGAATTCGGCACAAAGCATACTAGTATCGTTGGGAGTATTCCTGATGAAACTGGATAAAATCGCCCTTCAACCACGCCCAGTTTCGATATCGAAAATTTCGAAAATCACACAAATTGACATATCTCGGCAGCTGAAATGGCTAAAATGATATAATTTTATAGGTGAATCCCTGGTAATTCTCTTATGATTTTTCCATAAATTTTTTATAGTGGGCGTGGCACCGCCCAGTTTTAAGGGAGGCGTTTTTGAAAATTTGACTGGTCGTAACTCTTAAACAGATTACGATAGAACGATGGAATTTGGCACAAAGCATACTAGTATCGTTGGGAGTATACCTGATGAAAGTGGATAAAATCGCCCTTCAACCACGCCCACTTTCGATATCGAAAATTTCGAAAATCACACAAATTGACTTATCTCGGCAGCTGAAATGGCTAAAATGATATAATTTTATAGGTGAATCCCTGGTCATTCTCTTATGATTTTTCCATAAATTTTGTATAGTGGGCGTGGCACCGCCCAGTTTTAAGGGAGGCGTTTTTGAAAATTTGACTGGTCGTAACTCTTAAACAGATTACGATAGAACGATGGAATTTGGCACAAAGCATACTAGTATCGTTGGGAGTATACCTGATTAAAGTGGATAAAATCGCCCTTCAACCACGCCCACTTTCGATATCGAAAATTTCGAAAATCACACAAATTGACTTATCTCGGCAGCTGAAATGGCTAAAATGATATAATTTTATAGGTGAATCCCCTAGGTCATTCTCTTATGATTTTTCCAAAAAAATTTTATAGTGGGCGTGGCACCGCCCACTTTTAAGGAAGCCTTTTTCAAAATTTGACTGGTCGTAACTTTTAAACTGATTACGATAGAACTATGGAATTTGGTACAAAGCATACTAGTATCGTTGGGAGTATACCTGATGAAAGTGGATAAAATCGCCCTTCAACCACGCCCACTTTCGATATCGAAAATTTCGAAAATCACATAAATTGACATATCTCGGTAGCTGAAATGGCTAAAATGATATAATTTTATAGGTGAATCCTCCTGGTAATTCTCTTATGATTTTTCCATACATTTTTTATAGGGGGCGTGGCACCGCCCACTTTTAAGGAAGGCATTTTTGAAAATTTGACTGGTCGTAACTTTTAAACTGATTACGATAGAACGATGGAATTTGGCAAAAAGCATACTAGTATCGTTGGGAGTATACCTGATGAAAAGGGATAAAATCGCCCTCCAACCATGCCCACTTTCGATATCTAAAATTTCGAAAATCACCTAAATTGACATAATTCGCTAATGGAAATGGGTAAAATTATATAATTTTATAGGTGAATCCCCATGGTCATTATATAATGATTATTTAATAAATTTTCTAAAGTGGGCTTGGCCCCGCCCACTTTTAAGGGAGGCATTTTTATACCAAGCGTACTAGTACAGGGGTATTATTATTTTGTCCACATAACTGTACTATGTACCGGCGCAAAATAATCAAGATCCATGTATGAAAGTTCTTAGGTTGAAAAGAGGAGTCTATTCAGGCATATCCGTCCGTCCGCCCGTCTTTGTACACGATAACTTGAGTAAAAATTAAGATATTTGCATGAAATTTTATATACAGGTTACTTTTGGCGTGGCGCTAGGTTGTTGAAATGGCTTCTCAATGTTTTAACGACTTCACCAGCTGTGACATGTTTATCGGACGGAGAGATAAACTCGCCAGGCAATCTTATCGGTTCGCCAAAAACGAGCTCAGCTGGCGTAGTTCCAATGTCCTCTTTCCACGCCGCGCGCAGGCCAAGGAGGACGACAGGTAAATCGTCATGCCAGGTTTCCTCATGGCATAGAAGTGCCGCCTTTGGTTGCCGATGCAGTCGTTCAACCAGCCCATTGGACTGTGGATGGTATGGTGTTGTCCGTAGATGTTTGATGCCCAAAATTTGCGATAGCGAGTGGAATAGTCTAGACTCGAATTGACGCCCCTGATCGGAAGTGATTCTCTTCGGTACGCCATACCTCGCTATCCATTGTTCGAGTAGTCCGCGTGCTTCGGTCTCTGCTGTGCCATTTTCCAATGGTATGGCTTCCGGAAATCGCGTGAAGCGATCGATTATTTTCAAACACTGATTGAATCCTTTAGACGATGGTAACGAAACTAGGTCGATGTGGATGTGTTCGAACCTTTGTGACGGGCCTTGAAAAGTTGCGATGGGGGTTGAAACGTGGCGCTGAATCTTGTTCCTTTGGCCGCTAATGCACGATTTTGCCCATTCGCGGCAATCTTTGTTTATTGAGGGCCATACGTAGCGTTTGCTCACAAGTTTCTGTGAAGCTTTCACTCCTGGGTGTGCTAGAGTGTGGAGAGCGTCGAATACTCGTTTTCTCAGTGGACCTGGAACGTATGGGCGGGTGGTACCCGATGCTATGTCACAATATAAAGCTGGTTGGTCGTCACTTAGCTGAACTCTTTGTAGATTCAATGCCGAAGATCTATTGTCAAGCAATTGTTTTAGCTCTGAGTCGCTTAGCTGTGCTGCAGCTAGTTCCGAAACTGGAACAGTGGCGGAGATGGCTTCGACGCGTGAGAGAGTGTCGGCGACCGTATTATACTTTCCTGACACGTGCCTGAGGTCGGATGTAAACTGGCCGATAAAATCCAATCGCCTAAACTGCCAAGGCGAGGCTCGTTCCGTTCGTTGCTGGAATGCATGTTGCAGCGGTTTGTGATCCGTATATATGGTGACGTGACGCCCTTTAAATATATTACGGAAATATTTGACTGCCTCATAAATGGCATGTAGTTCGCGATCGTACGTCGATAGCTTTTGTATGGAGCTTGCCAGCTTTCGGCTGAAAAATGCCAATGGCTTCCACTCGTTGCTCGTATACTGCTGTAGGACTGCTCCGATGCCAATTTCTGACGCATCTGTAAATATAGCCCATCGTGCATGCGTGTCAGGATGCACTAGTAACGTTGCCTGGGCAAGGGCTTCTTTCGCCTTGGTAAATGAGCTTTTTAGTTCCTCATTCCAGCCTATTTTGTGAGAGTTCTTAATGTTAAGGCCTTCCGGTGACAAGATGTCAGCGGCGTTTCTAACGAATTTTCGGTAAAAATTTATTGTGCCTAGAAATCCTCGCAATTCTTTAATATTGCTGGGGAACTTGATAGCAAGGATCGCGTCAACTTTGTCAGTCAAAGGCTCGATACCTTCTCTGGTCACCTTATGACCCAAGAAATTTACTTCCGTTTGCGCCAAATGAGACTTACTGGGGTTGATGACTAGCCCGTAGTCCTTAAGGCGTTGGAACAAAATTTCAAGATTCTTTAGGTGTTCCTCTTCGTCGACGGAAGCGACCAAAATGTCGTCGATGTAGACGAATAAAAACGGTAGATCGCGTGTGACCTCATCGATGAATCTCTGAAATGTTTGCGCAGCATTTCGTAGCCCAAACGTCATAAAAGGGAACTCGAAAAGGCCAAAGGGAGTTATAATGGCTGTTTTGCATATGTCTTCTGGAGCTACCGGTATTTGGTTGAATGCCCGGACCAAATCAATGGTTGAAAAAAATCGTCACTATCCGCCATTAATGACTCTCTTTCCCTTTTCCCGTAAATTTACACCCTTCTGTACATCGCTTTGCCTTATTCCCGTACTTGCTGTGATAAAAACAAATACCGGAACCGTTTAGCTTGCGCGTTTGTGATTTGCTACGTGATCTAAACTTTTGTTGTGTTCGATTGTCAGGCCTAGATCCGCGTTTATGCATAGCAGTGGTTAAGGCTGATACCTGTTTGGTTAAATTCACTATTTGCTCTTGAAGATCATGGCTATCGGATTTCGCTGAAATAGATGAAACGGATGCAGCCTGCCTACTCTGTAGAATTTCATGCAGTTTGTCCGCGCTGGCGCCAAGATCTTCCAATGAGGCATTTGTTTGAAGTGCCAACATGGCGCGTGTGTCTTTTGGTAAGGCAGATAGCCATTTTGCTTTAAGGACGTCTTGGTTAATACCAGGCACCAGAGACTTTAAGTGCCGTAAAAACTGTGACGGAGTCCGGTCACCAATCGCTTCACCGTCGAGAAGCTGTTGAAGTTTGGCTTCCTTCGATTTTGAGAAGCGTGCAATAAGGCTAGTTTTCAATGTGGTATACGCATTCGTTGCTGGTGGGTTGACTATTATGTCTTCTACTTCAGTGGCATGACGAGCATCGAGAATAGAAATCGCGTGATAAAACTTGTCGATTTCTTTTGTTACCCCTAAGATACGAAATTGCGCTTCGATTTGAGCAAACCATAGCGCAGGCTTGTCCGCGCTAAACTGAATTGGCCGAATTACATTAGAGGTAGTGTGGAAAGGCTTGACGTCCATTGTACTATTATCAGGCGGTGGGTCTTTTACGTTGGTCATCGCTTTATCGTTGTTTAGTGCGTGAGATGGCTCACTGTACGATGAAAGGTTAAGGTTAGTAAAACTTACGTTGTACTATTCAAGTGCTCAATAGCACACCGATGACGAAAAAATTGTATTAGATAAAACGCTTGTTAAAATTAATCAAAGATGATCGTCTATGTGCCAGCAGTCATTCGCACACGTGTACGCAAGTCTTTAACAATTGGTAATCCTTTTCGATCGGGGTCACCAATATAGCGATTAGGCGCGTTCAACGATGAAACACTTGTTTAATCGGCTACGATAATTAAATTCACTTTATTTATTTGACTACAAATGTTAAATACTGATAATTACAATTTTGATAATGATGAAAAAAGATATGTTGCTCACGCGCTGATTGTAAGTATAAGAAGGAAGGAATTTAGTAAAAGCAAAGCAGGTAGCGTAATAAAAGAACAAAATATAATGTATGAGGTGTAATTACCGAACCTGTTTGAATGGCGCTGCCATATTATATGTGAAAATATAATGTACCAAAATTATTAAGTTGCAACTGTTGAGAGTTGTAGGGATGCTGATCGCTACATATATATCTGCTCATAATGCAGAGTGTAACCTTAAAGAAGCTGAAGTAAAGTTATCACGTTGTAAAGACCAATTAATTAAATGCTTTTCTCGATTAAATTGTCAAATTGAAGTTCCATTAGAACCACTAGCTATTGTTTGTAAAGACGATTTAGAAACAGAATTTTTGATAACGAATCTGAAAATTCAGAGAATTCTGATACAAAAGGAAATATAGAGTTGCCAACATTCAAAGAATCAGTTTGCAAAAATCCATCAATCTGCCCTTCACCAAATATTTTTTTCGGTTTTGATAAATTTTTCGATATGGCCACGTTAGATCAAAAGAAAAGTTTTGTCAGCCTCTGTGCTTCAATAATTCGTGAAAATTACAACGGCGATCCGTTGGTTTTGGAATCTTTCATAGACAAGATAAATTTAATTGAAGGTTTAAGCGATGATAGTCTAAACGACACTTTTATTTCATTTGTAAAATCTAAACTCGAGGGCAAAGCTCGCGAAGCGATCACTACACAAGTAAATAGCATTAACGACATAAAAGTCGCCTTGAGAAATCGTATCAAACCAGACAACTCGAAAGTTGTTGCTGGAAAAATTGCCGCGTTACAAGTAAATAACAACAACTACAATGATTTTGCTAGACGTGTTGAGGAATTGGCTGACTCGTTAGAGCATTCGTTAATTATAGAGGGAATAACCCAAACGAAAGCGCATGAAATGGCGGTTGAGCAAACTGTAAATGTTTGCCGGTTGAACGCAAAGTCAAGCCTTGTTAAGTCAATTCTCGCTTCTACTTCATTTACTGATTCCAAAGATGTCGTAGCAAAATTAATAGTTGAACAGTCTAATGAAGTTAAGGAACGGCAAGTACTTGCTTTTAGTTCGCGCGTTAACAGCAATTTTCGAAGTTTTCAAGCTGGCAATCGGGGTCGTAGGTTTTCCAATCAACGAAGTCGTAATTTTAATGGTTATAGACAAAATAGGCCAAATTACAGTAACTTTAACAATTCAAACCGTGCCAATCAGCGTCAAAACTTTCGTTCGGGAAATAGTAACCGGTATCAGGGCAACAACAATAGTAGTAGTAACAATAACGATCGCGCGAATGGTGCGAATCGAAGAACTCCCACTCCTAGAAGTAATAACAACGCAAACGTGCGTAATTTAAACGCTCATGCCCCTCAGGAGCGAACACTGGGGGATCAAGAGATTTACGATTAACCGATTCTTCCAAAAATTTTTCTTCAAAAACAATTTATTGTCTAAATCTAAATTTCTCTGACTTTATCCAATTAAACTTAACCGGATCTAACAAATGTTGCACCTTTTTAGTCGGCACTCAAGCCGACATCTCACTAATTAAAATTTCATGCATTAAGAAAAATTTATCAATTAATGATAATGATATAATAACTATTACTGGAGTTACATCTGATGTAGTCTCTACTTTGGGGACTTTCACAACAAATTTACATTTTTCAAAATCTTTTATTTAGCATACGTTGCATGTGGTAAATGACGATTTCAATATTCCGTCGGATGGAATATTAGGTAAAGACTTTTTTAAACAAAATCAATGCGAAATTAGCTACGCGACAAATAGTATTTCTTTTTGGTTAAATGGTGAACAGGTCGCACTTCCAATCCTTCACGGAACGGAAACCGACTCTTGTGTTGTTCCGCCAAGATGCGAAGTTTTCCGCATTTTTGATTTAGAAAAATCAACCGAACCACTTTTCGTGGACTCACAAGAAATAGCCGAAGGCGTTTTTACAGCTAGATGCATTATCGATACCGAAAATTTAGTTTTAAAAGTTATAAATACCACAAATTCAATTAATACATAAAAAGTTGCAACATTCGTACAGAAAAATTATCTAAATATAACGTTAACAAAATCAACAAAACAGACAATCGGGCTGATCGTGTTAAAGAGCTAAAACAAATTTTACAAAATCAAATACCTAAATGTGCAGAAAGAGATTTGCTTGATTTATGTTTAGAGTATTCTGATATTTTTGCGCTTAACAATGATAAAATGACACAAAATAACTTTTACGAGCAAAGACTTCGACTTTCAGACACAAGCCTGTGTATATTAAAAATTATCGCCTTCCACACTCTCAACGCGATGAAATAAACAATCAAGTAAGCAAATTATTGCAAAACGATTTAATCGAAGAAAGTTTTTCCAATTATAATAGTCCCCTTATCATTGTGCCAAAGAAAGAAGCAAACGGCGAAAAAGCATATAGAATGTGCGTAGACTTTCGCGCAGTAAACAAAAAACTAATAGCTGACAAATTTCCGCTCGCTAGAGTAGATGATATCCTTGATAATCTTGGCCGTGCCAAATATTTTTCAACACTTGATTTGTTTTCTGGTTTCCACCAAATACCTCTTCATCCCGACTCGCGTGACATAAGCTCTTTTAGCACTGACCGTGGATCATTTAGATGGAAAGTATTACCTTTTGGGTTAAACGTTGCACCGAACTCGTTCTCACGAATGATGACGATTGCTTTTTCAGGCATTCCGCCTAACCTAGCTTTTTTGTACGTGGATGACATTATAGTTATTGGATGTAGCGAAAAACATCACATTAAAAATCTGTCTCAAGTTTTCAGCACATGTAGAAAATTCAACCTTAAATTAAATCCTAATAAATGTCATTTTCTCAGACCAGAAGTCACCTTTTTGGGTCATAAATGTTCGGCAAAGGGTTTGTTGCCAGATTCGTCAAAAATCGAAGCAATCAATCATATATTTGTACGCCCTCGTAAAGCACTCATACTTACCATTATATGTATATGTATGTAAATTCCTGTACTTATACTAAATTCTTTAGTTCTTCTATACGTATACGTTGCAAACTACCAGGTTGGCTGTTAATAGGTAGTCAAACAGAGACTCGCCCCTGGCAATGATATCGGAGCTTCCCCATTGGACGTGATGAGCATTAGAGTCCGCTCCTATAATAAGATGCCCCGTACACAAATTTTACACCAGATCTCTCATCTCCCTTTGTGGTGGAGGTTCTTCGGCGTCGTAGGGCATATAGACCGACGCCGTCGTCAGGCTGGTGCTGGCGACTGTTAAACTGGCAGCGGAAGTGTTACCATTGGTATAGTAAGGTAGAAGAAAGGTGTTGAGGTAAGACTTAACTAAAATACAGGTTCTGACTTTGCCCTCCTCGCTGGCTCGAATGAGCTTGAAACCCTTAGACCCCAGTCTGCAAATTCTGGATCTGTTGACCCCGGGTTTTTTGTGTTGTTTACATATGTACAAGGTTTTATATTTTTTGTAAGCCTTCTTGGCTATATAACGACAAGGCTTAAGGTAGTCTATAATTATACAATAATTGGTAAAATTTTCGTAGAAAAGAATAAATGCTTTTGTATTTTGACTACATGTTTGCTTTTGATATTTGCCATCTTGGCTTTTTGACAAAAGTGCTTATGTTTGTAAGTATGTATTTGAAAATTTGGTATATTTAGGATTTTTAAAGTATAAAGCTAAAATTTGAGATTTTGAGTAGAAAATTTAATTAACTTTACATAATCGATTTTTATGTACAGTTTTTTCTTTGTTATTTATTTCATCAAACAAAGTAACATTAGGTTCATCAATTTTCTTAACAATAAAAGGACCTTGATATATATTTTCATGTTTATTTCTTGGTTCCTTTTGTAAAATAACTTTATCGCCAATTTTAACAATTAATGGACGAGCAATTTTTAGTTTGTAATTTGTTTTTATTTATTAGATTTTGTGCCATTTTATGTGTGTTTTGCATTCGAAATTTTATTTTTATTTATAAATTGGATCAATTTTATCTTTTGTTAATTCATTTGGCAAAATTGCCTTTTTTGCAAATACTAATTTATATGGAGAAAATTTATTGTCAAAAACTGTGCTTGTTGTAGTATTGTATAAAAATGTAAAGTATGTACTTTAAAAAAGTATCCCAATCTGAATGGGTATCATTCAAATATACACGTAAGTATTCGTTAAAGACTCTATGATTACGTTCAATTGTACCAACAGTTTCGTGATGGTATGCAGTTGAAAAATCATGTTTTACATTCAACAGTTGGGTTATTTCAGCAATTAATTCATTTTTAAATTCTGTGGCCAAATCTGATTTTATGGAATTCATTACACCGTAAGTTAAGATAAGGCCTTCAAAAATTGCAGATGCAATTGTTTTTGCAGACAGATCTGGTATAGCTACTGTTACTAGATATTTAGTCATGTCACAAATCATGGTTAGTGCGAACTTATTACCATATTTGGACTTAGGTAGGGGTCCTATAGTATCAATAACTAATACATCAAAAGGTTTACAAGGCGTTGGAGTTATTACGAGATTTTCTTTTGTTTTTGGTTTCACCTTGTTCAAAAGACATTTATTACAACTTTTTACGTATTTTGCTATATTATTTTTTCCAATAAAATTTTGTTCTTAGTTTTGCAAAGTTTTTTGGTACCATAATGTCCTCCTGAAATAGGGTCGTTGTGGTAAATTGTCATCAACTTAAGTTTTTTCTCGTCGTCTGTCACAGTTTCGACTGGATCTGTTAAAGTAATTTCTAAAAATTTGAGTATTTTATTTCCGCGATCTTTTAAATTTATAATAGTATAATGATTGAAAAATATATCATTTTCAGGCCATTCTATTTGCTTAATTTTGCGTTTGCTGGCTTCTGAATCAGGCCTCCTCGAAAGTAATTTTTCGCAACCTCAAAACTAAGTAACTCGAGTTTTTATACCCAGTGTACTAGTACTAGTACAAGGGTATATTAACTTTGTTCACATAACGGCTGTTTGTAACGGCACAAAATAATCGAGATAGATATAGAGTTCCCTATATGAAAGTTCTTAGGATTAAAAGAGGAGTTGATTAAGGCATGTCCGTCCGTCTGTCCGTCCGTGTACACGATAACTTGAGTAAAAATTGAGATATTTGCATGAAATTTTGCACACAGGTTACTTTCTGGCCAAGGTAGGTTGCTATTGAAAATGGGCGAAATCGGATGATAACCACGCCCCCTTTTTCGATATCGAAAATTTCGAAAATCACACAAATTGACTTATCTCGGCAGCTGAAATGGCTAAAATGATATAATTATATATAAATATTTTATAGTGGGCGTGGCACCGCCCAGTTTTAAGGGAGGCGTTTTTGAAAATTTGACTGGTCGTAACTCTTAAACAGATTACGATAGAACGATGGAATTTGGCACAAAGCATACTAGTATCGTTGGGAGTATACCTGATGAAAGTGGATAAAATCGCCCTTCAACCACGCCCACTTTCGATATCGAAAATTTCGAAAATCACACAAATTGACTTATCTCGGCAGCTGAAATGGCTAAAATGATATAATTTTATAGGTGAATCCCTGGTCATTCTCTTATGATTTTTCCATAAATTTTGTATAGTGGGCGTGGCACCGCCCAGTTTTAAGGGAGGCGTTTTTGAAAATTTGACTGGTCGTAACTCTTAAACAGATTACGATAGAACGATGGAATTTGGCACAAAGCATACTAGTATCGTTGGGAGTATACCTGATTAAAGTGGATAAAATCGCCCTTCAACCACGCCCACTTTCGATATCGAAAATTTCGAAAATCACACAAATTGACTTATCTCGGCAGCTGAAATGGCTAAAATGATATAATTTTATAGGTGAATCCCCTAGGTCATTCTCTTATGATTTTTCCAAAAAAATTTTATAGTGGGCGTGGCACCGCCCACTTTTAAGGAAGCCTTTTTCAAAATTTGACTGGTCGTAACTTTTAAACTGATTACGATAGAACTATGGAATTTGGTACAAAGCATACTAGTATCGTTGGGAGTATACCTGATGAAAGTGGATAAAATCGCCCTTCAACCACGCCCACTTTCGATATCGAAAATTTCGAAAATCACATAAATTGACATATCTCGGTAGCTGAAATGGCTAAAATGATATAATTTTATAGGTGAATCCTCCTGGTAATTCTCTTATGATTTTTCCATACATTTTTTATAGGGGGCGTGGCACCGCCCACTTTTAAGGAAGGCATTTTTGAAAATTTGACTGGTCGTAACTTTTAAACTGATTACGATAGAACGATGGAATTTGGCAAAAAGCATACTAGTATCGTTGGGAGTATACCTGATGAAAAGGGATAAAATCGCCCTCCAACCATGCCCACTTTCGATATCTAAAACTTCGAAAATCACCTAAATTGACATAATTCGCTAATGGAAATGGGTAAAATTATATAATTTTATAGGTGAATCCCCATGGTCATTATATAATGATTATTTAATAAATTTTCTAAAGTGGGCTTGGCCCCGCCCACTTTTAAGGGAGGCATTTTTATACCAAGCGTACTAGTACAGGGGTATTATTATTTTGTCCACATAACTGTACTATGTACCGGCGCAAAATAATCAAGATCCATGTATGAAAGTTCTTAGGTTGAAAAGAGGAGTCTATTCAGGCATATCCGTCCGTCCGCCCGTCTTTGTACACGATAACTTGAGTAAAAATTAAGATATTTGCATGAAATTTTATATACAGGTTACTTTTTGGCCCAGGTAGGTTGCTATTGAAAATGGGCGAAATCGGATTGTTCATTTCCGTCCAAATATGCAGACACAGGCATATTTGTTTGCATGAAATTCAAGAACAAGCAAAAGTGCGGAGTAGCGATTGCGTCATATTTTGCTCGCGGCCGTCAGTAAGTGTGCCGTCGCTGGCGTCAGCATTGCAACCGCTAGTGTCAGCAGTTGCGACAGCTGGCGACCTAGTACGGTGGTCAGCAATTCCACTTACTGACGACCTAGAACGGTAGACTGCTGACTAGTGACCTAGTATTGCGGAAGTCAAGAGCAATGCACTAGTCAGCATAATTTTAAGACCAAAATTGAATATAAGCGAAGAAATTAAAATAAAGAATTGAGAAATGCATGACCAGCAACCCTAAAGCTTTTTTAATCATATAGCGCAACTGCTTGATCGCCATTTCTCCCATCGCCGTAAATAACCAGGTTCAAGTGCCTGAAGTTATTACTCTCAAGTCTTGGTGCCACTGCCTTGACTAAACCACCATACAACCCAAACTCCTGGTGCGACCACCTCGAGTCCTGTCATTTGTACGTGGTTTGGCACCTAAGCCATTCCACTCGATCCTCAATTCAGGACGGAAAATCAGCCGCTCCAAACATTTTGGTGACCCCGACGTGATCTGAACACGCAGCCCTCTGACCCCCTGTGACCCCGCAAGTTACAGGACCTGAACAACTCGGCAACTCCGCCAGTCTGTAATCCCGAACACGCAACGACTTGAGCGACTACGTCAGCAACTTCTGACCCACCCTCAATCTTGCCAATTCAGTTAGCCAGCATCGGAATCAATTTCGATATGGCTCCAACCAATGAAGAAACAATGGAGACATTGACAGCCTCCCAAAGTACAACTGGAGAGCTGATAGAGACCATAATCCGTAACTTCAAAAAGGATTCAGCAGCGAGGAAAACGCCTGTATATTACAAAGAGCGCCTCGAACGCTTAGACATAGCGTGGGCCGAATTTGAGGTAACGGACAATAAAATCCGTTGCCTCGCAGATATGGATCCCAGCCACCAATATTTCACCACCGGATACTACAAAAAAATATCCGAGTTGACGTCAAAGTACAAGGAAATAATGGAGTCCGGCATGACGGAACCTCTCAAAACCCAAACACCGGACGAGCAAACGAAAGGTCTTCCCGGAAGTACCTACGCTCCCTCTCGGAAACCAGAATTGTCTTCAGCCATTAGAAGACAAAACGTGATGATAGCATCACTAAAACGGCTCCTCGAAATGGACCCTACAGCGGCAAACATGAAGCTAAAAGAGAAACTTTGGGAGCAAATACAAGAGCTCCACTTCTCGATCGGGGAAGACAGCATAGATCCTGTAAGAGATGGGTATGACATGGAGTCATACACGACTGTCGAAGCATCGGTTTATAGCAATTTCAAGCTCAAGGAAAACACGGCAAATAAAATTGAGGAAACGGTCAAAAATAAAACGATTCAGCTTCCAAAAATAACAATCCCCAAATTTAATGGGGAATACTTAAAATGGATAGCATTCTTTGACCTCTTCTCCCAATTGGTAGACAAACAAGAGATCCCCACAGTTCAAAAAATGTGGTATTTAAAGTCAAACCTAAGTGGGGAAGCCGAACAACTAATAAGCCACCTATCAGCCACTGCCGAAAATTACGAAACAGCCTGGAAGCTGCTACAAAATAGATATAACAATAAACGTGTTCTTGTTGCATCCATTATGAACCAATTACTGGAGCAACCAACAATTACAGCAACGTCCACATCAATAAAAAGGTTGCATGATGTAACAAAAGAATGCTTGCATGCATTAGTAAACATGGGCATCCCTACAAACACTTGGGACCCCATCTTAATACACTTGCTCACAAAAAAATTGGATCGGGGTACGCACATACTATACGAACGGTCAATAGTAAACCCGAAGGAAGTTCAAGGACTGAACAATTTCCTGGACTTTCTTGAAGCCCGCTTTCAATCAATGGAAGCAATGGGACAGAAGGAAAGGTTCGTGCGGCCGCCTCCGAACCAAAGGAAACCTCCTGCTCGCTCTGCCACAATGGAAGCCACCTTTTGTTTCGGTGCCAAGAATTTCAAACAATGACACCAAATGAACGGCTCAATTACGTCCAAAGACAAAAACTATGCGTAAACTGCATGAGACCCGGGCACTCCTCTAAGACTTGCAAGTCAAGAGGATGCATGAAATGCAACAAGAAACATAATTCAATTTTGCACCTGGAAACGAGCAGAAACTCATCAAGGCCAAGCCTGAGTCACGAAGGTGAGCCCAAAATCGGGAGGACATCAGCAGCATCAGCGGAAGTAACCAGAAAAAGGACGCCAGAAGCTGCCTCAGCGGCATCCACCTCATCACGAAGTTCTGAAGTAGATTCACTCAGCGCGACGGACAAAGGTGGACAAAGGCCATACGTCCTATTGAGCACAGCAGTAGTTATAATCAAAACAGACGGCACAGAAGTTGAATGCCGCGCGTTATTAGACTCAGGGTCACAGGTAAACTTCATACCACTGAAAACCTCACATGTCAATATCACCGGGATCGGGACAACTAACACAAAAACACAACATAGAGTGAACGTTGCCTTACATTCTCGAAACACGAGCTTCACAGCACGCATTGAAGCGCTCGTCCTTCCTCGCATCATCTCGCCTCAACCATCGCAATTCATTAACACTGAAAAATGGTCACTACCAAGGAATCTCCAGTTAGCGGATCCAAACTTCAATCGCCCTGACAAAATAGATCTACTTTTGGGAGCTGAGCACTATCACCAGCTTCTCACCATTGGGCAAATCAAGCTAGCCCCGCATCTACCAATAATGCAAAATACTGCACTCGGATGGATTGTGTCTGGCAGACTCAACGAAGGAAGCCCAAAAGATGCATCCTGTGGAATGTGCTTGGCGGACGAATCCCTAGAAACCTCTATCTCGAAACTCTGGGAACTGGAAGAGGTAAAAGGCAACAAGAAGTCATTATCTCTGGACGAGGAAAAGTGTGAGGAGCACTTTGCCAGACACACCTCAAAAAATAAGGAAAATCGGTTCACAGTGAAAATACCATTCCATCAGGACCCCATGGTTCTGGGGGACTCGCACTCAATAGCGCTCAACAGGTTCCTGTCATTGGAACGTCGACTTCAGAAAAATCCCCAAGTGAGGACAGAGTACGTCAAGTTCATGGACGAATATGAAGCCCTGGGGCACATGACGAAAATATCAATAGATACGATTACTACACCGAACTATTTCATACCTCATCACTGTATACTGAGACCAGAGAGCACAACCACAAAACTTCGCGTGGTATTTGACGCATCTGCGAAAACATCGACCGGTCACTCCCTAAATGATATTATGTACACAGGACCAAAGGTACAAAGCGATCTGTTTTCAATATTGCTGCGTTTTAGAATGCCAAGGTTCGTGTTCACCACTGATGTCGAAAAAATGTACCGTCAAATCTTAATAGCACCAGAAGACCGGCCGTTTCAACTAATAATTTGGCGAAAGGATGCCAACATGCCAATAACGTATTATCAGCTAAACACGGTCACATATGGAACTAAGTCCGCACCATATCTAGCCACGAAATGTCTGCAACAAATTGCCACCGAAAATGCTTCTCGATATGCGCTAGCCTCTCAATTCCTAAACGACAGCTTTTATGTTGACGACGGCTTAGGCGGAGCAGACAACCTATCCACAGCAATGCTCATACAAGAACAACTAATAAAGATCATGAAGGAAAACGGCTTCAATCTACGAAAATGGAGCGCTAACCACCCTCAACTGCTCCAAAATATCGCAGAAGGAGATCAAGAGGTTAATCTGGACTTGGAAAACACAAGGGCTGCAGCCGTCAAAACATTGGGGCTCACATGGCTCCCAAAACCAGACTTGTTAGCTGTCAAGGTCAACATAGAAGAAGTAAAGAGGATAACAAAACGCTCGGTCACGTCAGACCTAGCAAGGCTCTTCGACCCATTAGGAATACTGTCTCCTATCGTAGTAACGGCCAAAATACTCATACAAGAGCTATGGGAGCTAAAATTAGATTGGGATCAGGCACTTCCAGCAGAGCTACATACAAGATGGCTCACGTTCAGGTCAGATCTTGAAGAGTTAAAAACACTTCAGATCTCAAGGCACATTTTTAAGGGAAGACTCCCGGAAACCATGCAACTACACATTTTCTCGGATGCATCAGAGAAGGCCTATGGAGCCGCGGCCTATATTCGCGCCACGCTAAAAGAAGGCACCGTCATGACAAGGTTATTATGTGCAAAGTCAAGGGTAGCTCCACTGAAAAAACAAACAATACCCCGCTTGGAGTTATGTGCTGCTGCATTAGGGGCCCAGTTGGCAGAAAGAATAGCAGCAGACATTCAATTTAAGGGTGCCATATATTTCTGGACCGATTCCGAGATAGTGTTGGCTTGGGTAAATTCAGACGCAGCACACACCACATTCATCGCCAATCGCATTGCAACAATCAAAGAAACAACTAGAGCGGAACAGTGGCGACATGTTCGATCAAAGGACAATCCAGCCGACATCCTGTCTAGAGGAATGTCACCAAAGGCATTTAAAGAGTGTGCACTATGGTTCTGTGGACCATTATTTTTGCATGGCAAGGAATCAGTCTGGCCGAAACGTCTCAACCCAGCCTCCAACAACCAGAACAATATAGAAGTAAAGGCCAACCATTCGAAATCACTGGTCACATCGGTAGAAGAAACGGAGATGATTTACAAGGTGAATCACGGCAACTCATTTCACCGGCTACAACGTATAATCGGCTATGTACTACGGTTCATCACGCAAGCTAAAAGCAAAAGGGCAGCACAGCCGTCATCACGAAGCTTAACCACGGCAGAACTGGAGCTGGCACTAATGCACATCGTCAAACAAATACAAGCGGCAGACTTCAAGGAAGAAATCAAACAATTGAAACATCATAAGGAGCTCCAGCGGTCTAGCAACTTGTCCAACCTCGTACCATTTTTGGATAACAATTGATTGATACGGGTTGGAGGGAGACTAGAGGCTTCATCATTGGCATACGACTCGAAACACCAACTTCTTCTACCATACAACGATAACATTACAAAATTGATGTTCGAAATGGTACACAAGGAGAACAAACATTGCGGCCCGCAAACTCTTTTGGGAATGATGCGACAACGATTTTGGCCCATAAAGGGAAAAATCATGGCACGAGCAACAGTGCATCGATGCGTCACATGCAGCAAGGCAAAGCCAGAACTACTCAATCAGATCATGGGAAACCTGCCTTCCTCAAGGGTCACACCATCTCGACCATTCATAAACAGCGGTGTAGATTATTGCGGCCCTATAACAGTGCATTACAAACTTCGTGGAAAAAGGCCGCACACGGCTTATATTGCGGTGTTCGTTTGCTTCACCACAAAGGCAGTCCACCTAGAGCTAGTGAGTGACTTAACCACCGAGGCATTCATTGGGGCCCTCAAGCGCTTCATCGGTAACCTCGGTAATACATTCACAAGAGGCACAAGAAAAAATCATTAACGAATGCGGGAAAAGAGGAATCCAATTCAATTTCATCCCCCCAAGAGCGCCACACTTTGGTGGACTGTGGGAGGCTGCAGTCAAATCGGCAAAGCATCTGCTGCTAAGAAGTACAGCAAATGCCAGCTTAACATATGAGGAGCTCGAAACCCTGATAATCGAGATCGAGGCGATACTGAATTCTCGCCCGATATCACCAATGTCAGATGATCCGAACGACATTGGGGCACTTACTCCAGGGCACTTCCTGATAGGAGAACCGCTAACAGCACAAATTGATGCACAAGCGACGGCTGCCAAGCTCAACCTAGAAACAAGATGGAAGCTAGTGTCCCAGCTTAAACACGAGTTTTGGAAACGATGGTCCCGGGATTACCTCAACGAGTTACAGTACCGGAACAAATGGCAAAAACAGACGGCGAACATAGAACCAGGGGACATAGTGGTACTCAAGGAAGACAACGTCCCAGTGATGAAGTGGCCCTTGGGGAGAATAGTGAAAACTTATAAGGGTCCAGACGACATAATCAGAGTGGCAGATGTCAAAACAGCATCCGGAGTGCTGAAACGAGCAATCAGATACCTCGCTCCAATTCCACGACTCAAAGATGGGGAAACGGAAACCCAACCCTCAGGCAGCCAGCCAAGTCTGGCACCAAGCTCACCGCAACCGGATCGTAAGGAAGTATCCCCAGAGGAACTACCCAAGGCAAAACGACGAAAAGTTACGTCCATGTCAACAATGACAACAATGATAATAGCTCTGCTGGCACTTCCACTTGTGTTTTCCGCAGACATCGAAACAACAGAATTCGACACCAAGATCGGCATCCACTTTGAAGGCATCACCAAGATGGAAGTGTCACGCTCTGAGTGGAAAATAATTTCCTACTACGATCTGCAGCCATATTGGGAAGAAACAGCACGCTTCATCAATGGAACAAAGACATTAAGGGCCATATGCGACACCATAGTGCTGAAATCGGCCTGTGAAAACGTAGTAGACACCTTGGAAGCCGACATCGCAGGACTAACTGAAGAAAATAGCCTCCTCACACGATCCAAACGAGGCGCGGTTAACTTCATCGGCAACATTGCCAACTCATTGTTCGGTGTGTTGGACAACAGCTATGCAGAAGAGATGTCAAGCACAATCAACACGCTCAAACAAAATGACAACCATTTATACGGGTTACTCAACAATCAAACATCAGTTATTGATGCAACACTCAACATCTTCAAACAAGAGGAGAAGAACATCAAACAGAAGTTCAAGGTGGTGGATGACCAAATAGTGAAGGTGGCAGCATATGTCCGTACGGAGCAGACGCAAAGGTACCAAACAAACCTCGTCCAAACTAGCAGTACCTTGGCAACTCAACTCGCACTATTATCAGCCAGACTACATAGAATCCAGGCAAGAATTATCAATACGTTGACAGATGCGCACCACGGAAGAATCAGTCCAACGTTACTGTCACCATCGCAACTTCGAGCAGAATTAGTCCGAGTTCGCAACCATCTACCCACATCACTAAGGTTGCCAGTGGACCAAAACAATCTCTTACAACTCTACAAGGTCATGAAGGTGAAAGGCGGAAGAACGAATGAGCACGTGATCTTCGAAATGTCACTTCCGTTGTGTGATCCAAAGACCTGGGAAGTGCTCAAACCACATCCGATTTCAAGCAGAATAAACAGTTCAACGGTTGCCATCACGCCATGCAATGATCTCATTGCAATCAACGCGCATCGAGATCAATATATAACATTGACAGAAAATCAGTGGCGAGAGTGCATTACGATAAAAGAGAACCAGGTGTTATGCCTGAACGTGCAGACAAAATTCACCGCAGACTCAGACCCTTGTCAATGCGAAATGTCACTGCTCAACAACAATCCAGGGAACATCTGCAAGGTAGCCCCGTTAGAAGACAACGCACCGATAAAACAGCTGACGCACAATAATCTCTGGATGTACGCGTTGGAGTCCCCCACTCGAATCAATGCCGCGTGCGGAGCAAATCATTCCCAGCTAACATTAAAGGGCTCGGGGATTATAAAAATTGGCCCCGACTGCACACTCAAACACAAGTCAGTCATAATTCAAGGGCATCAAGTATACTCGTCTGCAATCCACGCATCATACACTGCAACCGCAAACCTCAGCAACATTACGTATCCTGAAAAGACATCTTCCATAATCCTGCACATACAACCGTACATTGATCAGGTTAAAAATATATCGACCCTACAGCAAGATTTAATGCAGAAAATAGGGACAGAGTTAGCCTCACAAATTTCCCACCTCAAATACCATCATGCGACAATTGCGTATGCCGCTCTAATACTATCAATTGGCATCATATTTGCAATCGTGATAACCTGCATTCCAAGAAGTCCCGAGCTCCCGTCACATACGCAGTTCCTCAACCACGGCCAGCGGCACGACAAGCACCATTTGCCGTAACAGTGACGTAAAGGGACCACCGCACCATTAGAGTTAGTAAGAATGAATTGTAAATTAAAACTTAGCATTAAGAATGAAATGTAATTATAAACTTAAAATGTAAACAAAAAAAATGCCTTATTTAGAAATAAGAATGTAAATTAAAACACAAGTGATGGAAATGACGCATATCGAAACTCGTTGAATAAAGTCACGGGCGGGAGCATGTTCATTTCCGTCCAAATATGCAGACACAGGCATATTTGTTTGCATGAAATTCAAGAACAAGCAAAAGTGCGGAGTAGCGATTGCGTCATATTTTGCTCGCGGCCGTCAGTAAGTGTGCCGTCGCTGGCGTCAGCATTGCAACCGCTAGTGTCAGCAGTTGCGACAGCTGGCGACCTAGTACGGTGGTCAGCAATTCCACTTACTGACGACCTAGAACGGTAGACTGCTGACTAGTGACCTAGTATTGCGGAAGTCAAGAGCAATGCACTAGTCAGCATAATTTTAAGACCAAAATTGTATATAAGCGAAGAAATTAAAATAAAGAATTGAGAAATGCATGACCAGCAACCCTAAAGCTTCTTTAATCATATAGCGCAACTGCTTGATCGCCATTTCTGCCATCGCCGTAAATAACCAGGTTCAAGTGCCTGAAGTTATTACTCTCAAGTCTCGGTGCCACTGCCTTGACTAAACCACCATACAACCCAAACTCCTGGTGCGACCACCTCGAGTCCTGTCATTTGTACGTGGTTTGGCACCTAAGCCATTCCACTCGATCCTCAATTCAGGACGGAAAATCAGCCGCTCCAAACACGGATGATAACCACGCCCCCTTTTAATTTCGAAAATCATACAAATTAACATAACTTGAGTAAAAATTGAGAAATTTGCATGAAATTTGGTATACAGATTACTCGGATTATAACCACGTCCCTTTTTGGTATCGAAAATTTCGAAAATCAAATAAACTGACATATATCGGTAGCTGAAATTGATAAAATGATATAATTTCATAGGTGAATCTCTCTTATCATTCTATTATGATTTTCTGTTAAATTTTAAAAAGTGGGCGTGGTACCGCCCACTTTCAAGGGAGGCATTTTTGAAAATTCGACTGGTCGTAACTTTTAAACAAATTATGGTAGAACGATGAAATTTGGCACAAATCATACTAGTACTGTTGGGAGTATACGTGATGAAATTGGATAAAATCCCCGTCCAACCACGGCTACTCTCGATATCGAAAATTTAGAAAATCACCTGAAAGACTGGTCGTAAGTTTTAAACTGATTACGGTAGAATCGTGAGATTCAGCACAAGGTATACTAGAGTTATAGGTAGTATGCCTGTTGAAATTAAACGAAATCGCTTCCCAATCACGTCCACTTTCAAAAATCGAAAATCACATAAATTGACATAATTCGGTAAGGTAAATAACTAAAAATAGTATAATTATAGTATAATTTGGTAGTTAAATTTGTAAGGAATTGTCTACTATTAACGAGTCTTAAAAGATGAGTTAATTTTGTTAAGTGAGCCACCTATAATTTTTTCGACGGCCATGTATTTTATTGAAAGTATGGCTCAGAACGATTAAACAAAAATAAGTATACAATTTTTCAAAATTCGAATTATTTTGAAAGTTATATCTATCAACAGTTTTCTCACGATTGGTCAAACCGATTTTGATAATTTTTTAAATATATATAAAAGATGGTATCTTCTACAAAAAGACACATCCAATTTTTGCAAAAAATTTTTTTGCAAACATTCTTCGCAATTTTTAACTTTTCCATCGTGGCGAGATGGCGCTTTTGTATGATGTTGTTGGGCATTGCATTAGTAACTATTAGCAAAAAAAATTCTTTTGGCACTTTAAGGGAACGGAAGTTATTTACATCAAAAAGTAAGGAATTTCGAAAAGTGGTGATAGCTATAACTTTGAAACTAATTTGAATTTCGAAAAACTGGCCCAAACGTATGTATTTTTTTCAATTTAAAACTTTGTCACAAATTGGGCGTAAGTATATTAGAAGTAAGAAATGCATTCAACTATAAGTAATATTTTGAGGGTACACGAACAATGTACATATATGTTATACCGTAGCATAAATAAATATTAATTTTATAAACTAACTAATAAATTTATTGAGTTCGTTTTTCCCAAATTATAATTATATAGAAAATATATAACTTATAGGTACTACTATTGTTTCCATACACTGGGTATTTAATGTTCGGCTTACCCGAACTTAGACTTCCTTACTTGTTTATGTTTAATATGCGCAAAAATATGTAAATTTGTCGATTTTCTATTTTTATCGTAAATAATTTCAGATCTCATACGCGGTATTTTCTTTGAAAAGTTAAATGAAAATTTATCGTAAACTTGTAAAGTTTGTGGTTTGTCTATAGTTGTGACGTTTTCCTTAAGTAAGTTTTTGTCGTTTAATCGGTTCGCCATCGCCCTAGTTTGTACTGCTAAAATTTGTTTGTTAGATTTTCTAATTTCATCGTGAAGCGTGAAAGTGCATCAGCGCCTACATTTGATTTACCTTTAATATAAACAATAGTGAAGTTATATTCCGCTAGTTAAACTAATTCTCGAAAGTTTTGAAGAGGGGTCTTTCATATTGAATAGGTATACTAGCGGCCTATGATCGGATTTTACAATAAAGTTAGTACCATAAACATATGGTCGAAATTGTTTTATTGCGAAGTAAATTGCTAAGAGTTCCAATTCTATGATTGGTTTTTTCTTTTCGGCATTATTAAAAGCTTTAGAAGCGAAACAAATTGGTAAATCACTGCCCTCATGATCCTGACTTAAAATAGCACCGCATCCAGTTATTGAAGCGTCTACTGTAATAATAAATTGTTTAGTAAAATCTGGGTATTGTAGCAATTTTGGTGAAAGCAAAGCTGCTTTCATAGATAAAAATGATCTTTCGCACTCAACTTCCCAAACAAATTCAACTCTTTTTCTAATTAACCGATTTAAAGGCGCTGCCAGTGACGCAAAATTGGGTATAAAACGCCTGTAGTAATTGGCAAATACGACGAAACGTCGAACCGCATCTTTATTGGTCGGTTTTGTGTACTTTTTAATAGCGTTAATTTTTGAGTCATCTGCACTGATAAAAATAATTTCCTAAAAGTTAGGAAACCTCCATACAAATTCAGGTAAATGAAGGGAACAATATTGCACCAAGGCCGCACTGCCTTAAAAGAAAGAAGTTGTTATACTTAAATTTACTTTTAAGTAGGACTTGTACTTAAATGATAGTTAAGTAATCTTAAATTGAAAAAAAAAAAAAATTACACAGTTCTTATATTGCCTTCAACGAGAATCGAACTCACAACTTTTCGAACTGCAAACTCTGATGTCTACCATCAAGCTATTGAATACTTACGCTTGACAGCGTCTAATTACACCTTTATTCTGTTTATGGAATTTCACCACTCTTACTCACGTTGCTTCCCCACATAAGGAAATATTGACTTATTATTTGACGTTTTTGGCGGCGACAGCGGAAATAAATAAATATGGTCTTAAATTAAGTTAAACACTGTCTTGATATCACTGGAAAAAATGTCTTCAGCATAATGAAATATTTACTTATTTTGAACTTAAGGGCAGTTTTATACTTATCTAATAAACTTTTATCTTGATTGAAACTAGTAAAAATGGCTTTAATACTGAAATGAGTACATTGATTTACTTATGGCAAGTAGAAAGGTTCTTTTAAACTATGTAGATTGTCCTTAAAAACAGCGTTTTTTCCTTAAAAATAGGAAAAATATTGTTTTTTTTTTAAACCAAGTAGCACGTTTCCCCAAATTTAGGACAATTATTTTTATCAGTGTGGCAACATACCCTTTGCTGTACATTTGTAACCTAGAAAAGTTACCTCTGGTCGTAAGAAATTGCATTTGTTGGGATTTAGTTTGAGATTGAAAGACCTACAAGTTTGGAAAACTTTTGAAAGATTTTTGATATGGTGTGCTTCACTACAACCAATGACGATAATATCGTCGACATATAAAAATGCAACATTGGGTGGTATACCCGAAAAAGCTATAGTCATCATTGGCGAGAATGAATTTGGTGCTAGATTTAACCCGAATGGAAGGACATTCCATCTAAATGCACCTCGGTCAGTGCTGAAAGAAGTAATGTCGCGAGAGTCAGGATGCAAGGGAATTTGGCGAAATCCCGAAAAAAGATCTAATGTCGAAAAAAACTTAGCTCTACCGAGATTATACAAGATATCGTCAACTCCAGCAAAAGGAAATTTATCAGCAATGAGTTTTTTGTTAACAGCGCGAAAATCTACGCACATACGGTAAGCTTTTTGACCATTAGTATCTTTTTTGGGGACCACAATCAAAGGACTATTGTAATAAGAATAGCTAGGCTCAATCAAATCATTATCCAAAAACTTATTTACTTGGCGATTGGTTTCCTCACGTTGGGAATATGGCAATCGATAGTTTTTAACATATACCGGGTCGTTGTCTGTCACTCTTAATGTTTGCTCGTAAAAATTGTTCAAAGTCATTTTCAGCATAATTAATGCAAAGGGCGATTAATTTACTATGAGCATTTTGAGGAATTTCGTTTTTTAAAATTAAAATCAGTTTTTGCGTACGTTTTTCTTCCGTTTCTGTTTTGTTAATTGAATAAACGTTGTAATTTGAAAGTTTTTCTTACGAACACTGTTTCTTTTAACATACTTTATATGGTGTTTCCACCAAAACAAACACCGTGTTTTCTAGCCCTAGCGTGTTTAAAATCAAACACTACTCGAAACCCTTGTCAAATCTCATACAAATTTCATAACCCAAACCCCTTTTGTTCATTTACGTCATTATTTCCTTTTAGTTTTTAAATTCTTATCGAAATCATGTTACCATTGCTTTCAGTTTGTCAGAATTGTTGACAATTAAAATTGGTTCGTGAACAAGACAGAAATAAGTTTTCCCGAAGAAGTAAAATGGGTACTCTCTCTAGGGAAGAAATTCACATTACCCACAAATAAAATGAATTTCTCACCTATACACATTATAGCTGAAATGGAACAAGCTATCAAAGTACTGAACGACGAGAAGGCAAAAGAAATAACAAGAAACAAACTGAGCAACCGAATTCTCCAATTCAAAAGGAATATAAAACACAATACGATGGAAAAATTTATTACAACAGCGTACAACAAAAGTAAGTCATTCCTCAACTTACACAAAAACAACATCATCATAACAGAGGCAGACAAGGGAAACAAAACAGTGGTAATGTACAAAAGAGAATACATGGACAAAAAGACATACAAAAAAGTCAGAGCTGACCCAACAGACTCCCTACAAAAGAAAAATAATAAGATAGTGGATGATCTATATAAACAAAAATACATAAACGCAAACGAAAAGTTCAAATTATCTTGCTCGGCAGCCATTGCACCCAGGCTTTATGGACTGCCAAAAATCCATAAACCCGATATGCCCCTACGTCCCATATCGTCGTCCGTAAATGTACCCTGCTACCAATTATCCAAATATATAGGAGAAAAAATTCAAAATGTAACGTCAGAAGAATACAATATTAAGAATGTTTTTAGACTAAAAGAAAGGCTCCAAGATATACATGTCGATGAAGATGAAGTGTTAGTGTCCTTTGATGTAGTGTCCCTGTTCACAAACATTCCCACCAACCTAGCCATAAACATAATCATGAGCAAATGGGACCAAATTAAACCCACAACTAATATACCAAAGAACAAGTTCCATGACATACTGAAATTTTGTCTATTAGAAAATAACTACTTTATACACGATAATAAAAACTACACACAAACGTTTGGTATGCCAATGGGCAACCCACTTTCCCCGACAATAGCTGACATAATTATGGATGATTTACTTGACAACACACTTAAGGCACTTAAGCAAAATCTTAACATCAGTATTAAATTTCTAGTCAAATATGTGGACGATATCTTCGCGATAATAAAACAAAATGATTTGGAACAAATTTTAAACTCCCTCAATAGCTACCATAAAAACATTCAATTCACGCACGAAATGGAAAAAGATCGTAACATTCCCTTTCTGGATATAAGAATACACAACAACAGAGGAACCCTAATTTTTGATTGGTATACAAAACCCTTATCATCCGGCCGTATCATCAATTTTCACTCCTCACAGCCCCTTAAATATAAAATCAATACGGCAAAAAATTTAATTAACAAGGTGCTAACAATAAGCGACAAACAATTTTGGAACAAAAATATTGGTAAAATGAACGAAATTTTAAGAAACAACAATTATCCGAGCACCCTAATAAAAAGTCTAACTGAACAAAAAGTACTTGAAATGAACAGCCAACAAAGTAAAACAACACGAGAAGAGACAGAAACAAAACAATACTTCAGTGTAACATATATACCGAAACTCACAGAAAACTTTAGCAGATCACTCACCAACAACAAACAGAATATATCACTCGCCTACAAATCGAACCAAACATTATCGACGATATTTACAAAAACAAAAAGCCCTATTGAAAAACTACAGCAAAGCAATGTAGTCTACGAAATAACATGCAAAGGCAATGAAAACGAAGACTGTAATCGTATATATATCGGTCAGACGCGAAGGGCGTTCAAAGTTCGGCTAACCGAGCATACAGCTGACATAAAGAAAAAGAAACAAAGCACGGCATTATCACAGCACACAACAGAAAACGGTCATACAGCTGATTTAGCCAATATACGAATAATTGATAAAAACAAACAAGGAAAAACCAGATTAAAGCGTTCAGCAGAATCAATCCGTGACGTACGTCGAAATAACTGACAGCAAAGTAGACTGCGGATGTTTGTATGCGTAACGCCAGATAAGACGGATACGTCAAAGTAGAAATTGCTCTAAAATTGACGTACGTGACGCAGCTGACGTATTGGCGGACTGATTCTGCCGAAAGCTTAACATTGGAAAGCTTGAGAATTTTACAGAATAGAGATAAAACAATAAACAAAAAAGAAGACACCGATGACGTCGCGGCCGTCTATACCTTATGCCTATAGTAAAATTTATTAGTTTAGTATGACAAAGATACCACACAAGAATGGTACTAGCAACAATTTAGAATAATTTAGTATTTTTATGCATAATAAATATGAAAGTGTGATAAATGTTCACTCGGGGTTTTTATGTGTTGATTTGTGATTTGTGATATTTATCATGTATTTATGTGTATATAAAAATGTGATGTAATATTAGCTTTCATTTATGTTTTTTACAAGTTTTTAATGTTTTTGTTGTTTTTTCTTAAATAAACAAATGTCCCCCTGAAGAAGCTAGAGAGACTAGCGAAACGTCGGGTAGAAAGATGAAATAAAGTTTTTATTTTGCATCTAATATAAGTTATCACATGTGTCTCAAGGCCAACAATAAACAAATGACAGCCGCAAATCTCCCGAATCTGCAACATAACACCATACATATCAAAAGCCAGATTTGTAGTGGCTCTAGCGTGGGAGTGAATTTGGCGCCTGACGTGAGGCTATCCCGCTATCCCAGCAATATCCCAGCAACATCCCAGCAGCAAAGTCGTCCTTTACACTATAAGACATAATGTAAGTGAAGGTAAAAAGAGAGTATTGTAATAAAAAAAAGAGAAAAAAAAAAAGAAACTAGTGAAAGTTGGTGTTAAGTAAAATTAAGAAAAAGAATTGATACAAAGGTGTTTTAGTTGGAAATTTTTTTTTTTAAAGAGAGTAACGGAAAAATAATATACAAAACGTTGAAGTTTGAGTGCATTAATAAAGCAGAAACAAAGAGCTAAATAGTTGCAGGGGCAATTTTTGAAAAAAATAATAATAATAAAATAATAAGCTAACTGTTTGAGTGTGTCACGCGATTTTTTTTATTGTTTATTTGTTCCTGGACAGTTGTCGTTTCTTGTTGATGAGTGACAGTGAGTTGGAGACACTACTAGACAGGATAACAAATTTACGAGTCTCACATAGAATGGACGCGAACCAGGTGAAGACCGTGGTGCAGGCTGCTGTCACAGCCGCACTGCAACAACAACAAGAGACTTTCGAACAAAAACTTACCCGACTAACGGAACAGATAACGAATTTGACAACGGTGAAAAAACCACAAACTTACGAGGCTGTGAAAATTACAACAAATGTGAAATGTGAAGAACCCCTTGACCTTGTGAAATCCTTGCCGGAATTCGACGGCCAGGTCAGCACATACGTTTCGTCCCTCACACCGCATACGAGGTGTTTCGGGACTATCAGGGTAGTTCAAGGCACTACCAAGCGGTGGGAATAATCAGGAATAAGTTGAAGGGATCTGCTGATGCCGTTTTGGCATCTTTCAATACAGTACTAAACTTCGAAGCAATAATCGCTAGATTAGACTTCACATATGCGGACAAACGTCCAGTGTATTTAATAGAGCAAGAGCTTTCAACACTTCGACAGGGTAACCTATCGGTTGTCAAATATTTTGATGAGGTAGAAAAGAAGTTAACACTTCTCACAAATAAAACTATTATGACGCATGAGGGTGCTATTGCTGAGTCTATCTGTACGAAGTATAGGGCGGACGCATTGAGGGTGTTTATTTCGGGTCTTAAAAGGCCTCTGTGTGACATTCTCTTTGCATCCCGACCGGAGAACTTGCCTAGCGCTCTGGCTTTGGCGCAGGAGGTTGAATCAAACAGGGAAAGATATGTGTTTGCTGCAAGTTTCGCGGCATCCGCCGAGGACTCGGGTAGATTTAAGAGAATCAATGATGGTGGCTCAGACCAGAAAATGCGGGCCCCACAAAAAAACCCTCATTTCTCTAATAGACAATACAGAGAAAATGCAGGTAAGAATAACAACCAACAAGTGACTCCCATGGAGGTTGATCCGTCGGAGTCGAAACTGCGCCAAAGTACAAATTGGCGAAGAGAACCATCGCAAAATGTAGCGCAAAATCAACAGCAGTATAGAGGCGGTACGTCCCAAAATACTAGGCCGTACCAGCCACAACATAAGAGACTTGCAGGTTCTGACCGGAATACCGGTCCTAAACTGCAAAGAGTGAATCATATAGTCGACGACAAGTCCAACGAAGGTAATTACAATAACGCGGCACAGAGTGAAATCTCGGATATTGAAGAGGAGGAACAGGTTAATTTTTTAGGGAAAGATCAGCTCTCCCATGGATCAGTAGAACCATAGGTGGAGCAAAATGGAGCGTCAGACTATTGGTGGATACGGGTACTGCGAAGAACTATATAAAAAATCTAAAAGAACTACAAGGCACCAGACCGGTGTCTTCTCCGTTTTTAGTTAAATCAATTCACGGATTTAATAAAATAAATGAAAAGTGTAAAATAAATATTTTTGGTATTAATGCCGATTTTTACATTTTGCCAAGCCTGTCAACTTTTGACGGTATAATAGGACTTGACCTATTAACAAAGGTCAATGCTAAAATAGATTTGAGTCAGAGATTGATCAAATACGATTTCGGAACAGAAAAGATTTTGTTTTTGAAGTGTGAGGATGTAAACGTGCTAAAAATTCATAAGGAAGAAATTCCGGAAGAAGTGAGAGAACAATTTTTTAAGATGATTAAGGGTCAAAAGGAAGCTTTTGCGGACCCAGAGAAAAAACTACCCTATAACACAAACATCGTGGCTACGATTCGAACTACAGACCAAGACCCGGTCTACTCGAAATTGTATCCCTATCCAATGGGAGTAGCAAACTTTGTAAATGAAGAAATAAAACAACTTTTAAGCGATGGCGTTATTAGGCCATCTAGGTCCCCATACAACAACCCGGTATGGGTTGTTGACAAAAAGGGTACCGACGATATGGGAAATAAGAAGAAGCGTCTCGTCCTGGACTTTCGCAAGCTTAACGCCAAAACCATAGATGACAAATACCCAATTCCGAACGTAATGGTGATACTGTCCAATATGGGAAAGGCGAATTTTTTCACGACCCTTGATCTTAAATCGGGATTCCACCAAATAGAATTAAAAGAGAGTGATAGAGAAAAGACCGCATTCTCTGTGAACAATGGCAAATACGAATTTTGCCGAATGCCGTTTGGGCTCAAAAATGCACCGAGCATTTTCCAACGTGCCATTGACGACGTCCTTAGAGAAAAGATTGGCAAGACCTGTCATGTCTACGTTGACGACGTCATTATTTTCTCAAAAACAAAAGAGCAACATGTTGACGATGTCCAATGGGTGCTAAGGGCACTCTGTGATGCAAACATGAGGGTTTCGATCGAAAAGTCGAAATTTTTTAAAACGGACTTCTTGGGCTTCTTGGTTTCAAGAGGCGGTATAAAAACATGCCCGGACAAGATAGAGGCAATTAAAAACTATAAACAACCAGCCAATCTCTTTGAGGTTAGATCATTTCTTGGACTGGCCAGTTATTACAGATGCTTCATAAGGGATTTCGCTACAATTGCTAGGCCCTTGACAGATTTGCTCAAGGGTGAAAATGGTAAAATAAAAGCATCTCAATCGAAAAAAGTACAGGTCGAGCTAGATCTGAAACAGATTTGTGCTTTTAACAAGCTGAAAGAGATTTTGATTTCGGAAGATGTAGTTTTGAAATACCCAGATTTTAATAAGCAATTTGATCTGACAACTGATGCCTCAGCGTACGGGCTGGGCGCAGTGCTCTCTCAAAAGGGGAAACCAATAACAATGATATCTAGAACACTTAAGGACAGGGAGTTGCACTTTGCTGCTAACGAAAAAGAATTGCTCGCTATTGTGTGGGCCCTAAAGACCCTTAGAAATTACTTGTATGGGGTGACGAATCTTAATGTGTTTACTGATCATCAGCCGCTAACTTTTTCAGTTTCGGACAGAAACTCAAATGCAAAGATAAAACGATGGAAGGCTTTCATCGATGAGCATAATGCAAAATTGCATTATAAACCGGGAAGGGAGAATTTTGTTGCGGATGCTTTGTCCCGACAACCAATTAATGTTCTGGAGGAAGACGCAACTTCAGATTGTGTCACTATACACAGTGAAGAGTCTTTAACTTACACCATGGAGACCACTGACAAACCTGTGAATTGCTACAGGAACCAAATTATAATTGGGGAAGGAAACCCCTTCGAAGCGAACTTTAATTATGTTTGGAAGGAAAACCAGACATATTCTTGACATTGTGGATAGAAGTGGTCTCTTGGAATTGATACGAGATGCAGTGAAGACAGAGGTGGTAAATGCAGTTCATTGCGAGCTGCCAATTCTTGCTCATATTCAACATAGATTGATAGAGGCCTTTCCAGCCACAAAATTTGTATATGCAAAAAGGTTCGTTATTGATGTGGTGGATCCTAACGAGCAAAGAGAAATCGCTGTAACGGAACACAATAGAGCGCATAGAGCTGCGCAGGAGAATGTCAGGCAAATTTTGAATGATTATTTTTTCCCAAAAATGAGCAAGCTGGTAAAGGAGGTGGCTTTAAACTGTAAGATCTGTAACAGGGCCAAGTACGATAGGCACCCCTGTAAGCAGTCACTGGGGGTAACTCCAACAGCGTCATATGCTGGGGAAATGTTGCATATCGACATTTTCTCAACGGACAAGAAGTACTTCCTTACTTGTCTGGACAAGTTCTCTAAGTTTGCGGTGGTGCAACACGTACCATCTCGCACCATTGTGGATTTGAGGGGCCCAATTCTACAATTAATGAATATATTTCCGGACACGAAGACGGTCTATTGCGATAATGAGGCGTCATTCAATTCCGAAACAATAAAATCACTACTGAAAAATCAGTTCGATGTTGATATTGTGAACTCGCCTCTGATGCACAGCACCTCCAACGGTCAGGTTGAGCGTTTTCACAGTACACTGGCCGAGATTGCCAGGTGCCCAAAGATGGAGAGGAATATTGGCGAAACGATTGTACTGATATTGCTGGCCGCGTTTGAGTACAATCGAACGGTCCATTCTGTAACCAACAAAAAACCCGTTGATGTGATCTACGCCTCGCCAAAAGAGCTGCGAGATGAGATAAAAAGTAAATTAATAAAAGCGCAAAAACAACAACTGTATTCCTCTAGAAAAAATAGGATATTTAATCTTGGAGAACGGGTGTTGGTAAAATCGAACAAAAGAATAGGAAATAAGCTCTCACCCTTATGCACAGAGGAAAGGGTGGAAGGAGACTTGGGGACCACGGTCTTAATTAGAGGGAGGGTGGTCCACAAGGACAATATAAAATAATCTATAATAGTTTCTTAAGGTCCACAAGGACAATATAAAATAATCTATAATAGTTTCTTAACTTTCCAGGATTCTTCTGATGGTGCTCCTGATCGGATTAACAACAACGACAGCAAAACTAACAGACTACTCGAACTCAAGATACATACCGATCCAGGACGGGACCGTAACTATTTGGCAGGATGTTAACTATCTAAAACACACAGCTAATATTGAGACTTACATGGAAATAGCCGAAGAAACAAAAGAACTAACAAAATATTTCAAGGCTTCTCATATGAGAATGCTACTAGACTCAGACACTACTCATATAAAAACACTTTTATCAACAATTGATATCCACCACAGACAAGCTCGAAGCATTAACTTGTTGGGAACGGCTTTAAAGGTCATAGCAGGGACCCCAGATTTTGACGATTTCGAAAACCTGAAATTCCGACAGCAAGAGCTAATCAACTCCGAAAATAGACAAATAGACATAAACACGATAGTGCAAGAAAAAATTAATAATCTGACGGACACGGTGAACTTAATCATAAAAAACGTGAAGATAGAGCATATTGACACCCAGCATCTGTATGAGACACTGCTTGCCAGGAACAGAATGTTGATTAGCGAAATTGAAACCTTGATTTCAACAATTGTCCTTGCAAAGATTGGCGTCGTTAACCCCTCAATATTAAGTGTTGACGATATAAAGAATATAACCAACATGCATTCCACAAACACAACAATAACTGATCTATTAGAGGAATCAACCATTACAGTCCTATTAAGTAATAAGTTTTTATATTTTTTAATAAAAATTCCAAAACCTATATTAGTTTGTAAGCGAATTATTTTGCTCCCCGTTCAACATAACGAAACCGTCCTGCACTTAGGGAACGACAACAACGTCGCTGACTGTCACAATCGGGTTTTGGCCATTGGAAACTGTGTTAAGGCACTTACTTCCTCATTCTGCAAAAAGCTGCAGAGCATAACATGCGCACAGCAGCTCCATTCAGGAAACATAGCTCACTGTGGTACACGACCCAGCCACCTTGAACCAATTACAATGGTGGACGAGGGTGTTATAGTTATAAACGACAACACCGCAGTGATCAAGTTAAGCGATGGCTCTGAAAAAACCGTTACCGGCACTTACCTGCTCACCTTCGAAGACGAGATCGAAATTAACGGCTCTCACTACCAAAATACACTCGGCGTATTGAAGAAATTACCAAGTTCGGCGACGTCAACCCTCGTGAACATTACTAAACACAATGAAATACTGAGCCTACCATAGCTCCAGCGAATTAGTGCAAAAAACTTAAGATACATTGAAAAAATGGAGGTAAGAACTGTGATGTGGCCCATGTTATCAGGTTTGGTTACTGTCGCCATTTTGGTGAGTTGCTATTCCCTCCTCAAGCTGCGGCAGGGGCAAACTAGAAAACGAAAAAAACGAGATATTCAAGTCATCATAGATAACCTGAAAAGGTCCGAGGACGGCCTTAATTTAGAAGGGGAGGAGTTATCACATGTGTCTCAAGGCCAACAATAAACAAATGACAGCCGCAAATCTCCCGAATCTGCAACATAACACCATACATATCAAAAGCCAGCTTTGTAGTGGCTCTAGCGTGGGAGTGAATTTGCATTATGCTGTCATGATTGCCACATATGGCTCAAGGCCAATGCTACTGCATAGCAGTCACAAATTCCCCGAATCTGTAACATGACACCAGCTTGCAGGTGCAGGGCATAGCGAAGACCAGCTATCTAGCGTGGGAGTGAATTTACATTATGTTCCACGCAATCATCACAGTTGGCGCAGTCGGCGGCGTTCCCACCAACAACGGTCGCGGCTGTAGCTGTTTTAGTTTGTAAGTGTATTGGTAGAATTAGACTTCAATTTAAGATAAAGTAGAATAAGTTAGGCAGTTCGATTCTGTAACTCATCCTAGCTCGTACATCGAGCGGACAATTAAACACATTTGTCAAAGAAGCAAAACAAGTACTTTGTAACTTTTTGAAGTAACATATTAATAAAGTACTAGTATATCCCATGGTCGAAATTCGACCAATTTAAAATAGTTGAACTTATTCAAACATCTGATCAACTTTTTGTCAATAGCTGCCTTTAGGACCCGTGGCCGAACCTCGACCAACTTAAATGTATACATTAAAAACTCATCTATAGGCAAAATGAGGCCATCAAAGAATTTAAAAAATAGCGGCTGTTATTATATAATAAAAATATTAAATTACAGCAGCCCTTTCCAAAATTATTTATGGCAAATGCCATGCAAATATTCGGTTTTCGAGATTTTATGTGGCACTTAAATAATCGGATGATGACATTGTGCTTAACAAATAGCCACTAATTTATGCGATCGTTTTGAGCAGGTGAAGAACAAAAAAATATTAGGTTGAAAATTAAGTAAATTGTAATAGTTAAGATTAAAGGTTTTTTAATATAAAAAAAAACATAATTTAAGAAAAAAAAGGAATATTCCGCAACCGGGTCTTGCAACTGTGCACACCGTATTCTATACGCTCACCGCCGCGCCATTACCTTATGCACAAAGCAGTTTAAGAATTAACAATATACCAACAACAAAGTTAGACTATTAATATAAATAATGGACCAAAGTACTCAATGAGCGAGGGAATGAAAATAATTTCTCTCTCATAATAGGACGTGTTTAATGAGGGAGAGAATGAAGATAAAGAGTGGTTTCCTTTGAAGTTCAGCCAACTTCGAAATATGAGTTTGACGCTATTACTCTAACTCTCAAAGAGCGAGAGAATCAAAATATTTCCATTGCTGGTATTTTACACACATATACAAATTTCTCAAAATAAGCGTGGTACTACAACAACAGTAGCCATATTGAATTATTATTTTATATTTTTTTGAAACATTTTTTTTGTTTGGTGGTACGCAAGCCAACTTTGATTGCGACATATTTTTTTCAAATTAAAAGTTTGACCATGGTTGCCCTATTTCACATTTTAATAATGGTGTTATGAGAACATAAAACTTTGTAGAATTTCATTTTAAACAAATCTATTACATCGGAATTTTTCCGAGCAGTTCTAGCGGTTTCAAGATATCCAATTCAGCCTGCAACTTCTCATGCCCTTGGTGTCTTGTCCATAATCAATTCCTTGAATAAATTTTTTTAATATGGAATTCTACAATTAAGTGAAGCTTTATTGGGCTTTTGAATCTCTATTTAGATATATATACATACATATTCGTATATATATATACGAATACGTTTTCCCAAAAAATTGTATAGTTAAATTACATTTTATTATAAGTATATGTAATTGAAAATTTAATTTTTTCATGATTTTATGGCACAACAATATAACATTTTTAGTTTCTCATTTGTTTATTTAAACTTTGGAATATAAGGCGACGATAGTTATCTCATTTTTATTATAGAATTCTACGAAAAATATGTTTGATTTTTATTTTTTTAAAAAAGCAAATTTTCATATTATATAGAATTGACGGCAATGGGTGTAGCTATTTCAATCTCATTCTTTTTTTTTTTTTCTTGATGAATTTCAATACAGAAAGTTAAAACATTGATTGCTTCTTTCCTAAAAATTTTATTTTTAAACTATTTTCGTTTATAATAAAGCGTGCGAGATATGAGAAAAACAAATTGTCACTTTTTTTTAATCCTTTGGTACATAACAACACATATTGGGGCAACTCTCATGCGGAAACAAATTGGCTATTCGCGCCGACGCCATCTATTTGGAGTGTAACATTTCAATATACATATGAGTTCAACGCCGAATCTACTGTTTGAACTCAATGAGCGAGAGAATTGGAGTGTTCACATATATATGTATATGTGTATATAAATAGATATGAGTATGAAATTGGCTTGACGTTTATTTTGAAGGGGTGGAAATTTGGAAATATGAGTTCGTGTAATATTAAAGAGTATTAATGAGCGAGAGAACGAAAATAGTTACACATTCAATTTAGAGAAGTATGGGTTGTATTTAAAAAAAATGCATTATACATGGCGTGGTTTTAAAACTTTTTAGTGGGGGTAAATTACAAATTCTGGTTAGGTCAAAAAAAGTGTGAGGGTTTTCTAGCTTTTTTCTTTAACCATAACTTAGCAATATTTAAAAGACACTTTATATGGATTTTTCTTTTGATTTAAAGAAAAAAAAATGTATATTGATTTTTAAAAAAATTCTATTCAATTTGGTCTAGACTTGTTTGGGGCTCGGGTTGCAAATCTGCCCTTTTAAAAGTTAATACATATATACATTTGAAAAGAAATTATTTGTTGTCTTCAGTAAAATTTAAGATTTCCGCTTATCACTTGGTTTAGTTCAAAATAACGTAGTATCCATAAAATATTTTGTCGATTTTTATACTTTAAATAAGGAATTTGTCAGCAACTCTTTCTCAATCGATAGAATTTGAAAAAAAATTCGCAAATTGCAGCTTTCATCTTCATAAATTTGAGCAGTCAGACTTATATTAAGGGTAATTTTTTGAAATAATTACCAAAAAAAAAAAAAAAAAAGAAATTGTATAAGCGGTTATAGCATTTCTATAATGGGTGGTATGTATGTATATTTATGATATAAAATTATTATTTCACATGGCTTTCCGTAAACTAAAAATATTCGCACCAAATTTTTTTCTTCTCGAAAATAGAGATCACAAACATAAAAATATTGTTTATAAAAATATTAAAAAGTCAAGATTAGAAATATAAAAATATATAAAAAATATAAACAATTTTCAATGACAAAAAAGAAAAAAATTTTGGCCTATAGCTGTGTAACTAACTGTACTCGAACCATCAACCGCTCGACCACTACCCACTAACGCTTCCCACTGGGCTATCGCTTTATTTACAAATTGATTGTCAGATAACCAATTTAAGTTGCATGAAAAATTTTCATTCGCTTATTACAGATAAATGAAGCAGTATTGGTTATATATTAGATAATTGTGCACTGCCTTAGAGGTATGTCAACAAATCCATATGCATTTCATAAATATTTATGCATATTTAGTATGGGTTTAAGCTTGGCAATGATTTATATGTAAAATTTGTTAGCCTATTAATATAATAGATATTTGGAAAACGCCTTCAGGATTTAAATAATTTATACATTGGTCAAAAAAGCCTAACCAAAGATTTAATTTTCTATAAATAAATTGACCGGAAAAATTCATTATTAAAATTAAATTAATTTATATTTAAAATTTTTAAATTTTTTGATATTTTTCAAAATGCAACGCAAAATCATAGGGCCAAACACTTGTTTCATAGGTCCCACCGCAAAATTGGACTATGTTATAAAGGTTATAGCTTTTATAAGACCCAAATAGCTACCAGTGGGCTTTCGTGGCTGGATCTGCCTTTTGGCGTAAATAGCATTTTCCACAAATTTTCGAATAATAAAATTAGATGAATGACAGATTTGAACACAATTTATATCAAACACGCAGTGGAAACAGTTCCAAACCCAAAACCTACAAACACGGTGTTTGTTTTTGGTGGAAACACCATGTTAATCATCCGTTGTGTTTATAACTTTAATTATTGGGTTATTAGAATTAACAATGTATCTCGCTGTGAAAACACCTTTTTCAATGTCTTGAGAATCAACGAGTCTTCATTTACAATGTGCAAAGTATGTTTAATAGAAAAGTTGGAAAAATTTAAATTTACGGTAATTTTACCTAAAGTTGAAACATAATTAGAAGTGACACCGGTAATTTTAATAATATCGTTTGTATTAAAAGGAGTATTTCTCTCTATACTTTAAATTTTTACTGGAGAAATGTCTGCTTGTGTGTCTACTAAGAAAGAACCAAATTTTTGTGACTCGTTAAGTTGTAATTCAATGAAATCTGAGTAATTTAAATTTAAACAATAAATGGCTTTTGGTGAAGTAAAATTGCTTAATCGCTGTATTCGTCCTTCCCTAGTGTTCGCTCCTGAGGAGCACTCGCGTTTAAAGCGCGGATATTAGCATTTCTACCTCTACCATTCGATGCTCTAGAATTGTTACTTCTATTGTTACTATTGTTGTTGTTAGAATTGTTGGTTCTCCTACTATTATTATTGCCATATCTAAAATTGTTACCCCTGTTATTGTTGTATCTATTGGTATTGCCATGAAAACGATTGAAATTATTATTATTGTACCTAAATCCTCCACGAAAACTACTTGTCCTATTTGACCGCGAGTGAAACGCTAGCACTTGACGCTCTTTAACCTCATTATTACTTCCAACTATCATTTTTACAACTGCATCCTTTGAATCACTGAAGGTAGTTGACGCTAAAATCGATTTGACTAATTCTGAACGAGTGTTCAGCCTACAAACATTTACTGTTTGTTGTACTGCAATCTCGTGAGCTTTTGTTTGCGTCATACCTTCAATGATCAAAGAACGTTCTAATGAGTCGGATAATTCCTCAACACGTTTGGCAAATTCCGAATAGTTACTGTCTACAACATGTAAAGACGCGATTTTGCCCGCGACAACTTTCGAATTGTCGGGTTTGATTCTATTTCGTAATGCTATGGATACACACACGGAGATTACCTCCAATAAATCCTCTTTAATCAGATCCAAATTTTACGCTGACACACAAAATTGAAGATTAAGAAACGGCACCATCTAGTTCTTTGTTTTATAACTTGCTATTTAAAACTAGATGTCGCTGGGGCTGGTTTATTTTTTGGTGACTCTAGTGTCCAGTAGCGGTAAATCGTTATTTTGGTAGTTGTCCTTGCTATAAAATAAACAATTGCCGGCGACATCTAGCGGTAAACTGCAAGAAATATGAGTTTTCTTGCAGTTTTTGTTTATTTATCTGAAGAGTTTTGCCACCGAAGATTTTGTTGTGGCCCCTCAAATCTTCTTCATTTTTGGGAGTTTCTAATGAAGATTATGCTCAAGTTAACTCCCAAAAAACGGAGTTAATTCGGAATTTCCGCTAATGTATCAGCCGTATAACGCGGCTTTAATTTGACTAACGGAATTTACCTCGGTTGATCGGATCTATCCCCCCTTGGAATTTGTAATATTTCTCTGCTAAATCTGCTAATAGCTCTTAAACTGCTCATCTGATTGGAACCCATTATATGGCGTATTTTTAGAGCTATCGAAGACCTTTTATGCGGTGAATAGTGGGGTTCGATCGGATAAGTAAAGCTGGAGATTTTTCGTAACATACAAAAATTGTGCTTTCTCACTTTTTTTAAAAACGATAACTTTGCGAAATTTCAAAACCTATAGCGATTTTTTTTTCTCTTCAGAATCGGAATCTGCACGTTTTTTCACGTAATAAATGTATACCAAGTTTACGGCTATCAATGTTTTTATATAATCTGCTGCACCTTGAATGCATATAGTTTTTAAAATTTTCAAATTCAACGTGCAAGTTCTAAAAGTTATCAAATTCGAGTGAAATTTTGCACAGCTTAATTTTAGAGCAAAATCTATCATATTCCGGCCGGCGAAAAAAAGTTTTTTCTTAAGGAACAGCTTAATGTACATATAAGACAGGGCAAAAAAAAGTTTTTTTTTTGAAAATTACATTGATATTTACTTTTACAATTGACAAGGTAGATACAAGTTTGTTGATAATCGAGAAATCCGCCCTTAGGGCCGCTTTCATAAAAGTCTCCAACCCGGTTACCGGAATTTAATTGACGTATTTTGTTCGGTTAGCTGTCAATTTAATCACAGATTAGCCTTAAAGTTCAAAGCATTAATTCGATAAACTTAGCTATCTGGTCATGATATCTGTTTGGTTTCCTTCTTCTCCTAATTTTTGTTTATTATCTCACCTATGTAATTAATTTTCCCCATCACTTTACAGATTAGTTGCCGCCATCGGTGATACATATGGCGGAGCTTTGCTGTTGCATATGTTGACATCCACCATAATGTTAACGCTTTTGGCGTATCAAGCCACAAAGATAACTGGCGTAAATGTTTACGCATTCACGGTTATTGGCTACTTGGGCTATGCGTTGGCGCAAGTATTTCATTTTTGCATATTTGGAAATCGACTGATCGAAGAGGTAAGGCGTAATTGCCCTGCAAAAATTGAGGGTACTCTATTCCCTATCCAAAGAGTACTCCAATTGGAGTATCAGAGTACTCCAAATGTAATCCTTTTTGATATAAAAATTGTGCTCCAATTAACGATGTCCTAGGACTGGACCACCTACTTCAACATTCGCTTTGTTTCTGCTACTCCATGGAGTACCTACAGTCAGAGTACTTTGCAATGTACTCCAATATTTTTACTCCTTGGAGTATCTACTGTCAGATCACCTGTCAAACTACTCCAATGTTATTATTCTTTGGAGTAACTACTGTCAGAGCAATAGTGCCGTCATTTTGGTCGATAAGGCACGAGCAATGATTGGCTTTCAAAAAGCTGAAGGTGTTCCGATGAGGTATACTAAGGATTGCTATTGGAGTACTCCAATATCAAAAAATTGGAACACATAATCCAACGATTTTTGCAGGGTAGGTATATGCATGGCATGCATACTTCTTTTCATTTCAATCATGTACATTGAGGTAGAGTTAAATTTTTGTTTGAAGGCCCACAGAAAAATGCCTTTCTAGCCCAGAAATAACGCTGTTAAATATTATTTGCCTCATAGTATGTTTGGAGCAGGCGCGTATTAGTGCAATTTTTTCCTCTGCAACTGTTAAAAAAGAAAATTTGGAATATAAATCCGAAACTCATGGGATAAAAGTTTTTGATTTCCGGTCAAATTAGCACAGCGAGAAATGCCTGGAATGTTGTGACAATATCACTATTAATCCCCTCAATATAATATAAAATAGTGGTTAAATAACAATAATTCCCACAGAGCCGAATTTTTGCATACAACATCATTCATACCTTCAGATAGAAAACCTCAAAAGTCCTCATCGATCCCATGTGTGCGAAAAAAGCAATTCTAGGTCAAAGGTCAAAATTTTAGGGTTTTTGGACTTTTCTCGAAAACGGCAAGGTTTTTTGAAAAATTACCTGATACCAAATTATAGATAGGGTAACCAGTTCTGAACTATCGCGACGGTAAAATTAGCTCTGGAAATTAATATGAAAATATCTGCTATGTATGGATTTTTCAGGAGTTTTTTCGAAAAATTTAGTATGCGTACAAAATTTTTCTTTTACCGTTTATTTGTCACGAAGTTCCTCATCGACAACGAAAATAGTTGTATCAGATTTTATGTCAAATAAATATTGAATTTAAATTGATTAATGGTGATTTCGTTTCATCAAAAAAATGCGCATTTTTGTTACACTCTTCAATTTTCCGTTTTCGTTTGCAAAATGAAGGTAAAACGTCAAACATGATATATTTTCGTTTCCTAAAAATGTACACTTCAGGAGTGTAAAAAACTAACACGTTTTACCCTCTGAAGCTTTGACAGGGTAGCTGGTTGCACTGAAAATCAGCTACCGAAAATTCTATTTGACAGATAAATTTGGTGAAATAAATTGAATTTTCCAATAACAATTAAATATGGGTGATAAACGAAACCTAATTTTTCGTGCACATAGCGTAGCAAATTGGGCAGTGTTTTTTGTTCGTTTTATCAATAGCAGGTTCATGTAGAACGGGTACACTTTTATCACACTTTTACAGTGTTCTGTGCAAGGGTGTAAACATGTTCAATGTTCAAGGTAGGGACCTGAAAATTGGTATAGACCTTTATGATATCAAAAGCATTGTCACAAATAAAAAGTGGGCTTATCAGAAATAGGGACGTGGCAATTTTTTTCCATGATCGATAGTGTTGAAAAAAATAACCGGAAAAGTGTTGATTTTACATGAACATTTTTCCCGAAAATCCTATGTACATATCGTCGCTGCGTATGCAAAAGCAGGTAACTATTTTTTCTTAAACATTTTTATTTCATACTTATTTAGCGCGGTCCACTCCCGACAGTTCTGGTTTTTCTAGTTTAGAAGTTATCGAAAAAAGATTTGTCTGGTTATACAGTCATTTGGTAATTTTTTTTTATGGCAGATGCAACTCATAAAATGACTGCAATGAATCTTATATTTTAAGTACATGCAGTCATTTTGAGTTGCATCTACCATAAAAAAAAATTATCAAATGACTGTATAACCAGACAGATCTTTATATATATATATATATATATGTATTAGAGGTGTTCTTATTTGTTCGAAAAAAAATTAAATCTGTTTTCCGGATGAGTGCCGGCCGGATTATTGTTCCTTTTGGTTTGAATAACTTACATGCCAAGTTTGGTTGCGATCCGAAAACATTCAATGGACCCGAAATAAATTTGAAATTTTTATATTAAATTGAATGCAGTATGTGACATTTTATTCGCTTTTAATCGTTTTTATACTTATATAACACATTAATTTAAAAATTGTATGTTGTTTTAACTTAGGATTTTGTCAACTGCACTAAACAGTTCTTATCTTACTTTTTCATTTACAAAAACTACACCTAGTTTCATATTAACCTATTGGCACAATACTGATTTTTTAAAAGAAGAATATTGTTTTCTATACTCGTCGACCAACTGCAGCACTAATTGCAGCTCTTCCTCATCGTTTGTAAGTAACCGATTATAATCTTGAACAAATTTAATCTCTCTTTCAGCGGCATCGTTAACGATGTAAAGTAGGTCGCCTCCCAGTTGGTGCACCCTGGGTAACGCTAAATGACCTACATAGCCTACACGGCTAGTTTCTTGTATTGCCGGTTCTACGAGAACGGTACCAGTACTTGTGCTGTACCCATCGTGCCGAAACGACCCGGGCCGTTTTCTTATATCGACCCGGCCAAGAGCAATACACTCGGGGTGACCTGTCTGACATTTAGGCAGGGCTACACCTCGCTACAACAACAACAACATGAAAAGATCGCGGCAGAAGCTCCAGCCTTCTTCAAAATCGAAAGCCGATTTCCAAACTGAGGGGTCAAGATGAATGAAATTCGTAGATAAACTGAAATTTGCAAAAACTCTTTCGTTCGTTCTGAGACAAACTCACCCAAAGTATAATTTGTAAAGGCGGATAAGTTTGAATAGCTACGCCCATTTTTTAACTTTACTACTGGGTTCTCTGAACCAAGTTGTTCAACCATATGGCGTTTTTCTTCAAGTGAAGCTCCAGCCTTCTTCAAAATCGAAAGCCGATTTCCAAACTGAGGGGTCAAGATGAATGAAATTCGTAGATAAACTGAAATTTGCAAAAACTCTTTCGTTCGTTCTTAGACAAACTCACTCAAAGTATTATTTGTAAAGGCGGATAAGTTTGAATAGCTACGCCCATTTTTTAACTTTACTACTGGGTTCTCTGAACCAAGTTTTTCAACCATATGGCGTTTTTCTTTAAGTGACACATTCGGGTCGAAGAATGATAGTGCCACCGTTTGTTAGTTAATATACCATAAATTATTACTTATTTTTTGATAATAACGGCAGATACATTTGTATCTATTTCGGAATATCTTAACGCATCTTTTATGAAATTCAAATTGTAATGCGGTGCTGATATAGCATTTGTACAATATATTGCTTTCAGAGACATCCACCGAGCGTGACTGGTGGCGCCGGGTGTTTTGAAACTGATATTTCTAGCACCAAGAAATATCAATGCTAATTGAAGCATTTCTTTATAGTCTTCTCGACTATGCAATTTAGTAAGTTGGTTACTACAAAAGTCCTTTAATAGAGCAAGATCCCAGAGCCTAAAAGCGTCACTTATTTTATAATGGATGAAACCAATACCGATCGATAGTCCTCCCCGAATCTAAAAAGAATGTGAAAATTTTAAAGCTGTACCTATGACAAGAGCCTAGGAATCGGGGGTCAAAGTCGCCAAAAAATTACCCTAACTTCACTTATTTTATAATGGATGATTTTCACATATTTGCCGTAGATTACCACCCCGCGTCAGTATCAAGTGTTGTTAGACCCGTACCAGTGACAAGGCTCCAGCCAGACACCCACAGTTCGCGGATTTTCCTATGGAAATTTATTCTGTTTAACCAATTTCACGCATTTAGGCCACTTTGGCTGCTTTTAACTACCCAATATTTTTCAATTTTTTTTAGAATAATACCCTCAAGTAGTATCAGGAATTTTTAGACTTCGTTCCATGGCAAAAACTTCAGCCAGACACCTCAAAACTCGGGAAATTTCACTAATTTTTACTGCGCTTTCACATGTTTAAGCGGGTTTGCCCAACTTTGGCCTCTTTTAAATAACAGATCTTCACACATGTGTCGTAAAATTCTACCCTTAAGTAGAATCAAGCATTTCCAGGCATCATCCCATAGAAAAAACCTTCAGCCAGACACCTCAAAGTTCGGGAGCTTTTATTTTCCTATTAATTTGTTTTCTCTTGTTTGTCCCACTTTTAATACTTTTAAATGATGGATCTTTGCACATGTGTCGTAGGACACTATCCTTAAGTAGTTTCAGTAATTTTTAGACATCGTCCCATGGCGAAAACTTCAGCCAGACACCTCAAAGCTCGGGATTTTCATAAATTTTTACAGAGATTTCCCTTGCTTTAGCAGGTTTCTCCAACTTTGAATACGTTTAAACGGCGGATCTTTACATATGTGTCGTATAACACTCCCCTTAAACAGTATCAGGCATTTCCAGACTTCATCCCATGAAAAAACTTAACCCAGACAATCCAAAGCACGGACACCTTTCATCATTTTTAATGTGCTTTCACATGTCAAATGGGCTTACTCAACTTTGGCTGCTTTTAAATGGCGGATCGTTACACATGTATCGCATAACACTACCATTAACTATTATCAGGCATTTTTAGACTTCGCCCCATGACAAAAACTTCAGCCAGACACCTCAAAGCTGAAAAAATTTCATAATTATTGCTGTGATTTCACATGTTTAAGCGCTTTTGTCCAACTTTGGCTGTTTTTGAAAGGCAGATCTTTACACAGGCATTTTTAGACTTCGCCCCATGACAAAAACTTCAGCCAGACACCTCAAAGCTGAAAAACTTTCATAATTATTGCTGTGATTTCACATGTTTAAGCGCTTTTGTCCAACTTTGGCTGTTTTTGAAAGGCAGATCTATACACATGTGTCGTAGAACACTAAGGGGATTCATCAACTCTTATAAGTTTACGAAATGCGTAAGTTTATACATTTATCAGCTCAGTTAGATGAACGCCCTAGATACATTTATGTGTACTTGAAGTCAAACAAAAACTTTTTATTTCGAAATTCTCATTAAAAAAGTAATTTTCGACCCATTTTCAGCATATTCTTCTCTTTTTGTCCAGTGTGCATTGAATGCATTAAAAAATTACATGCCGAACCTCGTCATTGCATTGTATAAATTTACGCACTCTTTTACAAACCAAAATCGACGCGGAAGTTTATCAAATTTGTGTAAACAAATTTTGACAGTTGATTTACACACTTGATAAATTTATACGTTTACACGCTTTATAAGGTGTTTATAAGCTTTGATGAGTCCCCTAATATCTCTAAGTAGTATCAGGCATTTTTAGACCTCATCCCATGGAAAAAACTACAGCCAGACACCTCAAAACTGAGGAATTTGTATAATTCTTACTGCACTTGAACATGTTTAAGCGCGTTGGTCTAACTCTGGCTGGTTTTGAAGGGCAGATGTTTTCGCATGTGTTATAGAAGACCACCATTAAGTTGTATGAGGTACTTTTATACTTCGCCCCATGTCAAAAGCTACAGCCAGTGGTAGGTATGTATGTATATATATATGCATAAGTGTATACAGGCACTTACATATACACACTCACACATGTGAAATAATTTGGATTTTGATTGCTGGGTGAAATTTAAGTAAAGACTAACCGAAAGTCTAGGATGCGTTCGGGATCAGTTGCTGCAACAAATACCACATCTGAACACTTTGTATGGGCTGAACTGTTCTAATTTGCTTGATCATGTCCTATAGAGAGATCAATTGTGCAAAAAACCCGAGCTTTGGGGGGTTTGGCTGAAGTTTTTGTCATGGGAGGATCTCCAAAAATGTAGTGTTCTACGGCACATGTGTAAATATACGCCTTTTAAAAATAGTCAAAGTTGGACAAACCTGCTCAAACAGGCGAAAGCATAGTAAGAATTATGAAAACTACCCAGATTTAAGGTCTCTGATTAAAGTGTTTCTCACAAAGCGGAGTCTTAAAGATGGTCCTTTAAAAGCAGCCAAAGTTGGACCAACCCAATTAAACATGTGTCTGGCTGAAGTTTTTTCCATGGGGTGAAGTGTAAAAATGCCTGATACTACTTAAGACCCTCATACAGTTCCGTGTGAACGTGAGCGTGAATGAGTGGAGACTTTCTATTGCGTACGCAAAGGAAAAGAATTCCAAATCAATTCTTTTGTGCGTTCACGCACATCTGTAAATGAGCTGAACTCTCCAAAAAATTCAAAAAAAAATCACAGTATGGCGTGGTAATTGCCAAATTTCAACACTCACTTGCGAAGGGTTTGTGTCACTTTGCATTCGCACACAATTCCCTGTCTATAAAGGGCCGATACTACTTAGAGACTAAGGGCCTACCAAAAAGCTCTGAGACAGGCGAAGAGAACCTCGTGGAGAAATTTCTGCACTGGCGTCGAAAAGGTCGACGACACAGCGAGACTTAGACGAGTCCTCTCGAAAAGTCAAACAACCATCAGCTATTTGCGAAAACCTGACGGATACTGGACCAGCACGGAAGAGGAAACCCTTAAGCTGCTCTTGAATACACATTTTCCGGGGAATCTGCATGATGCACCACTAGCACCTGCAACAAACCTGGCAGTAAATATACCCATCACTGAGGAAAGAGTAAGGTGGGCAGTTAAGAGCTTTGAACCGTATAAGGCTGCCGGGCCGGACGGGATTATCCCCGCGCAACTTATAAACACGTTGGAGACATCAGCTAAATGGCTGGTATTTCTCTTCACAGCCTGCCTGGCTCTCAACCACATTCCGGGCTCCTGGAGAAGCGCCACGGTAGTGTTTATCCCTAAGGCTGGGAAGGCATCCCACTACGAGCCAAAAGACTACAGACCGATCAGTCTCTCGTCCTTTGTACTAAAAACTTTTGAGAGGATACTAAGCGACTACCTCTTAACGACTATTGATAGCAACCTTATCTCTAGCTATCAGCATGCATACACCAAGGGTAAATCAACAGAAACCGCTCTGCACAGCCTAGTGTCTGTCATTGAGAAATCGCTGTGTGAAAAGGACTACTGTCTCGTGGCCCTCTTAGACATTGAGGGGGCTTTCAACAATATAAGCCCGGAGGCTATCAACTCCGCTTTAACTAATCTGGGCGTAGATAGACCTCTAACTGATTTAATTGACCAACTTTTAAGGGGAAGGAAAATAGCTTCTTCACTTGGTACGGTTGAGTTGTCACGTTATGTCACAAGGGGAACACCCCAGGGTGGTGTTCTTTCCCCGCTTTTATGGAACCTCACAGTCAACTCGTTGCTACGTGACACAAGCTGGGGGGGGGGGCGGGAAGATAGTGGCATGCGCAGACGATTTAGCTATTGCATTCAGAGGCAAGTTCCCAAAAACTCTGTGTGACCTGATGCAAGTAGCACCGCGAGAAGTTTCGACGTGGTCCTCTCGCTGCGGACTTAGTATCAACCCAGGGAAGGTGGAATTTGTCCACTTCACCAACCGGTACAAAATACCGCCACTAAGCCTACCAGAACTAGATGGCACGCGCCTGGGCTTGTCGGATAAGGCCAAGTTTCTAGGCATAGTTCTGGACAGGAAATTGAATTGGAAGGAGAATGTTCTTCAGCGCCAGAAGAAAGCTTGCATCGCTCTTTACACATGCAAAAGAGCCATTGGCAAAAAATGGGGGCTCAGCCCTAGAGTATGCAGTTGGATCTACACGGCCATCATTCGCCCAATCATGCTTTATGGAGTCGTCATATGGTGGCCTGCGCTGAGCAAGGCAACATACCTGAATCTGTTGCGGAAAGTCCATAGATCCAATATGATCTGTATAAGCGGTGCGATAAGGACAACGCCCAACGAAGCCCTCCAGGTCATTCTGGGCATTTTTCCACTTGATCTGGAAGGGTTTCGGTCAGCGGCGGCATCAGCTCTGTGCCTAAGAGAAACCTCCAGTTGGGCTGCGGGTACTATTGGACACTCCAGTATTCTGGAATCTTACAGCTTTCTCCCTCTAAGCACAGATCGTTGTGCGACTACTACAGTCGGGGATAGCTGTTTCAAAATAAACATTCCCAGCAGAGAAGACTGGGAGAGGACGGATTGGTGTCCCGAAACAAATGGTGGCACTTCCATATACACCGACGGCTCGAAGTTGGACGGCAGAGTTGTAGGAGGATTTGGACCTTGAGCTCTCCTTCAGACTACCTGATCATTGTAGCGTCTTCCAGGCGAAAGTCTCGGCAATCCTGGACGCCGCGGCCTGGTTAAGCAAACGTGTTATCGGAGAAGATATCGCTATTTTCAGCGATAGCCAAGCGGCCATCAAATCCCTTGGCTCATACACGTTCAACTCTGAACTGACGCTCAGCCGTCGTCGATCTCTTCAGGAGATGGCCCAACAGAACCGCGTAAACCTCATATGGGTCCCGGGACATAGGGACATTGAGGGAAACTGTAAGGCAGACGAGCTTGCCAGGCAGGGCACGACCAAGCAGGTTCTTCATTATAAAGAGCGCTTGGGTATGCCGTTTGCCACATGCAAACTAATGCTGAAGGAGCACACACTCCGTCAAGCCAACGAAAGATGGCTGCAATCCCCAGGGTGTCGCATATCGAAACAAACCTGGCCAAAATGGGATCTTAAAAGGTCTAGACGCATTTATGTCCTAACTAGGAGGGAAATCTGCATATTGATAGGGGTATTAACCGGTCACTGCCTCATTGGTAGGCATGCAGAAAGGCTAGGTGTGCCCTACCGACGATGCTGCAGGAGTTGCAAAGATGATGAGCAGGAGGAAACAGTGGAGCACCTCATCTGAAACTGTCCGGCTTTAAGCGGCGCGAGAACGCGCTTTTTGGGAGTTCCGTTCCTGGATAGCCTAAGCCAGATCGCAGAACTGGACATAAAGGACTTGATGGGCTTCATAAAGTCATCTAAGTGGTTCGAGGAGGAGTAACAGTGTCGGTTTAGGAGTGTCAGTCCCGGGATTCTGCTATGTGGAAAAGCCCAACAACTCAGGGATTTTCCATATGGCTGGGTCCCGGGACTGACTTTCCTTGTGTTGGTGATATCACAACGGGCCCTTCAAAACTGGCCTAAGTGTGCCTCTGCGGCAGCCACTTGAACCTAACCTAACTTAGAGATAGTTTTCTACGACACATGTGTAAAGATCGGCCTTTCAAAACCAGCCAAAATTGGACAAGCTCGCTTAAACATGTGAAAGTGCAGTAAGAATTATACAAATTCCTCAGTTTTGAGGCGTCTGGCTGAAGTTTTTGACATGGGGCGAAGTCCAAAAGTGCCTGATACGACTTTAGGGTGGTGTTCTATGACACATGTGAAAACATCCGCCCTTTAAAAGCAGCCAAAGTTGGACAAACTCGCTTAAACATGTGAAAGTGCTGTAAGAATTATACAAATTCCTCAGTTTTGAGGTGTCTGGCTGAAGTTTTTTTCATGGGGCGAAGTCTAAAAATGCCTGATAATAGTTAGTGGTAGTGTTATGCGATACATGTGTAACGATCCGCCTTTTAAAATCTGCCAAAGTTGGGTAAGCCCATTTGACATGTGAAAGCACATTAAAAATGATGAAAGGTCTCCGTGCTTTGGGTTGTCTGGGTTAAGTTTTTTCATCGGTTGAAGTCTGGAAATGCCTGATACTGTTTAAGGGTAGTGTTGTACGACACATATGTAAAGATCCGCCGTTTAAAAGTATTCAAATTTGGAGAAACCTGCTGAAGCAAGTGAAATCTCTGTAAAAATTAATGAAAATCCCGAGCTTTGAGGTGTCTGGCTGAAGTGTTCGCCATGGACGAAGTCCAAAACTTACTGAAACTACTTAAGGGTAGTGCCCTACGACTCATGTGCAAAGATCCATCATTTAAAAGTAGCAGAAGTGGGACAAACAAGAGAAAGCAAATTAATAGGAAAATAAAAGTTCCCGAACTTTGAGGTGTCTGGCTGAAGTTTTTGCCATGGGATGATGTCTGGAAATGATTGATTCTACATAAGGAGAGCATTTTGCGGCACATGTGTGAAGATCTGTTATTTAAAAGATGCCAAAGTTGGGCAAACCCGCTTAAACATGTGAAAGCGCAGTAAAAATTAGTGAAATTTCCCGAGTTTTGAGGTGTCTGGCTGAAGTTTTTGCCATGGAACGAAGTCTAAAAATTCCTGATACTACTTGAGGGTGGTATTCTAAAAAAAACTGAAAAATATTGGGTAGTTAAAAGCAGCCAAAGTGGCCCAAATGCGTGAAATTGGTAAAACAGAATAAATTTCCATAGGAAAATCCGCGAACTGTGGGTGTCTGGCTGGAGCCTTGTCACTGGTACGGGTCTAACAACACTTGATACTGACGCGGGGTGGTAATCTACGTCAAATATGTGAAAATCATCCATTATAAAATAAGTGAAGATAGGGTCATTTTTTGGCGACTTTGACCCCCGATTCCTACACGCAGAATAATTTTCATGTTGAATCAACACTTTTTTAACACTTTTTCAGGTTATTATTTTTCAACACTATCGCTCATGTTTTTCTAACATGAAGCTACTGTTTCACTGTTACTACATGTTAAAACAACATGAAGGAACAGTGTGAATTTAACATGATCACAAAGGTTTGAATCAACATGATTTCCTGTTGATACAACATTATTTTTCTTGTTAAATCAACACGATCAGACATGTTAAATGAACACTATACTATGTTGAAATAACACTTTCGTCCTGTTAAATTTACACGATCTATCATGTGAAATTGACACGATATGTTATGTTAAATCAACACGTTCTATCATGTTAATTTAACAGGATTTTATTGTTAAATTAACACGATCTATCATGTTAATTTAACAGGTTTTTATTGTTAAATTAACCTTTAAAATAAAACACCTTGTTTTTGATTTTTTTAATAATTTTTATTTAGTTAATTCATTTATTGAAAACATTTAACATACATATAGAATATACTGCTTGTATAATTTATTAACACGATCTGTCATATTAATTCAACATGTTTTTATTGTTAAATCAACACGATCTATCATGTTAAATTAACACGATCATCATGTTAAATCAACACCATCTACCGTGTTAAATTAACACGATCTATCATGTTAAATTAACACGATCATCATGTTAAATTAACACGATCATCATGTTAAATTAACACGATATATCATGTTAAATTAACACGATCATCATGTTAAATTAACACGATCTATCATGTTAAATTAACACGATCATCATGTTAAATTAACACGATAATCATGCTAAATTAACACGATCATCATGTTAAATTAACACGATCATCATGCTAAATTAACACGATCATCATTTTAAATAATAAAAGTACACATATGTACATACATATACATATCGATGGGGTAGTGCACAATTATGTTAAGTGACAAATTTGAAATTTTTCAGGAGAGCAAATTTTGTCTTTCAGAGCCTATAGCTTGTGAATGTTAACAATTTTTTCAAATTTTTTTATGCTGAACGATGAGTTGGTTTATTCTGAATCCAACAGTAGTAAAATGATCTTGACAGGTTCGGCAATGGTATTATAACAACGTTTCTTTTAACTTGCTTTCGTGCTTTTCATAAGTTTTTATATTAAAAAAAAAACAATGTTTCCGATAACCTGGAGATATGAAGCTTGGAGTGCACTTCAAAAGCAGTTGGTACTGCAACCTAAAATGAAATAATGACCACTAGGTGGCGCAGTTGTCACGATATTTTTGTTTAGGGAACGATATAATTCATATACAACATTTTATTAGGCACGGTAAAGTTACAACAAATAGAACAGCAAAAGTACATCGAAGTGATCGCACTTAAGTGTTATAATTCAAATATACCTTTATTATCGATAACTTAATATGCTAAAATAGTTTTAAGAGTAAACATACTACATATATTAAAAAATGTTATTTCAGTTAATTACGAACAAACGTATTAGTTTTCATTTATTTATAAATTCGTATTTGAAGATGGCAAGTTGTCAATGAAGTCTTTATAATGTTGGGGAATTACGCCTTTTGAGAGTAAGAATTAAAGATCATCCTTTTTGGCTCTTGAAATGGGGTTTGCTTTCGAATATTTCGATTTTAAATTAACTGAGCTCCAGCTAAATACATCGAGTCCCCTAACTTCTTTCTTTCTTTGATTTACGTTTATTTCCATAAAGCTATCCTCTGGCAAATCGTACTTGTATTGGATTATAAAACATATTTGAAACACCCCTTCCGTTAAGAAATCGAAAAACTAATAAAAAACTAAATGACATACACTTTTCACCATATGAAATCTCGCGATAAGTATATTTAGAATACAGTAGATTTTTTGAAAAGTTGGTCACTGCTGTACAAAACATAGAAAAATTCATAAAAATACCTCAGTCGACACCATCCTGCCGAGACGGAGACAAATTATGTATGGTCGTGTTTCAACTTGAGATAACAGCGCCACCTAACGATTTAAAAAAAAATATTCTGAAGGGATGTTGCAGCAAATTACTAAACAAAGCAGTTTTTAATAACATTTTTTTTGGTGATTTTTCAGTACATTTCCACTCAAAGGGTTAAAGATATATATATATATATTAAAGAAAAGCCACCTTTGTAAGCTATTTTATGGTTTAAACACTTTTGAAATCCATTCAATAGTTTTCGAGATATTTTGATTTAAAAAATCGGTTGTTTGACCTTTTGACCTGGAATAACCCCCTAAATATTTAATTTCACAAAAGAACAAATTATACCATACAATTCACTATAAAGTCCAATTTTTAATTTTGCCATCGGTATGTATTTTCCACTTCTTCCCAAATTTTTTCAGGCACTTAACATATTTGTGCACTCACATTTTTTCATTTTACGCACTTAGCATATAATTCCATTGCTGTTGGAGCAGCCATTTTTGATAACTCGCTTATAAAAAATGCGCAGTAGGTAGGTATGATGCCAAGGATTCAGAAAATGTAGTTAACTCATTTTTGAAAAAAAGTGCACTTAACATAATTGTGCACTACCCCATCGATATACTTATTTTAATCCAATCATTGGCAACTTCTGCATCGAAAACAGCAACAACAAGCCCAATCTGAAAATTAAATAAAAATTGTTTCATTTAAAGCTCTTTAAATTATCCAAGCGATTGTAAAACTGGTAGCACATGTCCAATTAATGTAGTGATAAGTATCAAACGACGCCTTTTCTACCGGGTATCCATAATCCTAAAGCTCTTCCATGGTATTTATGCATAGTGTTCCTTGTTTTTAACCTACCCCGACATTTTTGGACGTGTTTTATTTATTTATTTATTTATTTATTTATTTTGTAATTACAACAGTAGTCTAGTGTATAGGAAACTTACAGACTACGTAGAATAATACAAACTAATTAATTATAATTATGAATGAGAAATTATAGATTTAAAAATAGACTTAGATACAGAAAAGTCGGTTTCTAAGGAATTTGAGCGAATATTAAATTCCGTTAATGTTCTTAAGATGGGAGCGTTAGAAGCATAGAGGGTCCGAGTAAACCCCGTGTAAAACATGTTACTATTTCTAAGCGGTCTGTTAGGAACATGGAACAGAATACTCTCAAGGAGAGCTGGCGCATCGATTGAACCATTAATAATGTCGAAGACAAAAGTCATTGACAACAAGGTTCTTCTACATTCAAGAGTCTGAAGGTTGATGAGAGCACATCTGGCTTCGTAGGAAGGAATCGGATCGGAAAAGTTCAAAGATCGCAGTGCAAATCGGACAAAGCTTTTTTGCACGCGCTCGAGCCTCCTGATATGACACTCATGATAGTGTCGCCAAATGAAACAGGCATATTCTAACTTGGAACGAACCAGTGAGGTGAACAATATTTTAAGAGTATAGGGGTCCGTAAAGTCAGATCTGAAACGGCGGATATAAGCTAAAACAGAATATGCCTTTGCAATAGTGGAGTTTAAGTGAGTCGTGAACGAAAATTTAGAGTCAAAAACTACACCCAAGTCTTTAACTTCCGTAACACTCGCGAGACGAGAACCATCAATGGCATAAGAAGTGCAGATGGGATCTCGCGATTTTAAAAAGGTGACATGAAAGCACTTACTAACATTTAGCGGTAGATTATTCGTGTTACACCAGACAACTACATTGTTCAGATCGGATTGTATCTTATCTGAATCTGTGGGGTTTGAAATGGTAGAGAAAACCTTTAAATCATCAGCATAAAGCAGAAAATTTGAATGTAGGAAACAGACCGAAATGTCGTTGATAAAAATGACAAATAGTAATGGTCCAAGAATACTACCTTGGGGTACGCCAGAGGTGGTAACGAAAGAATCTGAATGCGCATTTTCTATCACGACTACACAGTACCTCTGATCAAGATACGATTTTAGCCAAGAAAGAAATATTGAGTGGAAACCTACATTGGCCAGTTTCTAGATCAATATTGAATGGCTGATTTTGTCAAACGCCTTAGAAAAATCAGTGTAAACTGCATCGACTTGAAGGCGACTATTGAAAGCTGATAGGCAGAATTCGGAGAAAATCGAAAGGTTTGTCACAGTCGATCTCCCAGACACAAAGCCGTGCTGATTATCGTTGATCAGAGGCCTAACGGCAAAATACATTTTCTGTTTAACAATAAACTCAAAGAGTTTTGAAATTGTAGACAGCTTAGCGATGGGCCTATAGTTGGCAACATTACTTTTGTTACCGTTTTTGAAAATAGGGTTAATGAAGGTTATCTTCCAAGCAGCTAGAAACTCGCCACACTCAAGAGATTTGTTGAAAATTAGAAGGAGTGGAGTAGCCAAAGCCAAACAGTTTTTGAGAAGATAAGACGATAAGCCGTCAATATCAGTCTGGGTTGATAATTTTAAATTTTGAATGCCAATAACAACGTCGTCTAGCGATAGAGTCAGGGCACCAAAGTTAATCGGACTCTCTACAATTGAGGGGAAACCCGTTGGTGAATCAGACTGGGGGACAAAGTTGGAGCGGAAAAAGTCCGCAAACAAATTAGCCGCCGCAGAGGGTGAGGAAGCTCGATCCGTATTGTAGAAGACTGATGAAGGAATATTCGAACAAAGTTTTTTAGCCTTAACATAGTTCCAAAATGCCTTGGGGTTTACTTTTATGTCAGATTCATAGTTATTAACAAAGGACCTGTGGAGCCTCTTGCCTAACGTTTTGAATTTATTGGAGTAATAAACATACTTGCGTTTATGAACAGGCAACTTTGTAAATTTAAACCTTTTGAAAAAATTGTTCCTCAGATTCTTTAGTCACTTTAGTGCTTAGTATACCATGGAATTTTATAACAACTCTTATTTTTACGTGGTATATTACTAATACAAATTTGGTTTACGGTATTTTTAAAAACGTTGAAACATTCAGTAAGATCATACCCCAGAAAAAGAGCCTCCCAATCAATCAAAAGGATCTCCTGAGAAACCAGGTCAAGATTGCCTCGTCTAAAAGAAAAACTAAGAGTATCATTATCGGCAGTGATACTGTCAAATATGTAGAACTCAACGACAATCGTAAGCGGTATGTGGTGTATACCAGAGCTAGAAAGTGGATCAAGACATTCAGTCAAAGAGCAGTTAAAATTATCACTAGTGAAAACAAGATCTAGCGTTCTAGATAACTGATTAGAGAAGCTGTTTTTCTGGGATAGATTAAAACTTAAAAAATTATCAATAAGATACATCTCGGAGGTACTGCACACATTCGTAGGAGTTAGAGTTGAACTACCGTTCACACGTGACCAAACAATATTAGGCAAATTAAAGTCGCCAAGGATGCAAAAGTTTTCGCCATCATGATTCTGAACTATGTCAATAATGTTATTAACGTGTGATTTATAGATGTGATCCAAACTTGCAGGAGGAATATAGGATGCGCAAATAAAAATTTTAGAGTTTCCAAGAACAGAGACACAAAGTTGATCTAGTAGCGAATCCTTATCACTGAGATCTACTAATGATGAACGGAGGTGACGGCGCACAGCGATCAGAACACCACCACCTCGCGAGAGACCAGTTCGGGAGTAGTCCCGGTCTTTGCGATAAACATTGTATAGGTTGCAGTCAAAGAATTCTCCATCATAAAAATCTGAGTTGAGCCAAGTTTCAACCAGAACAAATACATCGTAGTCTGTATGGGAGCTCATGTTGAAAAGCATTTTTGATTTTGTTCTCAGGCCAGAAACGTTTTGAAAATAGATAGTTAGTTGCGCTGAAGAGCATGCTTTGAGAATACCTCTTGGGCAAGTTTTATTGCTTCTTCGGAAAAAGCTGAAATGGCTTTACCGTCACATTGGAGGGCCACAGTTCACTGTTGTCACTAGCTTGCACTCGCACTTTAAAAGCAACTCTGGCCAAGGTTTTGACATCAACATCTCTCTTAACTAACTGGAAACAAGCAATGTTATCAGCATCAATAAGAGCATGATCCGAGATATGTATATTTAATAATATGCTCTTCTGTGACAGAGGGCTTAAAAGAGGATATATGAATTCACTTGTATTTAACAAAAACATCTAACTCAGCAGAATTGTTGGTACCCTTTACAATTGCATTTGACATATGTTTTGCTGCTTTGCCCGCATTTGTAGGTTGCTCGGACCCAGCAGTTGTATCATTAGACGCCATAGGGAGGCTTGCAGCGCCAGCAGCAGCAGCGAAAGAGCGAGTGCCAGAAGCACTCAACAAGTCAATGTTAGTGTTATTGTTGATAAAACTGGTTTTGGGATCAACGAGCGCATTCAGCGAAGAGTCGTCACTATTAGGAACTACACTAGCTGTGGTTGTTGTCTAACTATTATTATCACCCACAGTTAATGACGATGATGAACACGGGTTATCAATCCCCACAGAATTCACTGCCTTAAGCTGTACTCGCTGGGTTGATTTGTTTTCTACTTTATCTTGTGCAGATTCGCCCTGAGCTAAACTATTTTGTGTTATTTTAGGTGCGCTGACCTTTGTCTGAGAGCGCGTACGGATTACATTTCTCTCATTATCGTCATCTGCCGGAATTAGCAAACCAAAAAAAACTTTGCAGCGTACCAACACTTTTTGGCGCTTTCTGAATTCTAGAGCGCGAAAACATCGCAACGCATTTGTCACACTTGAACATAATGTTGTTATTGTTATTAAATAAATTAATTGCAATTTCAGGCAAATTTGTACAATCAATATGAATTTTAGAGTGACAAACACCACAAAATCCCTCGTGAAGGGTGGATACCTTGCCGCGGTACGAGGGCTTAAGTCGATAGCCACAGGGCTACGCTGCCCTTGTGATCATAGCTCCGTACGGCACTTCATCACGAGAGCAGCCTAGCCTCTCTGGCGCGACGACAAAGATCTTCCCCCTCCCAATCCAGGGTGTTATGCGAAACCGTGCCCATTGGACGTTTGCAGCCGGGAGGCAAATCGTGGCTGTATTTGAACGGAGCCTCTCTGACACCGGGTCGCCTCAGAGAGTAAGCATGGCCTTACCGCGGTACGGGGCTCTGCCGCGGCGGACGACACATTTTCCCCTACTCTTCCCTTGACCCTAAGCTGGCCTTGTCCGGCGATGGGTCGTACGAACAAGATGAACTCGAATAACCTGAATAAAAACGAAAAATCTAAAAAACAAACAACGCCAAATTTCACTCCTCAGCAAAGGAGAGCTATGGAGGAGCAGGCGAGGAAGCAACAACAACGCCGGAGGACAACCTCCGTTCCACAATCAAGGGGGGGATCGACAGCGATGGCAACTACGAGTCGGTCAACCAACCCTCTATCGAATAAGATTGACTTGATGGGAGCTAGCACCAGTGCGGTTGCCAACGCAGCTAAGCGGACAACGGCGGATGCTAAACTCCCATCAACCGCTGATATGAAAACCAGTATCTTTACGTCTGTGGCAGCGGTCTCACGACCTGGCCTCGGAGTTTCGAAGGAGAAGGAAGCTGCAACTGAGATGTCGGCAAGGAGAGCGACCGCGATGGCAACTACGGGTCCGCACTCCAGGGAGACATCTCCCCGCCGCTTCACATACCACGAGAAAAGATTGGCTGCAAAGATCCTGAAGAGGTATGAAGGGGTACCGCAGGAATCACTGTCGCCGAATTCCAGTAAATCTGTAGAGCTAGCGAAAGCTGTGATACCGGATTTCCAAAATTCGTACATGCCAAAGAGGTTAAAAGTTAACCCTTTCAAGCGCCAGAGATCGGATCTGGAGTTTATTCCCCCTCCCAAGCGGCATCAAAATACCTCTGGAGCGGGCAAACTAAGCTTTGCTGAGGTAACCAAGGACAGGATCCTTATAGGCGTCCTTGACCGAGGCAATGACCGTCTGGCCATCCCCAAGGACCGGTGGCGTTACGTGCGAAATGAACTCGGCAACATTCTTCTCAACGTTGCTCCGGAGTTTCCGGGTAGTTCGGCACGAGTAACGGATGCGGGTTGGCACCAGGGTCAAATTAAATTACTCGCATGCGAGGATGCAAAAACCGTAGCACTGTACAAGGCAGCAGCTGCTAAACTGGGTGAAGTCTACCAGGGCGCAAAGATAGAGGTCGTCGACTGGAAGGACATTCCAGCTCGTCCAAGGGCAAGGGCGTGGATTCCGGCCATCCCTGACGAACCCGAGAGAATACTCGGGATGCTACGGCTAATGAATCCGTCCCTCCCAACGCATGACTGGAGTGTCAATCTGGTCGGGGATGCGGTAGGGCCCGACAGACAGGTGGTGTTCACCATGAATAAAGAGTCAATCGAGCCCCTCAAAAGGTGCAATGGCCTAGTACACTACAGCGTAGGCCAGATCGTTATCCACGTATATCGTGGTGATGCTCAGCGCGCTGCCTTCTCGGCTGCTCCGGGGGAACCGGAAAACTTATTACCAGAAGAGGAAGCGGAGGATTCCGATGCGGAAAGCATGTTATCCGCCACGTCTCTTGGCGATAGTGCTGTGAACAACTCGGAGATGGAGGACAGCCTACAGGACGAGGAAGTCCTCGACGTCACGGTGGTAGCAGCCAACGCTGAGCGACTAACATCTAACGCTACAGGCAGCAGGACTCCTGCAACGCCACATCGGGCAGTTAATCGGAACAACTCGTCGTTGATAGGCAACCTCCGGGATGGAGCAAACCTCGACGATATGGGGACGGCAGGGAAGTCTGTGCGCTCTCATGTTGGTGGTGCTTCAGATTAATTTGCACAAATCTAAAGTGGCTTCGGCTGCTTTAAGTAGTCGTCTTTCTAAAGGCGACGTGGATGTGGTCCTCATCCAAGAACCCTGGGTCAATAGCTCGAGAATCTGCGGATTGGGGACTAAGGGCTTCAAGCTCATTCGAGCCAGCGAGGAGAGCAAAGTCAGAACGTGTATTTTGGTCAAGTCTGAGTTGAACTCCTTTCTCCTACCTAACTACACCAATGGTGATATTACCGCTATCAGTCTAACGGTCGACAGCACCCGCCTGACGGTGGCGTCGGTCTATATGCCCTACGACGCCGAAGAACCCCCACCACAAACGGAGGTGAAAGACCTGGTGTCAAATTTCTGCACGGGTAATCTTATTATTGGAGCGGACGCTAATGCTCACCATGTCCAATGGGGGAGCTCCGACATCAATGCCAGGGGCGAGTCTCTGTTTGATTACCTCTTAACAACCAACCTGGTGATTTGCAACGTGGGTAATGAGCCTACTTTTATCACTAAGACCCGCAGGGAGGTCATAGACCTCACTATCTGTAGTGAAGGCGCTTATGAGTGGGTCAGAAAATGGCGGGTTCTGGAAGAACATTCTTTCTCCGACCACCGTTACATAGAAATGGTTTTAGACTTTATTGTAGAACAACCAATCATGAAGCGCAATCCACGTAACACTGATTGGCAGTTACACAATGAAATATTAGACAGAGACCTACCAGTACTGCCCTCACAAGCCCCCTCATCAGTAGAGGAGCTGGAGGATCTTGTTACTACATTTACATCGGCGCTCTCAAATGCTCTAGGACAGGCTTGTCCAGTGCCAAAACCACGCGGTAAACACAGGCCACATTGGTGGTCCTACGATTTGGACTCGCTCCGAATATCATGCCGGAAACAATTTAACAAGGCCAAGAGCTTCGGCTCTGAGCCTCATTGGCATGAATATAAAGCTAAACTAAGGGCCTACAAAAAAGCTCTGAGACAGGCGAAGAGAACCTCGTGGAGAAATTTCTGCACTGGCGTCGAAAAGGTCGACGACACAGCGAGACTTAGACGAGTCCTCTCGAAAAGTCAAACAACCATCAGCTATTTGCGAAAGCCTGACGGATCCTGGACCAGCACGGAAGAGGAAACCCTTGAGCTGCTCTTGAATACACATTTTCCGGGGAATCTGCATGATGCACCACTAGCACCTGCAACAAACCTGGCAGTAAATATACCCATCACTGAGGAAAGAGTAAGGTGGGCAGTTAAGAGCTTTGAACCGTATAAGGCTGCCGGGCCGGACGGGATTATCCCCGCGCAACTTATAAACACGTTGGAGACATCAGCTAAATGGCTGGTATTTCTCTTCACAGCCTGCCTGGCTCTCAACCACATTCCGGGCTCCTGGAGAAGCGCCACGGTAGTGTTTATCCCTAAGGCTGGGAAGGCATCCCACTACGAGCCAAAAGATTACAGACCGATCAGTCTCTCGTCCTTTGTACTCAAAACCTTTGAGAGGATACTAAGCGACTACCTTTCAACGACTATTGATAGCAACCTTATCTCTAGCTATCAGCATGCATACACCAAGAGTAAATCAACAGAAACTGCTCTGCACAGCCTAGTATCTGTCATTGAGAAATCGTTGTGTGAAAAGGACTACTGTCTCGTGGCCTTCTTAGATATTGAGGGGGCTTTCAACAATATAAGCCCGGAGGCGATCAACTCCGCTCTAACTAATCTGGGCGTAGATAGACCTCTAACTGGTTTAATTGACCAACTTCTAAGAGGAAGGAAAATAGCTTCTTCACTTGGTACGGTCGAGTTATCACGCTATGTCACAAGGGGAACGCCCCAGGGTGGTGTTCTTTCCCCGCTTTTATGGAACCTCACAGTCAACTCGTTGCTACGTGACACAAGCTGGGGGGCGGGAAGATAGTGGCATACGCAGACGATTTAGCTATTGCATTCAGAGGCAAGTTCCCACAAACTCTGTGTGACCTGATGCAAGTAGCACTGCGAGAGGTTTCGAGGTGGTCCTCTCGCTGCGGACTTAGTATCAACCCGGGGAAAGTGGAACTTGTCCTCTTCACCAACCGGTACAAAATACCGCCACTAAGCCTACCAGAACTAGATGGCACGCGCCTGGGCTTGTCGGATAAGGCCAAGTTTCTAGGCATAGTTCTGGACAGGAAACTGAATTGGAAGGAGAATGTTCTTCAGCGCCAGAAGAAAGCTTGCATCGCTCTTTACACATGCAAAAGAGCCATTGGCAAAAAATGGTGGCTCAGCCCTAGAGTATGCAGTTGGATCTACACGGCCATCATTCGCCCAATCATGCTGTATGGAGTCGTCGTATGGTGGCCGGCACTGAGCAAGACAACATACCTGAATCTGTTGCGGAAAGTCCATAGATCCAATATGATCTGTATAAGCGGTGCGCTAAGGACAACGCCCAACGAAGCCCTCCAGGCCATTCTGGGCATTTTGCCACTTGATCTGGAAGGGTTTCGGTCAGCGGCGGCATCAGCTCTGCGCCTAAGAGAAACCTCCAGTTGGGGTGCGGGTACTATTGGACACTCCAGTATTCTGGAATCTTACAGCTTTCTCCCTCTAAGCACAGATCGTTGTGCGACCACTACAGTCGGGGATAGCTGCTTCAAAATAAACATTCCCAGCAGAGAAGACTGGGAGAGGACGGATTGGTGTCCCGAAACAAATGGTGGCACTTCCATATACACCGACGGCTCGAAGTTGGACGGCAGAGTTGGAGGAGGGGTTTATTCAAGGGATTTGGACCTTGAACTCTCCTTCAGACTACCTGATCATTGTAGCGTCTTCCAGGCGGAAGTCTCGGCAATCCGGGACGCCGCGGCCTGGTTAAGCAAACGTGTTATCGGAGGAGATATCACTATTTTCAGCGATAGCCAGGCGGCAATCAAATCCCTTGGCTCATACACGTTCAACTCTGAACTGACGCTCAGCTGTCGTCGATCTCTTCAGGAGATGGCCCAACAGAACCGCGTAAACCTCATATGGGTCCCGGGACATAGGGACATTGAGGGAAACTGTAAGGCAGACGAGCTTGCCAGGCAGGGCACGACCAAGCAGGTTCTTCGGGATAAAGAGCGCTTAGGTATGCCGTTTGCCACATGCAAACTAATGCTGAAGGAGCACACACTCCGTCAAGCCAACGAAAGATGGCTGCAATCCCCAGGGTGTCGGATATCGAAACAAACCTGGCCAAAATGGGATCTTAAAAGGTCTAGACGCATTTATGCCCTAACTAGGAGGGAAATCTGCATATTGATAGGGGCATTAACCGGTCACTGCCTCATTGGTAGGCATGCAGAAAGGCTAAGTGTGCCCTACCGACGATGCTGCAGGAGTTGCAAAGATGATGAGGAGGAGGAAACGGTGGAGCACCTCATCTGCAACTGTCCGGCTTTAAGCGGCGTGAGAACGCGCTTTTTGGGAGTTCCGTTCCTAGATAGTCTAAGCCAGATCGCGGAACTGGACATAAAGGACTTGATGGGCTTCATAAAGTCATCTAAGTGGTTCGAGGAGGAGTAACGGTGTCGGTTTAGGAGTGTCAGTCCCGGGATTCTGCTATGTGGAAAATCCCAACAACTCAGGGATTTTCCATATGGCTGGGTCCCGGGGCTGACTTTCCTTGTGTTGGTGGTATCACAACGGGCCTTCAAAACTGGCCTAAGTGTGCCTCTGCGGCAGCCACTTGAACCTACCTACCTAACACCACAAAATACTAAATCGCCCGGTGAGCACTGATCACTGCATTTAGAGCACTTTCCCATTATATAAACGATAAGTGTAGCAAATAAGTAGAAAAAAACTAAGAAGACTATCGAGCACGAAAAAAAACACGTCTGTTCACTACGATAGTTGTATACATGTTTTAGCAGGAAGCGTTTACAATATATGAAAAACAACACAAATTACTTACCCAAAACTTTTTGCAAAACTTCACAACTTATTCGCAAGTTAAGAAACTATAAATTTCACAATATATTAATTATTTATAATATATACAACTTTTCATCAAGTCGGTATCTACACACTGAATTAAATTCTGTTCTTTTCAGAACAATTCTGTTCACAAGCTTTGATGGGGAACAGATGATGCTCGAAAACAACACTTGTTCATGTTAAAACAAACCGAATTTAGTGTAAGGGATACACACTAATGTAATTCTAATGCAGAAGTATTTCATGTTATTTTAACCATACGCTTCATGTTAAAATGTTGGGGAACAGATGGCAGTCGAAAACAGCACTTGTTCATGTTAAAACAAACCAAATTTAGTGTAAGGGATACACACTAATGTAATTCTAATGCAGAACTATTTCAAGTTATTTTAACCATACCCTAAGATTTTGAGGGTGTCCGGCAAATTTCTTGTACGCAGTTCTTCTTATCTCATTGAGATCTACTAGAAAAATGCTATCTCGTCCCAGGTATTTTCTTCGTGTTGCGCAGTGTAATAGATTCAATGACAAATAAGAAGAGAAGGCTGGCCCTTGTTATATATGTCAATATAAAGTAACATTTATTGACAGGTATGTATGTATATTAGACTGGGCCAAAAATTCCAAATTTCGTTTTTTTTTTCAAAACTTATATTGATTTTCTATTTAAGAAAGGTGAAACAATTACTGTAATTTTTTAGATTTTTATATTAAAGTTTAGAGGTCTATCATCGCTAGTTTAGATTTTACAGACTTAACCTCCAACTTGGTATAAAAACGACAAATCATTGTTGAAAAAACACCTGAGCATACTTTGTAGGAAAAAGCTACGAAAGCTACCTAGACTGAAATTTTCTCAGGATTCCCTATTTTGGTTTGAAAATTTGCGAAACATGAAAAAATCAACATCGAATAAAGCTAAATACATATTCCTAAGGGAAATTGGATGCTGAATCCGAATTCGATATCAGAATTTAACAAGGGCCCGAGGTTCGGCCCTAACCGTGTAAAAAAGTCCAATATTATTTTGTGAAGGTTAGTGAAGAACTGCGACCTGTTGGCTACTTCTGATCACGGATTTGGATTTAGTTCGCCAAAATACATGAAAATTAATGTTTTTTTTTTGTGGCTGCGCCATTTGAAGACTGTAGAACTACACCCCCGCAGAGAAAGCCTATATTAAGCAAATATATGTTTGAACGTATATGAGAAACGTCCTTTTTTTTTAAATATTGATCATATAATGATAAATAATCATGTAGAATATCAATAAACACTAAATAAAGATGGAAATATGATTTTTTTTATTTAATACTAAATAAGTTTTGAAAAAGTAACTTAACAAAGAAAAAGTTGTTTAATCTTTTTTGTAGCCCACTCAATTTCCTTTAAGAATCTGTATCTATCTTTGTTGTACATGGATATTTGGGAAAATGGGAAATCGAAAAAACATGCTAAAGTTTGAAGCTAGAATACTAGAAAACGGCTAGTCTGAGAAAATTTTGGTCAATGCAAATTTTGTAAGGAATTCGATTTCCTTCAAAAATATGTTCAGGTAAATGGTGTTTTACAACAATGGTTTGTCCTTTTTATACCAAATATGAGGTAAAGTCTGTAAAACCTAAACTAGCGATGATAGACCTCTAGACTTTAATTTAAAAATCTGAAAAAATTACAGTAACTTTTTTCACCTTTTTAAAACAGAAAATTAATATAATTTTTGAAAAAACGAAATTTTGAATTATCTTTTATCTTTTTAAGTGCATTCTTTACGCTACTCCTGACTGGCGCTATAAAATAATTTTGTAAATAGTTGTGCTAGGAAAATATTAAAAAAAAAAATTAAAAACCACCCCAAACATTTTCTTCTGGCTTCGCCCTGGCCGAATAAATATGTCCGGCATGCGGCTCGTCCCCCCATGATACCAACCACCTATTCACTTGCTTTACGAAACCCACTCTTCTAACACCCATCTCCCTTTGGTCCAACCATATTGAAAGACATGACATGACAATTTAGGCTAAGGAAAAGTACGCGTGGGCAGGACTACAACTCGTTACAACGACAACAACAGCGACGAATTTGATGCAATATTCATTCAGAATGAGCAAGTTATAAAATATTATTTGCTTCCAATAAAAGGTCAACCATTTGGATATGATGTACTGTTTTTTATATTTATGGGTTGAATACTTATATATTTGAACGGCACGTCAATGTCTATGGTCGTAATATTAATTTCTATTGTCGGTCGCTATATCCATATCTATATTTACTCCTTAGTAATAATTGGGCAGCCAAAAATATGCAAAATCATATTCTTTTCCTCACGTGCTATTGTAAAATGGCTAAAATATAAAGATGTTTCAAGAAAAAGCAAAGTGTTTGAGCCATATTTGTTAGGGCATATTTTTGTTGTTAATGCATATTTATCTATATTTTTTACCCCTGCGGGTTGGCGTTCTAGAAAATGCCCGCGGAGGTATGCCTGTCGTAAAAGGCGAAGGAGAAGAGGAAAGAGAAGAAGAAGCTCAATAAAACCCGTAATCCCGAGTGTGATCCGTACCATGCTCATGGGATGAATGGCACTACGTTAGTGTGTCTTATAACGGTGGCCTCCAGATACCTGGTGCCCTCTGGTTGTAATCAGTCTTACTGGGATATCGGGGACTATGTCCCACTTGACCTTCTTTCCCCTACATTCGTGGGAATTATATGTACCAATTAAATGAGAAAACCTATACTACAGATCATGATGAAGTTGAACTTCTTTGAAATGATCAGGCCAGATCTGGCCATTCGGTTGAGACCGAATCAAACGCTGAAGACGCAGGCATGGCTGAATAAGCCTTCCCATGATACTGAAAATGCTGGAAAACTTAAGCACTTGAATGGTGCCGCTCGTAAGCGTCTTAAGAAACTCCTGGATAAGGGTATCAAATACGAAACCGCCTTAACAATTGCCAAACAGCCCCAAGGGCCGGCACAAAGGGAGGCGACCAATAAAAGGGGGCGATCCAATAGTACGACCCCACCAAATTTCCAAACGAGGACAAGGCAGATGCCTCCTCTTGATGGAGAGGCACACAGTGCCTTGGTAACCGTGCTGGGCATATCCCACAGGATTATCCTAGTACCATCTGGTCTTCTGAACGACTGAAGATCATAAGTAGAGAATTATCTTTTTCGGGTATTTTAAAGAGGACGATTGCCCCTCAAACGAGCATATCCTCAGAGTTATTTCTGTTCAAACCCTAGACACCAGATACTGGAGAATCCTCAATCGGACAAGTAGGGCGACAGTGGCGGAAATCGCAATAGCTGTAGATCCGATGTCAGCTGAAAAAATCCGTCACCATAATAATATTATCAGTTTGGCGTATGCCAAAGTGAAACTGCGGCTTAAAACCAAACCGTCTCTGTCCCGGGTAACTGATGAAGGCAGCGGCAGTGACGAAAATGTTGCGGTAGAAAAGAAGGTTGTTGAACAAACAGCCTGCAGCTCAAAATCGGCAGAGGTGACGCAAGGCTTGGAGGATGTACAAACTAAGCTTCAGCTGGAATCCACAGCAGAAGCTACGATTATCGAAACACCTTCGCCCTCTCAAAGCCGGCAAACAAATCAATTACGTAGTGAGAACTCTAGACCCGGAGTCGACAGAAAAACGGGGCAAAGTAAGGCATCTAATGGGGATGCTTTGCTCAGCGGCAACCTAAAGTGATCGGTGGCGGGTAGGGACCGCAAACAATATTTATAATGTCAGCCCTCCCAGCAAACACTCGCAGTTCGAGGCGTCTAAAATGCCTCCAGGTGAATCTTCACCATGCAAAGGCAGCTTCGGATGTTCTTAGCAGAAGATTCAGCAGAGAAGGTCTGGGACTGGCCTTCATTCAAGAACCATGGTTTTTAAATGGTTCTGTAAAAGGTTTAAGCAGTACTAACGGTAAATTAATCTATGCCACCGGTTCCCGCCCCAGGGCGGCAATGCTTCTAAACAAGAAACTGTAGTTTGTTCCGCTCCTACTGTTCATGACGGCTGATTTGGTTGCAGTTTGGGCAAAAATTCCAATCCCAAGAGGCGAAAAGAGGAAAACGAAGTGGGAACTATTTCGCTTTACCATGGAAGAACACGGCAATTGCTTGCACCAACCAATAACTACGGGGCGGGAGCTCGAGAGAGAGGCTGCACAGCTTCACTCAGATATCACAACAGCTTTCTACGAGAGTTGTTCCCAAGCCCAACAACGTATACAACGTGATGTTCCTTGGTGGAACAAAAAGATGTCAAGCCAGAAGGCTGTTTAATGCAGCTAAAGACACTCCTATAGAAACGCTCTAACTTCTTATAATAGAGAACTTAAAAAATCTAAGAGGGCAACTATAGCCACGATCAATTAAAAGGTTGGAAGTTCGATCAGTGAATGGATTTCTTTATTGACTTAACTTTCTTTTATACAAAATTCTTACACTAATACTTACAAACTATTTACAGTATACAATAAATGTGTCGGTATGACAGTCGTATTGGCCAACTGGCGAACTGGCGTTGTGACTCAGTTAGGCATTGCGACTGTCTTTGGCGGTGTCTTTGGCCATCCGCACAAGTGTAACAAGACTCTCGCTATATGCGGCATGTGCTGTCTTTGCATAAACTCCCGTTGAGTTCATTGTAACTAATTTGGGTAAAGTGTTGTTGTTTACACTCTTATTTGTTTATGCATTTTTGTGCACATGACAATTAAACGAAAAAGGGCGGTGTGTTTATGTAATACTACACCTTCCCCCTTAAAAAAAAATAGATATATATTTGTAATCAACTATATATGTCTATTTTTCTGAGTTAATGAACCGTTTGACGTTTTGTTTGGATTGACAAAATTTTAATTGTTTAGTGTCTTGTTACCATTGTTTTGTGTTTGTTTGTATACGGCTTTTGCCGTATATCGGATTGAGTAAATTTGAATGCCTGTGTAAAAAAATTCCTTTTTTTTTTTGTATTACGAATTTATTATGGATAAAGTGCTATGCTTATTTTTAAATGTTTTTTAAATGGTTTAAGCCTATTCTTATGAATTACGATTTCCTTTTTGTTTTTATTACTATCTCCTATGCTATGTGGAATTAATGTATAGTTGTTATTTTTATCAATTGCTTTAACTTTATAGTGTCCTGTATATCTATTCTCTAACTTATGAGAGGCCTCTTCTCTAACTAAAACTAAATCTCCTATGTTAATTTCCTTACTAATATTTTTATGATACAGTAAATTTAAAAGTAGTTTTATTACTTATGCAGGGAATTGAGAAAAAAAAATATTATTCTTACTGATAAGGGGAGGTTAAAATTAATTTTCTTACTGATATTTTAATAAAATTTTTATTTTTAGTTTTTATTTGTTTTATATTACGCCTTATATGTATCATTCGTTAATTAAATCTTCTTTATTTATATATTAAACTTTATATATATGTATTGTTGGTTGATTAAATTTTCTTTTTACATCGGGTTTGTGAGTCAGGTAATTTGTTATGCATGTCTAATACTCTTATTTTTTTTTTTTTATTCGTTATTCGTGATTCCTGGGCGGCCACCATAAACAGGATCATCGTCACGTGCATAACCTGCAGAGTTATTGTGGTCTTAATTTTTTGGTAAATGCTTCTACTCGAGTAATTATTATTTAAACAATTTGTCCCTATGGACAACTGTATTTTTCATTTTTCCCGGATTGCCGGCTTATTTCAGCCTGGTAAAGTATTGTCCTAAGTCCATCTTATCCTCCACAATCGGTTTTTATGTTACAAATTTTCTTTCGAAAACGAGATAGTTTAATTTTCTTTATATTTTTATTTCGTTAATATTCTTGTTATAATTTTTAGCTGATTGCATTTTATTTCTTCTGTAATTATTATTTTGGCTATTCGTGTGGGAATTACTTCTGGAGTAATTTTGTTGGCGTCTATGCAAGTTTTTGTTTGTGCTGTTCGCTGTTTCTGTACAGCTGTTGATAAATTTGGAGATTGCATCGTTCATTGTCGTGAACTTTCCTGCTTGCATGATCATTTTGACCTTGTCATTAGAGCAGTTTTTACACATGGCTTTAACTGCTGCCTGTGTTGAATATCTCGTGGCTAAGTCTGGGTTTAATCCATCAGAGATATATGCTCCTTCTAATGTGATTTTTTCAATTTCCGCTGTGTATTGGTTAGCAGTTTTGCTACGCTGTTGGATGTTCAGTAGATTAGCGGTCAAAACCTCCACTGATTCACCCTTTATTGCGGTCTTTAATTTGTTTTTTATTTGTTCGATTGTGGTCTCATTACTAATAAAATTCCTTGCTGTACCTTTCAGCTTTGTTTTTATCATGGTAATGGCCAATGCCTCGTGTGTATCCTTGATTTGCTCAAGTATATCGAGTGCATCTAGGAAACTATGTAGATTCTCAAGCTTACTATCAAACTCTGGTAGCATTGATGAAGCTGTTTTAATAAATTCTATAGCTGTCTGTGCCATTTTGGTATTCTTTTTTGGGGAAACTTTGGTTTTGTTTTTCACCTTTGTATTATGTCAGAGCAACTCACTAACAACAACAAAGTCACAAGCTGACTTCTAAGCGGCTAGCTGTGGATTTGATAAACATTCTGCAACGTAAACATTTTCACACGCTAAGTATATTTGCAGCACAAGTCATGGAGTTGTATCAATTGTATACGCTGGCTCTATATATGTAGATATGTGCGGCAGCACTGCCAGCGTCTCCATGCTTAGTGTACGTACATATGTGTGTGACTGCATTACTCGCAGTCCCACGTTAGATATGTTAGTATGAGTGATTGCACTGACGTATGCCTTGAGTAAGGTACCGAGCTATGCACATATGAATGCATGTGCATGTGGGCAAGTGTGTGCCTTGCTTAGGTTTAGTTTGTAAGACATAGATGTAAATATGTATCTAGTAAATAAGAATATTTACGTCAGTGTTAGAGTTAAGAATTACTATAAATAGGCTAAATTTTTACTAAATAAAGATTCAATTCATTCATGTCCATCGACTCGTTTACGGCATTTCATGGCGATCATGCCAAATCGGAAGATCCTTCCAGACTGCTGCTAAAAAGGAAGCAGACAGGCTTGATCCTGTTGGAAACTATTCAGTAGTCTGCTATTTAAAAGGAAGCAGCCTACTGAGATTCCAACAGTGCAGAAGTACCTGTTCAATACAAAGCATTAAGGAACATTAACAAGGATTTGAAGTTCAATACAAAGCATTAAGGAACATTAACAAGGATTTGAAGTTCAATACAAAGCATTAAGGAACATTAACAAGGATTTGAAGTTCAATACAAAGCATTAAGGAACATTAACAAGGATTTGAAGTTTTGAAACACGGCTGCCACTCGGATAGCAGAATAAGTATACCTAGAACTCTTCGGCGTCATATCGGCGCCGGCCAAGTAGCAGATTATTTTTCTGCTTAGGGTAGTTTAAGAAAATTGCAAAGTTGTAAATGTGAATATACTTCTTGATAAAAGCGGTTTTTTAATTGATTTTATTTGAAAATTAAAAATTTTTCGATGCAAGCGGAATTTCATGCTACTTTCGATAGATGCGTGCAGTTGGCACTAGAAGCTGCGCAAGTGAATGAAAGTCCTGCTTGTGTCACTGAAGAGGTTCCTCAAACCTCTACAGCTGTAAGACAGGGTCCGCAGCCAATAACAATTGAAGAGTATTGGCAGCGGAACAAAACACAAAAAACGGTGAAACCAAAAATTCCTCCGCCGTTAAAAAGAAGGAAACAAACTAGAGGCGGTAAAAAATACAGAAAGAAAAAAGAATTGGCGCTTTCATATAGAGCATTAAACTTTGCCAAAACAATTGAGGAAAGGCAGGAGTTATCAAATAGAATTGTCTTATTAAGAAAGTGGTAATGAATTATTGTAATGAATTTTTAAAAAGCGGAAATAAAGAAATAATAATTAAAAGTTGATTTACTTAATTTAATAATGCCTGGGGATTTTTCCAAGCCCTCTAGGGATTTACCCAAAGGGGACTATTCTCCACGGGAGAACCTGGACCGTACAATTGTAATTGAATCCCCAGATTATGAAAAACAATTAGCTTGGTTAACTAAATATTGGCAGTATCTTGAAATGCCAAGAGTACCGACCATGGAAGATGTCCTTCATCCCACCACCTTTGAAGAGGAAACCGTAAGAGCCATGCGAAAGGCTGGATTTGAACCCTGTGGATGTTAAAAAACCACAAATAAAGAAGAAATTTGTAGATTGATGCGTAAGTATTGCAAATTCTGAGTAATTTCCACTTGCCGATTTTAAATGGAAATAAAATTTTATTGATGCTATAAATCAAAGCTAACACAGAAATAATAAATAAAAATGGGAGGTAAAGAATCTAAAGTTTCTGACCCGAATGCCAACGTAGTAAATACGGTTCAAATTATCGATCATACTGAAGCTTTAGATGCAATCAAAATTTACCTTATAGTTATTGTAGTCATTAATTCAGTGAACTTATTTTTGAGATTCTATGCAACCCACAATAAAATTCTGAAAAAGAAATATCAAAGCCGTGCAGACGGTTTGAATAACGTATAATTTTGTAAAGTCCAATGGGAAAGTGGGAAGAAATTTCGAATGAGTTCGCTGAAAATAAAATAAACGCGGAAAAGTCGTATAAGTGTATATGTAAAAACACAAAAATAAAAACTGAAACAGTAAAGAAACATTTAAATGTTCTACTGTCAGCATTAAATAGTCTTGGAAAAATCATAAGAAAGGTAAATAACACTCTAACAAAAGCTCACCAGGTAGAAACCTACCAGGTATTTTCGAGCGTTAGAGATAAATTGGTATCCTCGTTATCCAGGTATAACGTTGACGTTGAAGTGCCAACCTCCTACGAGCAACATATCGATATCGATTTCGACACTTGGTTGTTCGAAGGTGCGTCAGATACTGAGGGAGAACAAGAAGCAAAAGAAACAGTTCATCCAAGCACTATTGTATCTCACACAGACCAGAATTCCCAAACAAACACAACCATGGCACAAACAATGGTAGCGTTCATTAAAACTGCTTCTTCGATATTGCCCGAATTCGATGGCAAACCGGAAAACTTATCCAGTTTTTTGGATGCCCTTGACATTCTGGAGCAAATCAAGGAAACGCATGAGGCTGTCGCAGTATCCATGATAAAGACAAAACTTAAAGGCACAGCCAGAAATTTCGTAGGTGCTGAAGCCACCATACAGGAAATTAAACAAACATTAAAGATCAAAATAAAGGGTGAGTCAGTAGAAGTTTTAACTGCAAAACTCTTAAATATCCAACAGCGTAGTAAAACTGCAAATCAGTACACTGCCGAAATTGAAAAGCTCACAAAATCATTGGAAGGAGCATACATATCTGACGGTCTAACAACAGACCTCGCAACTAAGTATGCTACACAAACAGCTGTCAAAGCTATGTGTAAAAACTGCTCCAATGACAAAGTAAAGACAATTATGCAAGCTGGAACGTTCACCACGATGAATGAAGCAGTGTCAAAATTTACCAACAGTTGCACTGAAATAACGGGTAACCCTAACTCGTTACTTCATATACGCCAACAAAATTATTTTCGCGGTAATTACCGTAGAGGCTATCAACCTAACAATTATAGAAATAACCAGCGGCGTACATACCCTACAAGATATAATAATTCAAATAATAATAATAATCGATCAAATTATCAAAGATCGAGGCGTAACTTCGGATCCCGAGGTTCGAACCGTAATAATACAGCAACAGTGCGAAATGTTAATCAACAGGAAAACCAACAGACTCCACCTCAATAAACAAAAAGTTATATGTTTTCAATTTACACCTAAATAGTTATATATCCTCTAAAACAACTCTAAATAACGCAATTTCAACCCTCCTGATCGATACAGGAGCAGATATCTCAATAATAAAAAAGGGTCAAATTGACAATAATGTCACAATTAATTATTCACAAAAAACTGATTTAAAGGGCATTGGTCAAGGTTTAACAAGCACTATTGGAACAGTCAAGGCAGATTTAAAGGATGATTACTTACTAATAGCACATAAATTTCACATAGTTGAAGATAATTTTCCAATTCCCTGCGATGGAATTTTGGGACTGGATTTTATTAAAAAATATAATTTTATTTTAGATTACAGTAAAAATGGGGACAGCCTAATACTACGTCCATATGATTTTCCTGAAAATATTATAATAGAAATGACAAACAGACCATCTGTTAATTGCATAACAATACCTGCAAGGTCGGAAGTAATCCGACAAGTCCATATTGAAAATAATAATTCTGATTTATTAATACCTCATCAAAAATTAGCTGATGGCATTTTTATTGCAAACACCTTAGTAAATTCACAACAAACTTTCATTAGAGTCATTAATACAACAGATAAAAATGCAACCATTCAAAATTTTAATATCAACACAGAAAATTTAAATGATTATGCAATAATAAAAAATAAATTAGAACCAATAGAAAATAGTAAGGAAAAATTAAAAAGATTAAATAAAAATTTCCCACCTTTCGCTAGTAAATTACTTAACACATTATGCTCCGAATTTATTGATATATTTTCATTAGATACCGAACCAATTACTGCTAATAACTTTTATAAACAAAAATTACAGATGAAAGATAGCACACCTATTTACATTAAAAATTATAGATTACCTCAAGCTCAAAAAGGGGAAATTAACAAGCAAATTAATAAATTAATTGAAGATGACATAATAGAGCCGTCTATGTCAGAATATAATAGCCCAATTCTCCTGGTACCGAAAAAACCGTTACCAGGGAAAAATGATAAAAGATGGAGATTAGTAGTCGATTACCGACAAGTAAACAAAAAATTAACTGCAGATAAATTTCCATTACCAAGAATTGATGATATCCTAGATCAATTGGGTAGAGCTAAATATTTTTCATGCCTAGACTTAATGTCTGGCTTTCATCAAATTGAATTACATAAAGACTCTAGGGACATCACATCGTTTACGGCAGAGGATGGCACATATCGTTTTAAAAGATTACCATATGGTTTGAAAGTGGCCCCTAACTCATTTCAAAGAATGATGACACTAGCATTTGCAGGCCTTAAGCCATCTCAAGCTTTTCTATATATGGATGACTTAGTAGTATTAGTATGCTCCGAAAAACATATGATTACAAATTTGAGAGATGTATTTTCTACTTGCAGAAAATATAATTTAAAATTACATCCGGATAAATGTTTATTTTTTAAGGAAGTTACTTATCTTGGACATAAATGCACAAATAAAGGAATTTTACCTGATCCAAGTAAATATGAGACTGTTCTAAATTATCCAATACCCAAAAGTGCTGATGAAGTTAAGCGATTTGTCGCATTTTGTAACTATTACCGAAGATTTGTTCCCAATTTTGCAGCTCATTCTAGAGTTTTAACGAGATTGTGTAAAAAGAATGTTTCTTTTGAGTGGACAGAGGAATGTCAAAAAGCTTTTGTCTATTTGAGGGAGGCATTGGTACACCCAAATATTTTGCAATATCCAGATTTCGATAAAGAATTTTGTATAACAACAGATGCCAGTGGATTTGCCTGCGGAGCAGTTCTTAGTCAAGAATATGAAGGCAAACAATTACCAATTGCCTATGCGTCAAGAGCATTCACAAAAGGTGAAAGCAATAAAGCCACAATTGAAAAAGAGTTGGCAGCAATCCATTGGGCTATAACTTATTTTAGACCATATGTTTATGGCCGAAAATTTTTGATTAAAACAGACCATCGCCCCTTAACATATTTATTTTCGATGAAAAACCCTTCATCAAAATTAACTAGAGTTCGACTGGAATTAGAGGAATATGACTTTGAGGTGGAGTACATAGCTGGAAAAGAAAACTATGTCGCGGATGCGCTTTCACGCATCAATATAAATGATTTAAAGGAAATGTCAATAAAAACATGTCAAATAACGAGGGTTACGACTAGATCGGAAACCAATAAAAATTCTAATAATAAAAATTCTAATAATAAAAATTCTAATAATAAAAATTCCAATAATAAAAACATCAACAAAAAACGTCACGAAGAGAACATTAAAATATATGAAGCGCTTAATAAATATGAAGTAAAAAAGCTAGCTCAGCTCATTTTCGACCCCCCGAAACTGCAGTTCAAAAAGGGAAAGAAAATTTGTAGCAAAATAGACATTAATGATTTAATTGTTGAGGCGAAGATTGATTCAGGTCAATCCTTTGCCAGGCTTTCAAATGAAGCCGGCAATTCATCTATTAATGATAATTCAATTGTTGAGGCGAAGATTGATTTAGGTCAATTCTTTGCCAGGCTAATGAAAGAGGCCGACAATTTGAAAATAAATAAAATACAGTTGTCCTTAGGAGACAAATTGTTTAAAAATAATTATACTCGAGTAGATAAATTTAAAGAAGTTGGTACCAAGGTTCTCAAAAACTTAACTATTGCATTAACTCCGGAGGTTGTGCACGTGACAGATAAGGAAGTAATTAAAAAGATATTACAAAAATATCACGATGATCCTGTTAATGGTGGCCACCAAGGAATCAATCGCACAACAAATAAAATAAAACAGAAATATTATTGGAAAAACATGAAAAATGACATAAGAATTCATATCAAAAAGTGCATTGAATGCAGTAAAAACAAAGTAAATAAAAACTTGAAAGAACCAATGATAATAACTGAAACGCCCACGAAAGCGTTTGATACAGTACAAATTGATACAATTGGTCCATTGCCACAATCGGTAAAAGGAAATGAATATGCGGTAACTATTGTATGTGACCTTACTAAATATCTGATCGCAATTCCAATTGCGAGTAAGCACGCAAAAACAGTTGCCAAAGCAATTTTTGAAAATTTTATTTTGATTTATGGTTGTATGAAAACAATCATAACAGATATGGGAACCGAATACAAAAACAGCGTATTTGAAGAATTGTGTAACCTTTTGAAAATTGAACACAGAACTTCTACCCCATATCACCATCAGACTTTGGGCACGGTTGAGCGTCGCCACAGAACTTTTAATGAATATATCCGTTCTTATATTTCCCCTAACAGAGATGATTGGGATGAGTATATAAAATATTTTGCATATTGTTATAATACAACACCATCTACGGTTCATGGTTATTGCCCATTCGAGTTAGTTTTTGGAAAAATACCCTTGACATACGAATTTTTGCAAGAAAATACAATTAGCCCAGTTTATAATTATGAGGCTTATGAAAAAGAAATTAAATTTAGATTACAATTAGCGCAACAAAGAGCTAATAAATTAGTTAAAGAAAGTAAAGAAAAACAAAAAATTCATTACGATAAAAATCTTCAATTTAAGGAAATTAAAATAGGAGATTTAGTGTTAGTTAAGAATGAAGCGAACATAAGTTAGACAATAAGTATAAAGGGCCCTACAAAGTAATAAATATAGATAGAAACAATAATTATACTTTAATCCTCTATAATATAGAAAATGTAGATTTAAATAATCAGTTAAATGATAAAACTAAGAAAATTATAATTCATAAAAATAGACTTAAGCTATTTGAGTAAGTCAATTCATTTTTACCAACAGGTTATCATAACCTCTAACGAGATTTTTAGCCGAGCTTCTCTTTCCAACTTGTGGTGTGTTGCTTTTGAGTTTTCCTACAAGTTGGCGGGACCTACAGTTTTTTGCCGACTCCGAACGGCACTTGCAAAGCAAATGAATTTTTTGCTGAGAAGCTTCTCATGGCAGAAATACACCCGGAGAGTTTGCCAAACTACTGCCGAGGGGCGACCCCGTTTAGAAAAATTCTAATTTTTGATGTTACTTTTGTCGGGCATCGAACCGCCACGACTTGGTGTAGAAGGCCGAACACTTAACCGCTACACCACGGCGGCCGCCAATTCATTTTTACAACAACCGTTAAATTTCATATGTCATAAATTCCACTAATCCATAAATTATTCACTTTAAGTTTTACGATTGTAAGAATTAATTGTACACAAAATAGTTCTAAGTCATAAATATCATAAGCAAAAAGCCGACTTTTATCAAAGGAAAATCTAAATACGAAACCAAAAGTATCATATTAATAAACAAACAACTAGAAACATTTAAAAATATGAGATTATTGTTCAACCACTTGAAATAAATAAACAAACCTAAAAACATAGCAACACAAGAAAAATTTTGTAAACTAACAACAAACAATAAAAATGTTAAGAGTATCAAATGAAACTCATGCTCATAATATTTGCGGAAATGTACAAAAGAAAGAAAATAAACCACTTAAATATGTCACAGCTCTAAAATCGTTCATATGTATTCACGATTTTTTTTTAGGATGGGTGGTGTAGTATGTCAGAGCAACTCACTAACAACAACAAAGTCACAAGCTGACTTCTAAGCGGCTAGCTGTGGATTTGATAAACATTCTGCAACGTAAACATTTTCACACGCTAAGTATATTTGCAGCACAAGTCATGGAGTTTTATCAATTGTATACGCTGGCTCTATATATGTAGATATGTGCGGCAGCACTGCCAGCGTCTCCATGCTTAGTGTACGTACATATGTGTGTGACTGCATTACTCGCAGTCCCACGTTAGATATGTTAGTATGAGTGATTGCACTGACATATGCCTTGAGTAAGGTACCGAGCTATGCACATATGAATGCATGTGCATGTGGGCAAGTGTGTGCCTTGCTTAGGTTTAGTTTGTAAGACATAGATGTAAATATGTATCTAGTAAATAAGAATATTTACGTCAGTGTTAGAGTTAAGAATTACTATAAATAGGCTAAGTTTTTACTAAATAAAGATTCAATTCATTCATGTCAATCGACTCGTTTACGGCATTTCACCTTCTTACTCTTCTTTGGTGAGAACTTGTTGAACTTGGTTAGAATGTTTTCTTCGAACGAAGTTGATACTGCTTGTTTTTTATTGAGTTTATCTGCCGGGTATGTTATTATATTTATGAACAAGGTTTGTTGTCCATCTTTTTGGTGAATATTAGCCACTTGGATATATACGTATCCTATTATTTTCGTTATATTGTTGACAAATTTTATTAATATTGTCAATTGCTTGACAACCAGTTCTCTTTTAGTTTTAATTGTCTTCTTTATGTATTCGTATTTGTTTTCGATTAATTCGAAACATTTTTCTAACGATTCTTCCCATTTGTCTTTTAACTGGGGATAATTAGGTGGCAGTTGGCTTTTTGTATTGCTCTTGCCCTTTCTATAACGATTAGTGCCTTCGGCATAGCACGAGTTAATCTTTAGTTCAACCGAAAGGGAGATGAGAAATAGATAAATCTCAATCTTTAACGTACTTTCACCCATTGTGGTACGATTTTTCTTTATCTTGTATTTTTTTTTTTTTTTTTTTTTTATTCAAATTTTTTCTACCAAATTTAAAATTTTCTTAAATAAGGTGAAAATTGGCTTATTTACATTATTAGTTTCTTTATTTAATTTTGCTTGTTATTATTATTTGTGTTTCCTTTTTAAAAAAGTTTTTGATGTTGTCTTTTGCTTAGATGCGTTGTTGTACATTGTTCAATTGTCTCAATTTGTTCTTTATATAATTTTTTATTAGAATTGTTATTGTGACAATTAAGAATGAACTTACGCATATAAAAATTACCAACCATTTATCAGAGATTTCTTCTTTATCTTCTATAATTGGGTGTGTTTCAAATTTGGCAATTTTATTTTCGTTAGTTTTATCTTCAGAGGTTTCTTTCCCTACCTCATATCCTGCTATAGCTACTAAAATACCGTTCAATGCGGTTTTCCACCATGCCATTTTAAAATTTAATAATAAAATTTTTCGAATTCAAATTTTTATATTTTTATTTATTTATTCATAAAGTTGCGTTAAATTTACAGTTTGTTTTTTTTTTTTTTTTTAATTCCTCAGGGTGTATTTTTCTTATCATTCTACTTACTTCTTCTACTAATGTGGAAGGATATAATAAATCTTCCATTGTAGGTTCTCTACCCATTCCTAAATATCCAAAATTTCCTTAAGCAATTTAAATTATGTCTGTTACTTCCCTTATCTCGTTATCTTGATTTACGAGCAATGTCTGCGTTTTCACGCTCTAAGTTATCCGCAATTCTGTTTATTGCGTCGTAATCAAGATCATCGGGCAATACACTATCCATAAGAAGAAAATTTATTTAAAATAATTAAATTTGAAAAAGCATTTAAATTTACTCAATTTTTTTTTTTTATTATTATTGATGTCTTAACAGTTTTATTTTTTCTTGAATTTTTAATCTTTCATCAGAGTTAGTGGCAAAGTTAAATTGTTGATGCAATTTAGCTAACTCTATTCTTCTTTTTACTTTTCTGCCTGCCCTTTTTCGTTTATGTACAATGTTTGGGGCAGGGGTTTTAGGAATTTTTTCCGTTTTATTTATTTTATTCCTTTTCCGATACTCTTCAATAGTAATCGGTTTAGGGCCAATTTTTTCGGATTTGCGACTCTCGAGGATCTGATTTGAACCTTTAATAAATGTGTCTATACACTTTTGAAAAAGTTTATCAATTTCTTCTTGAAATATTTTATCAGACTCCTCTTGAGTCGAAATCTTTTGCATTATATTTCGTAAAAATTCGGTTATATAAACAAAATTTTCAATATTTAATTTTTAAACTTTTACCCCTAAGCAAATTACTGCTATTTGGATTTCTAAAAAACTTATTTGTTTAATTACATATATATATACTTAAAGCTATGCCGCCATCATTTTGCTGCCAGTCCTTAATATTCCACCCTTTTTATGTACGCACACGACTGCCACGAACCTGGCTCAATTCCATCTGTTATGTCTTCACCACCTTTATCTTCAGTGCCTTTACCATACCATGTTACCTCAATACATTCAGTGCGTTTCGAGCCAAATACCACCACGTTTTTCTTCAGTGCATTTACCATACCACGTTACTTCAATACATTCAGTGCGTTTCGAGCCAAATACCACCACGTTTTTCTTCAGTGCATTTACCATACCACGTTACTTCAATACATTCAGTGCGTTTCAAGCCAAATACCACCACGTTTTTCTTCAGTTATTGTCAAATGTCCGTCACCATTGCTACCATCGCTAGCGCCACGCCAAAACAATCCAATTTATTGCCAAACAAATAACTTGTACAAATTTTGTAAGTTTGCTCGATCCTTATAACGACCGCGAATATCTGAAACTTTTTGATGATTTCGCGTGTTGCTTTATAACATTTTTTTTTATTTTACTTGGCTGGCGGTTTCGCCTTTTAAAGCCAAAGTGTATATTATTTTAGAGGCCTGGCGGGATCGCCATATAGCCAAGTTTTATTTAATTTAGAGGCCTGGCGGGATCGCCATATAGCCACGATCAATTAAAAGGTTGGAAGTTCGATCAGTGAATGGATTTCTTTATTGACTTAACTTTCTTTTATACAAAATTCTTACACTAATACTTACAAACTATTTACAGTATACAATAAATGTGTCGGTATGACAGTCGTATTGGCCAACTGGCGAACTGGCGTTGTGACTCAGTTAGGCATTGCGACTGTCTTTGGCGGTGTCTTTGACCATTTGCACATGACAATTAAACGAAAAAGGGCGGTGTGTTTATGTAATACTACACAACCTGGAAAGAACACTGCGAAAATAATAAAGATCTTCCTACGGCAGTGCGGCTCCAAAAAGCCCTGGCCATAGCAACGTCATTGGTACTCTGAAGAACTCAGATGGGAGCTACATGAAGCAGCCGGAAGACACATGTAAACTTTTGCTTGCTACTCACGTCCCGGACTATATCCAGGCTATCAACACTCACGTCCCGTATTAGATAACTTTCCAACAATTAGTCGTATAGAAAAGGGCCTGGCGACAAAGCTAACCAATGTTAAGAAGGTCCAATGGGCTTTATCGATTTTCAGTCCTTTCAAATCTCCAGGACCGGATGGGGTCTATCCTTGTCTGTTGCTGTTAGGATATATTCCCAACAGGTGGGCAGAGGTCAAGGTTGTATTTATACGGAAAGCAAGGAAACCGGAAAATCTGCCATCGTCATATCGACCAATAAGTCTCAGTTTCTTTCCCCTAAAGGGAATGGAGACAATTTTAGATCAGCACATTATGGAAGTAAATTTAAAGAAACACCCTCTGTGTAAACACCAATTTGCCTATCAACCCGGAAAATCCACTGAGACTGCTATTCATTGCCTTACTGAAAAAATTTAAATAGAGACTAAAACATAGCCCTGTGTGCATTCATCGATATATCAGGCGCTTTTGATAATACGAAGTATCAGGCCATTGAGGAAGCCACGATTAGCAAGGACGTAAGCCCAATGATCACTCGCTGGGTCCTGGCCATGCTAAAGCAAAGAAAAATCAGCTTTGAGATAGGAGGGAGTGCTGCCTCAATCGTGGCCACAAGAGGATGCTTCAGGGAGGTGTACTTTCTCCTCTACTGTGGACCCTAGTCATAGACGAACTTCTTCATATTTTGAAGGACAATGGCCTTGACGTGCAGGGATAAGCGAATGACTTAGTAGTCTGCGTAACAGGAATGCATGAAGGAACATTATCCGATCGCATGCAACAAGCCCTGCGCATCATTGAAAGATGGTGTGCTAACAAAGGGTTATCTATCAATACGGTGACCATACATTTTTTTTTTTAAACAGAACTCTTTTTACTTAAGGCTTGGTATTGCCTTCACGTGAAAATTTCGCTACCCGGCTATAAACTATTTGGGGTTACACTCTCAATAGTTGGAATAAAAAAGTGTTTTTCATGGCGTAATCATCTCTTTGCAGTAAAAAATGTTGCCAACGTCTTAGAAACATTGAAATTGCAATCTCAAATAATTTCAACCAAAGTGCATCAAGTGAAAGTTATTTTTTAAGTATATTTTTCCTTCTTGTGAATAGTATTTCTTGATGGTGAGGGACATTTCCTTGTTAAATTAAAACCTACCATAACCACGGTTGCCGCTTTGGCCGAAATGTACCATTTTTGGTATGAATTTTTTTCCGGGTACGGAACTTCCAAATTTGGTACGTTTTTGCATTTTAACGTACACAATTTTTGATTTCGCTGAAGCACTTGACCGCGTCAAACATAAACTAAATTATTTTTAAAATATTTTGAAAGATTTAAAATTTTTCATAAAGTTTTGAAGTTATTGAGCAAACTAACTTTAAAGAGCTACTCATTACATTTGTTAAAAAAGGTTACCGGCGCAAAAAGCAGAACAAAAACAGAACATTTGCTTAAAAACAGAACATTTCTGTGATTTTCCTTAGAAAAAAAAAATACGCAGAACAAGCTCCTTAAAAACAGAACTGTTCTGCCAAAAACAGAACGGATGGTCACCGTATCTATCAACCCAAATAAAACAGTCTTGGCGCCTTTCACGGTGACATGTCACAGTCCCAAGTGGCAAAATCCCAAGTAAAAAAGTTGGGATTATGACACTGCAGTGTTATAATCCCAAGTAAAATGAGAAGTGACCCCAGGCTCCAAGAGAGAGAAATACCTAAGATATGATTTATTGCTCTTTCAAAAATGTAGCTTAGAAACAGCCCAAGTCGAAAATTTGGAATAAAAAATTCTGCGATTTTTAATTCCAAATTTTCATTTTTTAATATGATTTTAAAATATTTTTGCCAAATTATTTAAAAAAGCGCCGCTGGCGAAAATTTGGAATAAAAAATCGCGCGATTTTTAATTCCAATTTTTCATTTTTTACTATGATTTTAAAATATTTTTCCAAAAATATTTGGTATTTTTTTTCCTTTAGCTCCCAACTACTAATAAATTAACTAAAATTATGGGAGAGAGCTCAAAAAATGGGGTTCGGCCTCAGGATCACGAATCCGGAAGCGCTTTTTTAATTTTTTGTTTTAGTGAAAAGTTATGGTCAAAAAACCGAAAAATGACCCGGGTTCGATACCAAAATTTTGGCGGAATCCATGGTATTTGAAAGAGTACACACTCTGCCAAGCCAACGAAAGATGGCTGCAAACTCCAGGATGCCGGATATCCAAAGAAACCTGGCCGAAGTGGGATCATAAAAGATCAAGACAAATTTATGCCCTAAGGAGAAGAGAAATCTCCATATTAATAGGCGTATTAACTGGGCACTGCCATATTGGTAGGCACGCAGAAAGACTAGGTGTGCCCTACCGACGATGCTGTAGGAGTTGCAAGGATGATGAGGAGGAGGAAACGGTGGAGCGCCTCATCTGCAACTGCCCGGCTTTAAGTGGCGCGAGAATGCGCCTTTTGGGAGTTCCCTTCCTGGTTAGCCTACGCCAGGTCACGGAGCTGGACATAAAGGACTTGATGGCCTTCATCAAGTGATCTAAATGGTTCGAGGAGGAGTAACGGTGTCGGTTTAGGAACGACAGTCCCGGGATTCTGCTATGTGGAGAATCCCGATAATACCGGGATTTTCCATATGGCAGGGTCCCGGAAATGACTTTCCTAGTGTTGGTGGTATCACAATGGTCCTTTTAATACTGGCCTAGGTGTGCCTCTGCGGCAGCCACTTGAACCTAACCTAACCGAAGTGCACAGTAAAATATTGAAGTTTACTTTTAATACCAGTCGCTATTGAAATTAAGCCTTTTTGGAATTAAATTTGAGTTTTAATACTAAATAGTAATAATTTAAGACTCTGAAAAATTTTTAATTCCAAATAGTTTTAAAATAATACTAAAGCGCTCTCTATATAGCACTCCCTCTCATTATAATGTTTTAAGTACTTTTGGTTTAAAAGCAAAGCCGGAAAAGTATTAAATTAATTACTTTTTAGCATTCAATTAAGTCCGGTGGTTTGTTGTTCAGGGCACGCGGTTCGTGGCTATAGCGATATATCATTTAGAACAAAGCTGCAATTAGACGCTGGCAAGCATAAGCACTCGATGGTCGATGGCTTGATAGTAGACATCTCCGTTCAGCATTCAATAAATTGTGAGTTCGACTCCCGGTGGAGGCAATATAATAAAACTGTGCAAATTTTTTTTTTTTTTTTTGCCTGAGAGAATCTTCGGAATTCTCTCTCTCAATTAGACCGAACATGGTATTAATTTAATACTTTAAGGCGTTCAAATATATAAACACCAAAATGGTTTTAAAGTTAGACTTTTATGTCCTGATTTTCTAAATCACGGTGACTAGACGCGACGCGGTCACTCACGTTCACCATCACCCTCAAGTTCGTAATTTATAAGCACGTAAGTTTTCGCGCTCATCCAGTTACGTTATCACGGCGCAGTTACTGCGTTTGACAGGTCGGCGTTCGCGGTAGTTGGCAATTCCGCAAGCGAACACAAACAAATATGTAAACAAGCCACAAAATAAAATAAAATGTTTTAGTGCTCTTGCCTTATTTTTATTGTTGAATTATGATAAAAAAGCAAGAAATTAAAAAATTTTGTGAAAAGAGTGTTATAGTGAGGGTTTGTTTGTGTTTGAGTGTTTGTTTTTCTGCATTTGTGACTGTTTATTCGCTTCGTTTTCGTTGAAGTTGGAAACCTTCAGCATCTCAGCAGCTACCAAGTGCCAAACTGAGAGACATTATTTTTATGTGAAATATGTATGTTTATATTTGCAAACAAGTTTGCAAATTGTTGTATGTAATATAAGAGTGTTATGTGATAGATGGTTTAGGACCGCGGTTAAATAAATCTCCGCATTGGACTTAAAATTTTTGTAGAGAGCTTAGGTTCCCCATCAGAAAAATTGTTTTCCTTTAGGGGTCAACTGCTAATAAATTAGCTAAAATTATGGGAGATAGCTCAAAAAACGGGGTTTGGCCTCATGATCACGAATCGAAAAATGACCCGGGTCCGATACCAAAATTGGGGCGGAATCCGTGGTATTTATGTGCGAAACACCTTTCTGAGTTGGCGGCCTTCGGCCGCGCTTATAAAAATAACCCTGGGCTACGCCATCCCAAGTCCGGGGGTTGCCTGAACCGTGGCTGGGGCCACGGTATGCATTTTTTGCACGTTTTTAGGTACAGCCTAATAAAATTGCAACAACCACATGAAAACTTGCAACTTTGATTGCGAATATCTCTTCAGAGAAGCAAAATATTAAAAAAGCGCTTCCGGATTCGTGATCCTGAGGCCAAACCCCGTCTTTTGAGCTATCTCCCATAATTTTAACTAATTTATTAGCAGTTGACCCCTAAAGGAAACAAATGCCGAAAAATTACTTAAAACGTTTTAAGTTTTTTGTATTTTTTTTCGAAAACGGTAAGTTTTTTCTAAAAATTACCTAAGACAAAGTTGTATACCTTGAATTTCCCTATAAGTCTCCAGTAATGAAATAACGCGATTGTGAAATTAGCTCTACATATTATATACGCATTCCATATATGCCATGTATAGACTTTTCAGGATTTTCCCCGAACACCTAGAGTGTGTTAAAACGATAATTTTTGTAGAGAATTTTCAGATCTAACCCTTTGTCTCGGGACATTTTTCGAAACAAGTAGCCCGTTTCTATAACCTTTCGTTATAATAACGATCGATTTGCTATCGCAAGGCTCGTATCGCTTTCGATATGAAAAATGTTTTTGTAACACACTCAATTCACCTTTTGATAAAATAGTGGTGAGTTTTTATCATATCGATGGAATAAACGAAATGGAACATAGCATCTATCATTAATAGCAAAAAAGTATAAGTAACAAAGTATAACAAACAAAGTGCAGTGAATTTCCAAATTGTTAATAATTAAGGTAATTGTGTACTTTAGCTGTCAACTGCTAAATAATTAGCTATAATTATGGAAGGAGGCTCAAAAGACGGGGTTTGGCCTCAGTATCACGAATGCGGAACCGCTTTTTTAATATTTTGCTTTTCTGAAGAGATATTTGGAAACAATGTGGTTGTTGTAATTTTTTAGGCTGTACCTAAAAATGTGCGAGAGAATGCGTACCGTGGCACGTTGCCACGGTTCAGGCAACCACCCGGACTTGAGATGGTGTAGCCCAGGGTTATCTATAATAAGCGCGGCCGAAGGCCGCCAACTCAGAAAGGTGTTCTGTACATAAATACCATGGATTCCGCCCCGATTTTGTTATCAAACCCGTGTCAATTTTTGGTTTTTTGGCCATGACTTTTCAATGAAACAAAAAATTAAAAATCGATTCTGGATCCTGAGGCCAAACCCCGTCTTTTGAGCCCTTCTTCATAATTTTAGCTATTTTATTAGCAGTTGACAGCTAAACTAGACAATTCTCCTTTTTCGGTTTTTTGACGATAACTTTTCACAAAAACAAAATATTAAAAGAGCGCTTCCGGATTCGTAATCCTGAGGCCAAACCCCATCTTTTGAGCTATCACATAATTTTAGCTAATTTATTAGCAGTTGATCCCTAAAGGAAACAAATACCTTTTTGGCCTTCATTAGCTCCAAAATTTTTACTTTTTGGTTTTTTTGTAATTTTTGCACTCCTGCTTTTTTTCTATAAAATAAAAAATTAATTAGAAAACAAAAAATCTAAATTAGTTACCAACGAACTTCACTCATTTTCGTTTTAACTTATAATATCACGACCTCCGGAGCTAGTGATATGAATCACGCAAGAAATATCGAAAATACATACTCACCGCTCCTACAGAAATACTACCTTGCGATAACCATGAACGAATAAGGCATAACGATTTGGATATTAGGGCATGTACCGGGAATGTCCGGACCCTTTCAATGGACGGTACCGCTGCCCGACTGGTTGATGTCCTCGTAGGCGCAAAGGCCGACATCACCGCCCTGCAGGAAATGCGATGGACGGGGCAAGGAAAGACGACCATCGGTCCTTGTGGCGTATACTACAGTGGCCAGACACGCGGCAAAGCGCGTGGTGTAGGATTCGTGGTGGGAAAGAGACTTCGCCGCCAAGTATTAGCGTTCACTCCTGTGAACGAGCGTCTCGCTGCGATCCGCATCAAGGCGAGGTTTTTCAACATAACATTTATCTGCGCCTATGCGCCGACTGAGGAGACGGACGACGCAGAGAAGGACTCCTTCTACGATAAACTTGAACAGACTTATGATCGCTGCCCACAGCATGATATCAAAATCGTGCTCGGCGACTTTAATGCCAAGGTGGGCAAGGAAGGAGTCTTTGGTCCCACAGTTGGAAAATTCAGTCTCCACGATATAACATCCCCCAACGGCACTAGGTTGATTGACTTCGCCGCTGCTCTCAATATGGTCATCAGTAGTACCAGGTTCCAGCATAAGCGAATACACCAAGCCACATGGCTGTCCCCTGATCAAAGAACTAGAAACCAGATTGATCATGTCTTGATTGACGGCAGACATAGCTCCACCGTTCTGGACGTGCGTACACTGCGTGGTCCCAATATTGACTCTGACCATTATCTTGTCGCAGCCAAGATACGCACACGCCTCTGTGCAACGAAGAAAGTGCGCACAGTAATGGAAGGAAAGTTTGACGTCGAGAAGCTGCGCATGACACAGACAGCTGATAATTTCACAACTCGACTCTCACATCTGCTAGCAGAGGGCAATCCTCGACCTAACGATGTAACCGAGCAATGGAAGCATATCTCTCACTCATTGCTTACCGCCGCTGAGGCCACTATAGGGTTCCAGCGAGCCCGCAAGAACAACTGGTACGATGAGGAATGCAAAACTGCCTCGAAAAAAAGGACGCTGCCTACAAGGAGACGTTGCGAACGGGCGCAACCCGCAGTGTATGGCAACAATATCGTGAGGCAAAGAAGGAAGAGAGACGCCTTTTCAGAAAAAAGATGACGGAAGGTTTTAAGACCGGGGCAAGCTCCTGTAAGGACAATAATGGCGACCTGGTAACCGACGTACAAAGCGTACTTAAATTATGGAGGGAGCACTTCTCCTCACTGCTAAATTGCGAGGGAGACGTCGAACCCGATACCCCAATCCCTGACGATGGAAAAGTCGTCCCACCACCTGACTATGATGAAGTGAGGATAGCTATATCCCGGCTCAAAAACAACAAAGCGCCTGGAAAAGACGGACTACCCGCCGAGCTGTTCAAATGCGGAGGCGAAGAGCTGGTAAAAAGCATGCATCAGCTCTTATGCAGAATATGGTCAGACGAATGCATGCCTCCGGATTGGAATTTAAGTGTGCTTTGCCCAATCCACAAGAAAGGCGATCCCGCTAACCGCACCAACTACCGCGGAATTAGTCTTCTTAATATCGCATATAAGGTTCTTTCTAGCGTGTTGTGTGAAAGGCTGAAGCCCATCGTAGACAAACTGATTGGACCTTATCAGTGTGGCTTTAGACCTGGTAAGTCTACCATCGACCAGATTTTCACGATACGCCAAATCCTGGAGAAGACCCATGATAAGAGAATCGACACTCACCATCTCTTTGTCGATTTTAAAGCCGCTTTTGACAGCGTAAAAAGGAGTTGCCTGTATGCCGCCATGTCTGAATTTGACTTCCCTGCAAAGCTTATACGGCTTTGTCAAATGACGTTGAGCAATACCAACAGCTCCGTCAGAATCGGGAAGGACCTCTCTGAGCCATTTGAAACCAAACGAGGCTTCAGACAGGGCGACTCCCTTTCGTGCGATTTCTTCAATCTGATGCTGAAGAAGATAATTCGAGCAGCAGAGCTAAACGGCAATGGTACAATCTTTTACAAGAGCGTGCAATTGCTGGCGTATGCCGATGATATTGATATCATTGGCCTTAAAAACCGCGCCGTAAGCGCTGCCTTCTCTGGACTGGATAAGGAAGCGAAAAAAGTGGGTCTTGCCGTGAACGAGGACAAGACGAAGTATTTGCTGTTATCAAAGAAAGAATCGGCGCACCTGCGCCTTGGCAGCCATGTCACTGTTGATAGTTACAAATTTGAAACTGTGAGGGACTTCGTCTATTTGGGAACCAGTATCAACACCGAAAATAATATCAGTCTAGAAATCCAGCGGAGAATCACTCTTGCCAACAAGTGCTACTTTGGACTGAGTAGGCAATTGAGAAGTAAAGTCCTCTCTCGAAGAACAAAGATCAAGCTCTATAAGTCTCTCATCATACCTGTCCTGATGTATGGCTCAGATTCATGGACAATGTCAAGAGAAGATGAGATGGCCCTTGGAGTATTTGAGAGAAAAGTTCTCCGGAAGATTTATGGTCCTTCCCGTGATGCCAACGGCGAGTATAGAAGGAAATTTAACGATGAGCTGTACGAGCTCTACGCAGATCTGACCATAGTCCAGCGAATTAAAGCCCAAAGACTCCGCTGGCTGGGCCATGTTATGCGAATGGACAAAGAAGCTCCTGCACAGAAGGTTTTCCTATCGTCGCCTGAATTCGACAGCAGAGGAAGGGGGAGGCCTCGACTGAGATGGAAACAACAGGTGGAGCATGATTTGAACTCCCTTGGGGTTTCCAATTGGCGTCCGTTATCGCTAAAAAGGAATGACTGGCGTGCTTTGATACGAAACGGCCAAAATCGCTTAGGCGGTTAAGCGCCAATAAATGATGATGATGACGGTTGTATTTTGCGATATAATTCAGAAACGGGCTAAAGGTGAGCCTAAGCTATCTACAAAAATTCAGCTCTGTCGTAATTTTGGTGTTTTTCACAAATATACGCTTAATTATCATCAAATTATCCATGCCTCAAATTGTTTTCTTTTTTTTTGTTAATTTTTCTTTAAATTGCCTAAAATATATCAGAAATAAATAAAGTGAATCCAGCAAACGCGGCCCAAAAGCAAGTGTTTAAATTGACAGCTAAAATGACTGTTCGCGTCAGTTCGCGTTCTTATATGTTACCAAAAAACGTAAGAAACGTACTCATATTCACCCACAATCACTGACAGTCACGAAGTGATTTATAAACTACGAATGGGGTTTCACTTGGGTGAACGTGACTCTTCGAATCGCGTTTCGTTTTATAAAATCAGACCATTATTTTCACTGTATATGTAGCTGCAAAATAGGTCTGAATTTTTATAACATTTTTCCAATATAATACCACTGTACGACAAAATCCACTTTTTTGTGGGTATTGGACTAAATCAAATTTTTTTAGAGATTAAGAGATAAGTATTTTTACTTAATGGCGTTCCCTGAATTTCGAAGTTAGCCTCAAAAAATTAGTTACGGGCTTTCGAAGTTGGACCCTTCCAAGATTTGGTTTTCTAATTGTTTTGTGAAAAAAATTGAAAAAGGTTAAATGTGGGCGTGGCCTTCTAGCTCCTCTTACTTGATTGGTGCACTTTATTTTTATTTGAAAGTGTATTTTTTTAATTTCTTAAACAAAACAATTAGTGTTGAGTTCAAATTTGCATATTCTTAAATGTAGTTAGTAAAGTTACGTAAGGGTTAACGCACCTGTGTTGGCAACGCAAGTGTTTGACATTTCGTTTTACACCTTTATTTTATTCATTATTAATTTTTGTACATCTTGCTGCTGATTCAACCGCTCGCCGTTTTTGCATATAATTCCTTTATATTATTTAAAGTTTTATTTGCACAAGTATTGTTAATCAAAGTGCAACCTAACTATCATATTTGGATAAACCGTATAATTTCAATTGGTAAGGTCAACCGCAATATATACAGTCCACACCCGCGCCTTTCACCAAGAAAGTATTCTGCCGCAACAATTAGAAAACCAAATTTTCGAAGGGTCCAATTTCGAACTTCGAAAGCCCGTAACTTAGTTTTGGAGGCTGACTTCGAAAAACTTAAAAAAGTTGGTTTGGTCCAATAACCAGCCGGCTGCTGTGCATTGTAATAAATATTATTAACGCTGTATGGATGAAATTTCTGCAATATAATTTTAAAAATATTACTACTTTTTCTAATAGAAAAAAATTAGAATGGAAACTAAATGAAAAGAATCGTCAAAATATATGATACGGGCCACTAAACACATTTAGGGTACTCACAGTTCCCTTTTAAATTTAGAAGGTTTTAAAATTACCACATTACCACTTTGGAACTGTGAGCACCTCTGCTGCGCTTCTTACATTGGCCTTTGCAAATACGGACACTTTTCAGCTGAAATTATAATAACATTTAAATTATTTAAATAGATTAGAAATTGTAAACAAAACTAACTTTTTTCTTTTTCTGCTTTTCTGAATTTATTTTTGAAAAGAAAGCAAAATGACAATTTTCAAATTTGCCACAAATTTGAACATAGGAATAAGCCCGGCAATATTGCCAGGAAGTGGTATCTTCGATTTGCAGGCAAAACAAAAACAAAACATTTTAAACCTTGTAAATTGTCAAAATATTGCCAGCTGGCAATATTAGAATGGCTGGTAATTTGGGACTGTGAGTACCCTAATTTTTCTTGGATCTCGTAAATTTTTTTCTATGCTATCATTCAGCTATATGTAGCTAAATTTCCCCTTTAGGAATTTGATACTGAGGTCAAAACGTGTCTTTTGTAACATTGCTCGACAATCTTCCATGAAAGCTTTCCAGAGTACCCTTTGGTAAAAGAAAATATGTTCCCATAAAAAGAAAAAAGTTTCATTTGACTTGAAAAAGGTTTCATTCAACCTGAAAATGTTATATACGGTTAACACATTGACTGTCAGGTCACATGTTTTCGCCCGACACCAAAATTTGTGAGGTATCTCACGAAATCTACAATTGACGTTGACATGCTTTTCTATAGTTTCTTAATGTTTTCCATAGTGATATAAACAAGGTGAAGTAATATGTCAATTGTCTCGCCCTAAATTCCTCTTTGTTCTGTCATTCGGCTATCTGAAAATTTCAAGACAATGTTGTCCCCAAATCAATGTTGCCTTTCTATCAAGGTGCTACTTTTATAAGATTTGTTAGTGTTGGATGGGGAATTTTTGTTAAATATTAAAAAAAATATGTGTATTGCAACATTTCGATATTCCTTGATTTTTTGACGTCATTTCGCTAAGAAAAATATCGTTTTTTTAAATTTCGCGTTTTGTTTTATGAATAATGCCGAAAGGAAGCTGCGCGTTGTGTAAAAAACATGGAAGGCAGAGGGTTTCAGCCTATTTAGTGATCCCGCGGACGATAATATGCTAAAATTGTGGTGTGAAAGCAGCGGGATCCCGCTTACACATAGCTCTAGAGTATGCGTTACGTGGTGACGTACAGGCTCAACCAAGACATTGTTGAAAACTTTTTTAGCGCAAAGGGGGTATATACGATCATCCAAGCCCGATTCATTTCAAGTATCGGCTCCGAAAATATTTATTAAGTGCGTTTTTACTTCTCAGTATGTTAAATTTATCCTTATATACATATGTCTGGCTTTTTAGCTCGAAATACTGAAATTTTGGAAAGGGGAAGGGGTAACGAAGAGCCAGATGATGATGAGTGGCTACAGTTGGGTGATTTTCCAATGAATAATGTGGTTAGCGAAGACCCTCTACATGAGGAGTCCTTAGAAGAACTTGTGCGAGGCTTTGGGGATGATGTGCGCAATGAGTTGGCAGAGGATGGTTTAGAGTATCTGGCGGGATACATTATACGAAGGCTGAACCTGACAGCGAATGAGTCAAGCGAAGTAACTTTCACAAGGATAGATGAGGTATCCCGAGGAGGCCTTAAAAAGCCATCAGCGTCAGAAGCAAAATAAATTTATTGGAACGTATATTCCAAAGGCGGCCGCCGTGGTGTAGCGGTTAAGTGTTCGGCCTTCTACACCAAGTCGTGGCGGTTCGATGCCCGGCAAAAGTAACATCAAAAATTATTAAGAAAAATAATTTTTCTAAACGGGGTCGCCCCTCGGCAGTAGTTTGGCAAACTCTCCGGGTGTATTTCTGCCATGAGAAGCTTCTCAGCAAAAAATTCATTTGCTTTGCAAGTGCCGTTCGGAGTCGGCAAAAAACTGTAGGTCCCGCCAACTTGTAGGAAAAACTCAAAAAGCAACACACCACAAGTTGGAAAGAGAAGCTCGGCTAAAAATCTCGTTAGAGGTTATGATAACCTGTTGGTATATCGCCGCCATTAGTTTTAATGGAGAATCGGTTTTCGGAAGCGCTAACTTTTCCGAAAAGCTGATTAACCTTAGCCGTGAAATCGAACTGCCAATAGAAGTAAAAAAACTTTTCTTCAGGTGTAGAATGCATACGCGAATCAAATATCTCAATAAGCGTTTAAAGTCCTAAAGGTATGTGTTCGCTTATTAAAAGCTGTACACAACAACAGAAAGTTAGACGCCTACGAATCTCTCTACATCACCAAAACCAAGAATGCTGACAACGGGAATATAAACTCCCCTCTTGTTTCTTTAATTTAATACTGACATATGTCCTGCAAGATACCCACAAAAATGTGTTGAATACTTGTGCTTTTACTTTTTAAAGTCCAGAAAATAAAGATGTCATAGGCTAATATTCAAATATTTCATTGTTTTACATGGCAAATAAATAAAAATGTTATTAAATTGTGTTGAATATGTATTTCAGCTGTGAAAGTTAATTTTTTTGGAATTTAGGATAGTTTTTTTTTATTTAAAAACAAAATCCTAAATTAAAAGATGTGTTCCCCCTTTTGGCCGAAAAGGTAAAAGCTATTGGTCGTTTTACCCGCCTTTCCCTCTTCAAAATACATCCGTACCATTTCAGATAGCATTGGTCTTCTATCTCTTTTTAATTACTTCATCTTGTTTTTATTTCACTATGATGTCTTTATTTTCTGGACTTTAAAAAGTAAGAGCACAAGTATTCAACACATTTTTGTGGGTATCTTGCAGGGTCTAGTACCAGAAACCGATAGTTAGTGACTGATTTATGAAGGAAGAAATTTAAACAAACATAAACTGTGTGAAAACTATTTATTTATTAAAATAGCCGAACCTAATGTTTGTAGTCTATCAATACTTAAAATATTTTCTTTTTTATTATTTTTTCTTCCTTTATTGACTACAAAATCAGTTTGTCAAATAAAAAACACTGAGTCACTAAAACATATATTTTTTATTTGGCACAGCAAATGCATTTCGGACATACCTGCTGCCCATCATCAGCGACGCGCTACTAAAATAAAGGAGTCAAGAATATAAACAAAAAACATAAGAAACAAATATTGGCGTAATTACAACAATTATAAAACAATGTAAATATGTACATATGTCAGTATTAAATTAAAGAAAAAAGAGGGGAGTTTATATTCCCCTTGTCAGCATTCATGGCATTCTTGGTTTTGGTGATGTAGAGAGATTCGTAGGCGTCTAACTTTCTGTTGTTGTGTACAGCTTTTAATAAGCGAACACTCTCTTCTACAGTGCAGATGCTGTGCTTTGTTGGGTTGTCGTCGTTTGCGCTGTGAATGTGCGCTGCTACTGCGGATCGATGAATTTGTTTGTTGTTAGCGTGGTTTACATGCTCTTTGAAGCGAACAGAGATTTGCCTTCTAGTTTGTCCAATATATTTTTCCTCATAGCCCATACAGCTGATTTGGTAAATGCCGCTTCGTTCAAGCGCGCTTAAAGGGTCAGTTACGTAAAGCTTTATTTTGACTTTGACAGAAAAGTTCAGTATACGTATTTAATCGAAGCATGGCGAGTTGGAGACCTCAAAGTTGAAGCAAGGTTAAAATTTGGCAAACTCTCAAATTTTGCTTGCTTTGCTCGCTTTGACAATCAGATGTTGATGACTTTGCTTTAATTAAAGAATAAAAAGTTGGTGGAAATAATAAATTTTTCATTTATTCTCTATTAAATTAAGAAATTAACCAAAACACTCTGAATGCAAAGAAATAAATAACGAAAACAAATGTAGCAAAGAAATAAATAACGAAAACAAAGAAGCGTGAAGGCGTTCATTGTAGTATACCTCTGAAGTTGGACGCAAAGTTTTGAGGTAGCAAATGTCAGGCGAGGTTAACAAAGCTTTATGTATTTGACCCTTAAGCGTTGGGGCAATACCTTTGGTGGAGCCCAAAATGTTTTTAAGTTTGTTGTTGTTTGTGTAAACTGTTTTCATTTCATTCTTTTCAAATATGTTTGTTAAATTATTGGTGATAGCAGGAAAATAAGTAAATGGCATGATATAAATACTACAGGTAAAACCGTGAATGATATTAATGACATTTTTAAACAATTCTCATACTCATTTATTTTTTGTTACGACTTTTCTGTTTGGTTTTTTCAATCAAATAAATTACAAATCAAAATAATTTATTTTAATTTTTCTTCAATTTGCGATTAGAACTATTGCTAGAATTGTTAAAAATAAGGACTGTAAAAGCAGTTCACATGTGTCCCTCTAGCAGGCTAATCTACCATCTCATTTCCTGCCATTTTATAGTGTCCAAGCGTCCACCTAAACGTGCAGTGTAAATTGGAAAATATTTTTTGATTTTTTTCAAATTTTTCTTATTTTAAATTTTTTGAATATTTTTTTTCTATTTGACTTATATAGTGACACATTTTATATTGCTTAAAAACGTCAAAACAAAATCAAAAGAGAGAACGGTTTTACCTATAGTACTTATACCATGATAAATGGTATGCGTGTTAATTTTTTTGTTTTAATTTCTTTATTTTGAGCGAAGAGAGTAGTTAAATTGTTTTTGTAGTGTAAATTGGAATGTTTTTTTTATAAGTTTATCGATGAGTTTTTTGTCAAAGCCATTGGTAGTTGCGAGATCAATAATTTTTGTATTTATGGAGTTTTGATCATCTTCCACTTCAAATGTGAATTTTATGCTGTCGTATTTGTTGTTTATTGTGTCCAATGTGTTTTGAAGCTCTTGTTTTTTTATTATGCAAAACACATCGTCTACGTATCTGATCCAAATACGAGGTAAGACACCTTCTGCTTTTAAATCGGTTTCGAATTTGGTCATAAATGCTTATGCAATCAGGGGTGACAGTGGATTTCCCATGCTGGTACCGAAGACATTGGAATAAAACTTATCCCTGAAGACAAAACAGTTGTGGCACATCCAAATCTGTGATGCTTCGATTAAAACTTTAATTTCATCCGGGTTGGCCTGTTTGTTTTTCAGATGTTTTCGAAGAGACTCTATAGCAATATCAACTGGGATGCTCGGAAACAATGCGGTGACATCGAAAGATGCACAAATTTCACCTTCTTGAATTTCTATGTCTTTGGTCCTGTTGACAAATTCGAAAGTATTTTTTATGCTAGCACCATCAAAATTTCCATATTTACTCAACTCAGCTACCAACCATTTTGCGACGCGTACCAACGGTGATGATGTGTTGGAGACGATTTTCCGCATCTTTTCTCCTTCCTTATGGACCTTTGGTAAACCGTACATTTTATGTACACTAGGATTTGCTACCAGCAGGGTATATTTATTGGTCTTAAAAAAATCGCAAATTTTTTTGATGATTGATTTCGCGTCATTCACCATACGGTTTAACGGGGATCGTTTTAAGAGCTTGAAACCATCTTCTTCGATGGAGAGGTGCACTGAGAGAAATGCATTGAATGTTGTGACAATATCGCTATTGATAGCGACGAGTTTGATGCAATATTCATTCAGAATGAGCGAGTTATCAAATATTATTTGCTCCCAATAAAAAGTAAAATGACATGTCAACCATTTCGAAATTATGTACTATTTTCTATATTTATGGATAGAATGCTAATTTATTTGAACGGCACGTCAATATATATGGTCGTGATATGAATTTCTATTGTCGGTATATCCATATCCATATTTACTGCATAGTAATAATGGTAGAGACAGCGCATTAATATATATTGGCGAAATGTAAATTTTTCTGGGACGCATAATCATAATAGTTCAACAATTTTTACTATGGATTTTCTAACAATATTACAACTTGTTGGAGGGTTTTTTTTTAATTCAAAATTTTTTGAATTTTTTATGATTGAACATTTTTCTAAAAATTTTATAAAATGCCGTAGCCGAATGATAGAATACTGGGCTAACGTGCCAGAGGAGCAGGGTTTGAATCTTACTGAAACCAGATGTTAAATTATATAAAATTTTGTTTTTTTAAACTATTCAGAATTTATCAATAGTTTATATGGATACCATTTCAATAATGATTTATCAAAAAAGCATTGATGAAACATCCATATTCAATGATGGGACAGAATTATCAATTTTTATTTAATGTGATATCAATAATTATGGATGTTCCATCCATAGATTTCCCTCCGTGTGCATACGGTGGTCGTAGTCCTTTTTGTCCATTATAACAACTTTGTTACCTTTATCGGACTTCATATAATAGACGTCCTTTTCCTTTAGCCGTTTAATCGTCTTGATTATTCTGGTGTCTGACGTTTTTTGTGTTTGAGTTTTGCATTTTTTATGGCTTTCGTTGCCGTTTCGCGAATTGTCTTTTGTGTGCTTAACGGTTTAAACTGAATAGCGGATTCAATGTCTACGATAGAATCTTCTACATTGCTGGACATTGTGTTTGGGGTAAAATTTAGACCTCTATTTAGTAGATTTAGTTCTTCATCGTTAAAGGGGCGGTGGATGGGTTCATTACAAGGTTTTCTACAGGGCGAATTTCGGATCGGGCCTTGGGTTGACTAATAATTTGATCTTCGATGAGTCTTTTTAATTTGCCATTTTGTATATTACGTTTTTTTCTTAAAGGTTTTATGGCATTGTTCGAAGAATTTTTGTTGGTATTTCATGAAAAATGCAAACGAGATATTGTCCATTGAATTTGTTAACTCCAAATGTAAGCTATATAATTCAAGCTGTGTTGAGTCGAGACGGCTATATTGGTACTCGATTTCGTAAGTGATCCAGTTTTGTTTGGCTTGGGCTAGTACACGATTTGTACGGGATTTCGAGACACTACACTTGATGTGTGCGAATTTGGGTGTTACTTACATTGTTTTAAAAAGAAAATGTCGGTTTTAATCCTTTCCCTCTCCCTCGTGAAGGGTGGATACCTTTCCGCGGACGAGGGCTTAAGTCGATAGCCACAGGGCTACGCTGCCCTTGTGATCATAGCTCCGTACGGCACTTCATCACGAGAGCAGCCTAGCCTCTCTGGCGTGATGACAAAGATCTTCCCCCTTCCAATCCAGGAGGTTATACGAAACCGTGCCCATTGGACGTTTGCATCCGGGAGGCAAATCGTGGCTGTATTTGAACGGAGCCTCTCTGATACCGGGTCGCCTCAGAGAGTAAGCATGGCCTTACCGCGGTACGGGGCTCTGCCGCGGCGGACGACACATTTTCCCCTACTCTTCCCTTGACCCTAAGCTGGCCTTGTCCGGCGATGGGTCGTACGAACAAGATGAACTCAAATAACCTAAATAAAAACGAAAAATCTAAAAAACAAACAACGCCAAATTTCACTCCTCAGCAAAGGAGAGCTATGGAGGAGCAGGCGAGAAAGCAACAACAACGCCGGAGGACAAACTCCGTTCCACAATCAAGGGGGGGATCGACAGCGATGGCAACTACGAGTCGGTCAACCAACCCTCTATCGAGTAAGATTGACTTGATGGGAGCTAGCACCAGTGCGGTTGCCAACGCAGCTAAGCGGACAACGGCGGATGCTAAACTCCCATCAACCGCTGATATGAAAACCAGTATCTTTACGTCTGTGGCAGCGGTCTCACGACCTGGCCTCGGAGTTTCGAAGGAGAAGGAAGCTGCAACTGAGATTTCGGCAAGGAGAGCGACCGCGATACGGGTCCGCACTCCCGGAAGACATCTCCCCGCCGCTTCACATACCACGAGAAAAGATTGGCTGCAAAGATCCTGAAGAGGTATGAAAGGGTACCACAGGAATCGCTGTCGCCGAATTCCAGTAAATCGGTAGAGCTAGCGAAAGCTGTGATACCGGATTTCCAAAATTCTTACATACCAAAGAGGTTAAAAGTTAACCCTTTCAAGCGCCAGAGATCGGACCTGGAGTTAAATCCCCCTCCCAAGCGGCATCAGAATACCCCTGGAGCGGGCAAACTAAACTTTGCTGAGGTAACCAAGGACAGGATCCTTATAGGCGTCCTTGACCGAGGCAATGACCGTCTGGCCATCCCCAAGGACCCTCTTCAAAATACATCCGTACCATTTCAGATAGCATTGGTCTTCTATCTCTTTTTAATTACTTCACCTTGTTTTTATTTCACTATGATGTTTTCGTTGTAGGCTGATATCTATGACCTGTCTGATATGACCTAAGACACTCGTACAGGGTCGCAAAAAAAACTTTCTGAAATCGAAAATAACGTGCAAAACTTTTGGGAACTTAAGTGAATATTTCCCCGATTGGTACCACTGTATAACGAAAATCCTGCTTGGCGCCCTGCGAAGGTTTTCATCAATGTGTTGATGTTCCAAGCTTTGTTTTCCTTCGATACATTGGCCGTGTTTTTATTTACACGCATATGCGTTTGCGCTTAGATTTTGTATGGAGAGATAAGCGATCAACCCTTATTTTCCATACAAAATTTAAGCGCAAACGCATATGCGTGTAAATAAAAACACGGCCATTATATTTGAGTCCCTGTCATCTGAGTACTTGAGTTATATTTAGTCGAATTTTTGACATGCACAGTAATTTCGAAAATTGCTTATTGGTATACACAGCTCATTCAAATAACAAAAAATTACAACTAAGGAATCTATATTCACCTATATCCACCTAATTCTAATCTTTCTAAGCCTTACGATTATAATATAGTAATCTTCATTGTTCAGCTCCCCTGCAGCGAATTCTCAAACTAGTCAGAAAAATACTAGTATACAACTATAATTTTCTGGCAGAGCTCAAACTAGTCAGGAAATATCCATTTCATAATAGTATACAACTAGAATTTTCTGGCTGAATTCGTACTAGTCAGGAAATATCCATTTCATAATAGCCCTGCAGCGAAAGCAACTAGTTGAAAACTACTTTACAACTAGTCAGTGTTTTGTCTTTTTTCCATATAAGCAACTGGTATTTTTTACGTGTTGATGTCCTACGAAATGTCAATTGTCACATTTCGACCAGAACATACCAGGGGGGGGAGTGAATCTTACTGATATGCCGACTGATCTCGAAAATTTGCCGACATTTTTTATAGGTATAATAATGGATTTAAAAAAAAAATAAATAGGTGAAATACACTTGTGAAAATGCGCAATATGTTACCGAATGAATTAAAAATTACAGTGTTTGTTTACTCTTTCTTTATTTTCGTCGTTTATAATGTTTTACAAAATTAAATACATACTAAAAAGGTACCCTTTTCACAAAAATCAAAATAATTTTACAAAGAAAAATTTTTTTGAGAAAAATTGAAGAATTAAATTCAAATTTTGACTCTGCGATGTTTTAGTAAGGACCATTTTTGAACAACTTCACAAAGGTCAATTTCATCTACTTTATCTTTTGAAGAGAAGAGCAACATCAACGAATTTAAACGATCATCTCCCATTGTTGTGCGCAAATGGTCGAAAACTATTTTCAATTTACTGAAGGAACGTTCACACGATGCTGACGTGACAGGAGCAGTCAAAATATAACGAACCAGTTTATATGCTAAGGGAGTAACTCGTTTTAACTTGAATGCTACCGTGGAAATATCTTCGAATGATTTACAACTTTGACATGAGTCAAAAAGAATTTGTAACTCACAAAGCAAACATTCGACTTCTTCCTTGAAAAATTCGGGTTCCAATTGTACAATAGAGTTTATCAAATCAATCGTAACATTATTTCTGTCTAGTGGAATTCTAAACATTTCCTGAATGGGTTTGAAAGTTGACAAACTTTCTTGTAACTTTTCTTGGATGCAACTTGTAAAAACTTGAAGAACAATTTTGAATTCTTTTCTATAAAATGTTTCAAAATCGAAAATTGTAGCAGATTCCGGATTTTCGTAAATTTTTTTTGGCACTTGTCGCGTTCTGTGATGCTTTGAAAAGTCGTTTTCGGGGCTTATCTCCCACTTCCGAGCAAAGGAAACCGAGCTCGCAATCAAATCGTTTATTTGAATATCATCGTTCATTTGCTGAAATTACTCTGATGTGCTTTGAATCAACAATAAAGCATCGATGATGTTAAGTTCTTCAGCTTCCAAATTTTCTGTCAAATTTTTAACTTTGAACATTATATTTTTGCAAAAAATAAAGAGCTTTTAAAATCGAAAAACATACAAAGCTTCTAAAACATTAAGAAATTCTTTAATCAAACAGCTTGCATTGCATGAAGCTTCAACAAATATGTATGTTGATTCTATGAGCATGACATGGAATATAGGGAATACGTTTTTCGCATTCTGGAGTAGTATCAGCCATTACAGAAAATATTCCCGCTTGGTTAACTTCGCTGACGATGGCCTTTTCAGTTTCATTCCCTAATAAATCGATGAATTCATTTTGAGTCACGGGACTGAGGTAAGTAACATGATATGGTCTTTCGGAGATTTCGTCCAACTATTTTTTAACCAGAGGACAATGCCGGGCAATTAAATGAACAATCTGTCGAAAATTTCCATCATTGTCTACTGGTGAATCTTTGTGACCACATAAAGCGAGACCTTGCCTTCCCAGAGTCCTCGCAACATCGAACAAAACTCGTAAAACCCTTGAATGATACTCTTTTTCTTGTACTTCTTTAATCTCGTTGTCCCTGATGGATCTATCTATTAATATATCAACAAGGGCCCCTTCGTTGATAAAATTGAGTAATTATATAGAGCTGCCTTGTGAGATTCGGAAGTGAAGTGCTGAAGTAGTTTGCCTTTTTTCTCTCGACCACGACTCTTCATTTTATGCCACTCGCGGACTCCTACTGATACCCATTCTGAACTAGCGAAACATCTTCCTGGCCCTTCAGGAAATAAAATACAAGCTAGACAAAAAACTGCATCTTTATGGGGACTATATTACAAACAAGAAAATTCTCCATACCAAGCTGGATTAAATCGACGTTGTTTGTTCGTGGGAATATTTGTATTCATCGGATAAATGTCAAGTTTCGGTAGATATGGACCGAGGGAACACAAATATTTACGTTCATTACTGGATGATATTTTATTTCGTCGACCGGGGTCATGATCGATTAGAACGTCATTCCCAATAGCCATATTGAAATTGGTAGACGACAGTTTTTCGTATTCTTTTTTAGCAAATAACAATAGCTCACCACTTTCTTGGTGAATGTTTGTTAAACAGTGCTGCGACACTTAAATCTCAGATTTTGAAAAAAGTGGACTTAGTCACTGTGTGCACTGAAAGGCTCATATAAGAAATTTATTCAAAAATGCCGACTAGTCAAAAATGTGTGCCACCCCCCACACCCCCCACTCGCGACGCCCCTGTGTGTGTGTCAGTTAAAAAACTTACTCTATTGCAAGTAAAACAGTGCTCCTTGTAGTAAATAAAATAAGTAGTTGATACAAAAGAGTATCTATCAAGTATCTACTGTACTTTGCAAGTGCCTACAAATTGGTTTAAATCTCATGAGTATATCAAGCAAAACGCGTACACATGATCCAATAAGACAGGTCTGTTATTTCATCAGCTGATTTCTACTTTTTTCATGTTCAATTGCAAGCATACTTGTCAAAATCAAGGCGCTTACATTGGTTTGTGTGTGTTTGCGTTTATGTTCTGCTTTGTGCTTTGACAAGTCTCTTTCAAATTACACTGACAAAATACATGCTTCTCCCGCAGCTGCGTCCACCTGGCATGAATACGCCTTGCGCGTACATGTACAAAAAGAAAACAAAACAAAAGAAGCGTGCCATATAGCACGAACTGATTCAAATAGCGCAACAACAAATTCATGAGAAATATTTTCGTCACAAACATCAGCACGAGCTAATGGAAAAACCTGTGTATTTGTTTTTTTCGCATTCTCGCTTCAGCAAATTCTGTGGCAAAAATAGCAACAACATTCATCATTTTTTCTTATGATCCGTTAACCAAGAAGTAATAGGAAATCCTATGCAAAAAAATGATAATTTGGGAGCGATAAAAAACAAATTGTTTTTGTTTGTGAATTAGTTGTGTTTTTAATAAAGAAATATCTGTTTCTAACCTTTGGCACGATATATATTATTTCGTGAATTATTGCATTGAAATATTAAAACGGTAAGCAAATAATGCAATTCTCCAAAAATGTAATTATTTTAGTTATGATGTTTTTCTTTAGTTATAATTTATGAGTTGCGCTACAATTAAAATTTTTCAGATCAATATGTCATTATCAGAAAAGAGACGTAAAGTTGATGCAGAATGTCGAATGTTTAAAAATAGTTGGACGGAAGCCTTTTTTGTCATAGAACAAAATGAAACTATACTGTGCCTCATATGAGGCGCTCAGCGCCAAAATGGCCTAAACCTCATTGTAGAAAAGAACTAACTAACTGGCCTAATCTAACCGTAACTTTTGAAATAAATACTAAAAAATCTCCCTATTGCATAGCATAACACTAGGTTATACTATCTGCTTAAATCTGTTTTTCCTAGTTTTTTGGTATTTATTTCAAAAGGTTATGGTTAGATTAGTATAGTCAGTTAGGCCTTTTTTAAATTAGGGTCAGGCCGTTTTGCCGCTGAGCGCCTCATATGTATGTCACGAAAAAATATCAGTTTGCAAGGAATACAATATAAAGCGCCATTATTCTACAAAACACGCTTCTAAATATGATGAGTACAAAGGTCAAATTGTTGTTGGAAAAGCAGCTGGAACAAAAGCAGTTGATTCATTGGGAGACCTTATCTACAAGAAAGCAAGATACCTTGGATTTTGACAAGTACGTGTTGATGTTACAAAGATTAAGGAACGAGTTTGACGACAGATTCGCAGACTTCAAATCACAAACACCCTGCATGAAAGTGTTTCAAAATCCATTTGATGTTGAAATTGAAGGCGCTGCGCTGAATTTACAGCTGGAGTTAATAGAATTGCAAAGCAGCTCTCATCTAAAAACAGCATATAATAATTGTCTTCTAAACTTAATTGAATTTTACAAAAAGTATGATACACCCAGTCAATACCCAAACCTTACTAAGCTGGCTATTCAACAAATTTCTTTATTTGGTAGTACATATGTTTGCGAGCAGCTGTTTTCTCGCATGAAATATGTATAACAAATCAAAAGCCAGATCATCTTTATTAGATAGCCATCTTAAAGGCATTTTGCGCATAGCCACTTCTAAAACTCCAGCTGACATAGATGCGCTGTGCAAACAGAAAAAATGTCAGACATCTCATTAATTAAATTTTAAGAATAAGAACATCTTTATATGCTAAGGCCATAGTTACATTAATAAGAATATCTGAGGCGGTTAGAAGCAAAGGGGTGTAAGTACCTTTTCACAAGAAACGAGTTAAGTGCACCATCACACTAATAAAACACCATTTTATTTGGTGGCAAAAGGATATATATAAATTATATTCCAATACCGACAAAGTACTTGGATGCAAAGGGGTGTATGTGCAGTACATTTTTAAATGGCTGTAATTAATTTAATAGTTTAGATAATCGCACACGGTTTACCGCTTTGGAAACTTCAAAGCCTTCACTTTAAGAATATGTTAAAGTTTTTTGAAAAAAATTTCAAAAATTATGAGAAAAATCATTTTGAAAAAATCCCTATTTTTCCCATAGAAAAGGGCAACAAAAAAAATATGCACCCTTAAGGGTTAAGTTACAGATCTAATTTTTTGCAAGACCATGTCGACCTTCCTTTTGAATCACCCCAGTGTGCATCCTATGTAATTTTTATACCTTTCATGAACATGAAATGGTATTATAACTTTGGTCCGATGTTTGTAAGTATGAGAAGAAGAAGAGATGGACCCATCAATAAGTATACCGAAATGATCAGGATGACAAGCTGAGTTGATTTAGCCATGTCCGTCTGTCCGTCTGTCCGTCTGTCTGTTTGAACGCAAACTAGTCCCTCAATTTTTGAGATATCTGGCTGAAATTTTGTATGTGGCCACCATTTTGTAATATAGGAATCATTTGTCGGAACTGGCAAGATCGGACCAGTATAACATATAGCCCCCATACAACCGATTGTTCAGATATAAGGTTTTTTGACCAAAACTTCTGCAATTAAAAAGTTAGGAACGTAAAATTTTGCAACTCGATTACTTTCTATTTATGTAGTGTATATAGTGAAACATAACAAGATCGGGCAAATGTAACATATAGCCCCCATACAACCGATTGTTCAGATATAAGGTTTTTTGGCCAAAACTTCTGCAATTAAAAAGTTAGGAACGTAAAATTTTGCAACTCGAGTACTTTCTATTTATGTAGTGTATATAGTGAAAATCAACAAGATCGGGCAAACGTAACATATAGCCCCCATACAACCGATTGTTCAGATATAAGGTTTTTTGACCAAAACTTCTGCAATTAAAAAGTTAGGAACGTAAAATTTTGCAACTCGAGTACTTTCTATTTATGAAGTGTATATAGTGAAAATCAACAAGATCGGGCAAATGTAACATATAGCCCCCATACAACCGGCTGTTCAGATATAAGGTTTTTTGGCCAAAACTTCTGCAATTAAAAAGTTAGGAACGTAAAATTTTGCATCTCGAGTGCTTTCTATTTATGTAGTGTATATAGTGAAAATCAACAAGATCGGGCAAACGTAACATATAGCCCCCATACAACCGATTGTTCAGATATAAGGTTTTTTGACCAAAACTTCTGCAATTAAAAAGTTAGGAACGTAAAATTTTGCAACTCGAGTACTTTCTATTTATGAAGTGTATATAGTGAAAATCAACAAGATCGGGCAAATGTAACATATAGCCCCCATACAACCGATTGTTCAGATATAAGGTTTTTTGGCCAAAACTTCTGCAATTAAAAAGTTAGGAACGTAAAATATTGCACCTTTAGTACTTTCTACATATGTAATGTGTATAGTGTAAGTCAGTAAAATTGAACACGTATAATATATAGCCTCCATACAATCGATTGTTCCGATAACTCGGATCCTATTATTTTGTAAGTTTTTTTAAATTATAACAAAGATGTGTAATGTGTATAGTAAATATAGTTAAATTGAAACAGGCTGAACTGGGGATCGAACAGTGAAAATCGTGAAGCTTATTCATGAAAGGTATATAGCCTTCGGCACAGCCGAAGACAGCTTTCCATACTTGTTGATATTATTTAAGTTTTTGAGGTTCTGGTGGCACCTGATGACAAATCGTTAGGAATATGAAATTTGTAGAGGGTAACTAGTATACCAAGGCATAACTTTTGCGCACCCGAACTAGTTATTCAATTTTCGTTTAGATGCAAAGGGGTGTAAGTACTGGCACCTAGTACTGGTGGCACCAGAAGACAAAGCGTTAGGAATCTGAAGTAACTAGTATGCCAAGGCACAACTTTTGCGCACCCGAACTAGTTATTCACAAATTAAGTGGTAAATCATAAAAAAGAAATTTCGTTTAGATGCAAAGGGGTGTAAGTACTAGCACCCCTTCACTTAAAGCTCTGTATTTTTTAAATTACAAACTTAAATGCATTAAAATTTATTAAAACAATCTTCTAAAATATATTAGAAATAAAAAATAGTAAGTTTGAACATTTTTAAATGCTCCTGATTTTTTTTCCAGAGCTTAAACTTTGAACCTGTTTTTCTCAAATTTACAAAAGTGGCACTTATACCCCTTTGCTTCTAACCGCCTCATATTAACATTTATGTGATGTTGCTTTTTATAAATAAATAAATATACCAAAACTGAAGGTCATTTTATTTTTTTTTGGCCCGCTACGGTTATGAAAATACTAAACCTGGCCCTTCACAAAATTATGTTGGATGGTCCTGGCTTAGATATTTCGGCGTCTGCCTGCAGAATCTATAGTTTCGTCAATGGCTATCCAAATAAAAAGGTCTTCTATGAGCGATTGTATCCTTTCCAAAGTATTAGTAAAACCGATTTTTGTGACCTTTGACCTTTGTTGGAGACATGAGCTCCAATTTAATTGAATCTACGACAAATACATACATATCTACACACTACAATGAATTACATAAATACCCTTTAAGAATATCTACCTTATCACACACATATAACTTCACTTTAAATACTTACCCTTTTATATATTTACATTGTCTTTAAATACTTACCTTTGATTAAATACTTACCTTTGTCATAATTACCAAACACCCTGTAAAGAATACAATGCACTTACCGTTTTAACTTATGGAATTTTTACCGTTTGCCTATTATACACTTTACCTATTTACATACATACACCTACCTTCCAGTCTCCTTGCTGCGCAAGAGATCAAAGCTAGAGTTTAAGTTAGTTTAGTTTAATTACAACCGCTCACCCGATCATTCTGTGTTGAGTGAAATTATTATTACTAAATAAATATATCGGTGAATAACATAAAGTTAATTGGCTTAAGTTCAACAGTGAGTCTTATTAACGTTAAACTGACTCTTAGTGACCCATCACCCCAGAAATATACATGGTCCATTGCGGCCATCAGTGAGTCAGCGACCTACAAGAAAAAATAAAAACAGTTCAAACCCTAAATATTAAGAAAAAAATCAGAGACTTGTAACAAAACTCGTACCGAAACGAAACTCGCGTTTCTGGCGTTTCTGTTCCAAGAAACTTTAAAGGATAGAAACTAAATTCGAAACAAAGTGATTGTAACGGTTTCAGCAGAAACAAAATCTGTAACGAAACTAAATTAATTTTGCTCCTTCTAACAGAAACAAAACTCCTTTGCAGGGACTTGTAACGCGTTTCGGTTTCGGTTTCTGTTACACAGCTTGTAACGAAACTGAAACAGAAACAAAACCCCAGAAACAAAACCTGTAACGAAACTAAATTAAATTTGTTCCTTGTAACAGAAACCGAAACAGAAACAAAACTCCTTTGTAACAAAAGTCGTAACAAAACTCCGAAACGGTTCCAGCAGAAACCAAACCTGTAACGAAACTAAATTAATTTTGTTGCTTGTAACAGAAACAAAATTATTAGTTTTGTTCCTTGTAACAAAACCCGTAACGAAACTAAATTAATTTTGTTTCTCAGTAGCAAAACTATATTTGCAGTACATTAGGATGGATTTATTATTTTCTGGTATATAATATACATTAGACCGGGTCGAAAAAAAAGTTGTAAAAGACCGCCCCTAAAATTGAAGCTTATGTTGAGAGGGTTCCGGAAATTTTTTTTTTTTTGATCCTTACAAAAACAGCCCAAATGGTTTTTTTATTGTAACTTTTTTATTTCACATCCGATTTTAAAAATTGATATGTCAAAATTTATATCTTGAGACCCTGCATATATCCTTCTAATGTCCTTTTGGGATCGGAAGTAGTTTTGACATAGTTGCGTCAGCTAACCGAGTAATAGGTCCTTAAAATATCCTTTTTGTTTCACCAAGCGAAAGTGCTTCGAAATTCATGACAATGTTGCCTTTGAATTGTTTGACTAACTTTAGAATCCAAGAAGTTATAGTAGTTCCAATATTTATTATTACGGTTCTGATTAAACTTTAAACATAAATAAAACACATTAGTTTAGTAGGAAAATATAAAGCAAAAAAACCAACATTTATTGAGTTTCTCTTTTCTAGCTTTCAAAACAAGCTAGCACCAACTAACATACATATTCGACGGGAAAGGTAACGTTTTATGTAATTTTCAGCGTGATATTACGTAACGAATTCAATATTTTCAAATGGAACTAGTCGTCGGCGTTATACAAATGACTCAAGGTTTTTATATTGTTTCCGGCTTTGTAGCGTGACAGCACTTGCAGATTCACTAACAACACGTACAAATCGTTCAGTGTTTTGAGAGTGACAAGGGAATTCTGCAAAATTTGTTATATACAAAATTTATTATATACAAGTACCTGCAATTTTAGTTTGAAGATATTTACCTGGAATATTTATTATTTCGTTTTCTGAAAACTGAAACTTTATAAGTTGACTGTCTGTGTAGAACTGCACACAAGGGGGTTCCGTAACTATAAACTGCCTCCGATCGATCATGCTGACATAGTAGTCACTATTGAAGTTTATTACGCCTCGTTTAGGTAAGCTAAATATGCGAAGCCTTACCGGTTGATCTTGGCGTGCCACTCTGATTTTTTCGTACCCCTCCATTCGTATCTTATGATCAGTATCAGTTATCATTGCCAGCAATATATTTTCTGGATGAAAGTAGAATGCATTATTCTCTACCGCTGGACGTATGATGGCTTTTTTTGGAAACATATAGTCGAAGTAACCTAGAAGCTGTTGTAAGCCAACGAGATGCATTTACGGGACCGGGATTCTTACTGGCTAGATTTTCGTCACATACACCACTATTTATTGCTGAAACCATATCGAACAAGTAGCGCTGATCATTGCGTATTTCCCACGAACCAATATTTTCAGGCATAACGCCCATAGGAATAGCTTCGAAGCCATTTACAATCTGTAAAAGAAAAAATTGTTTATGTATAAGATATAAGATATCAATAAATACTGTATTTAATGTACTTTAAACTTACCGGGTATTTCGTGCAAGTCATAATTTCGGACCCCAACACTCCTGGCCAAACTCCAGGCCCTTTCTGATTGCCAAGGTAGTGAGTTAATAACTTTTTTAGAGGCAACTTATTAAAATGGAACAAACACACATTCCACTGCAGGGGCCTTTGTAAATATCGTTCCATTTGTACATTTACTCCCGTTTTATATCCAGTATTTACAACTGCACCGTCACAGCTTATGGCAACTAGTTGGCTTAGACAATAGCCTTGGGCATTCAAAAAACTCACGATTTCCTTCTGGATTGTTTTCCCAGTGCCTTCTTTTGGAGATACATACCCGATGAATTTCGATTCAGGCTCCTCCAGCATGGTTATATGCTCCTCTCTGAGAAGCATTGTTCTTGTTTGTCCCTGAACTAGTTTTTTCTTCAAAGTAATGTCCTGTTTGCCATCATAGGATATACATCTGAGTAAATTCTCGGCTTTTGTTGCTGCTTCGGCCTGAGCCCTAAACTTAGAACGCTCTCGTGAAATTTTATTTTTGTCTATTACAAGATTATCGAAATATCCGATTATTTTTAAGGAATTGCTCTCTGAAAAATCTTCCTTCGCTTTCGTAGCAACCGCAACACGCAAGTCTTTTGTTACCATTGTTGCGAGCAATGATCCAAAGCGATCGGAAGTATCCGACCTATCCAATGCCATGGAATAGTTATGAAGTGACACGTGAGATACTTTCAAATTTTTAATTCTTACTTCACACGATTTATTGTCCTCACTTGAACTAGGCACATAATTCGTCACACTTGCAGTACTGTTGTCGTTATATTCGGACCAAACTTTGGAGGAAACTTCAGAGGAAACTAAGGAGAAAACTTCTGCTTTATCCAACTCACTACTAATAGTCAATAGTCTTAGCCCGCACTGATCTTTAAAAAACAGTTTTGCTTTGCACGGAACTTTACTTTCACTAGGGCATCTACATTGCTGGTTGAGGTCTATGGCGCACTTACACTGTGATATTAAAAATATTTGATTCCATTCCTCGTTTTTATATCTACGCGGATGTTTTTTTATACTGTAGTAATTCTGAACGAGGCCCTTAAGGTTCCTACGGAGCGTAGATTTGGTGACAATAGGAATCTTTGCCTGCTGCCATAAGTTTGCAATTGTCTGCAAAGCAACTGACATATATTCATAAAGACTTCGATTTTTTGGGACACTTGAAGAACCATAATGTTTTAAAAATAAAAAATACTCAATAACATCACGTTTCGTAGGTAACTTTGTTCTATCGATATCGCGTTTAAGAAAAACCATTTTTATCCGCACTCACTAATTTAACTTGTCCTAGTACTTTTTTGCTTTTAATATTCTAACAAGCTTTTCAATGTAAACTCTGTTCACTTTTAAAGTGAAGTAGTATTTTTCACTCCCCAGCGGGTTAGGGGGCTTAGAATATACCCGCGGTAGGTATGCCTGTCGTAAAAGGCGACTAAAATCCACATGGCATTAGGAATATGCAACGGATTTCAAGGTCTTGGCTGTGTGACATTTACCTTGTAGTGCTTGCGTGTCACAGTGCTGGCAGCATTGTGGCTCCACCTTCAGGTAAGTGTGGCACGGTAAAGACTATGCCGATATGCATATTCCTTTTGCTAATTCCTGCTTCGGGTTGTGCGCTGGGTTTGGGACCCGCAACGTAAAAAAGTCCCCAATGAAAGTCAACAACTTTGTTGGCAGGTAAAACCGTTCAGACGGATAATGCCATTTAAGTTAAATAAGTAAGTATTTTTCATCCAACTATACCATCAAATTAAATTTTTGTTCAAGTCAACAAAACACTATGTACATGTAATAAATATTGGAACTACTATAACTTCTTTGATTCTAAAGTTAGTCAAACATTTCAAAGGCAACATTGTCATAAATTTCGAAGCACTTTAGCTTGGTGAAACATAAAGGATATTTTAAGGACCTATAACTCGGTTAGCTGACGCAACTATGTCAAAACTACTTCCGATCCCAAAAGGACATTAGAAGGATATATGCAGGGTCTCAAGATATAAATTTTGACATACCAATTTTTAAAATCGGATGTGAAATAAATAAAAAACCTTTTATGGAACCTATTTTCTTTAAAATAGAGCTTTTTATATATCATTTAAAAATAAAAAATAAAAAATAAAACCCTATAGTCGCGCAGTTATATTTTTCTTCATATCTTCAGCATTTATTGTCGGATCTTAAAGTGTGATACTCCATTTGTTTGTGACAAGGACCCGGATTTTCCTACCGAAGTTCCATTGTGGTACTTACCCGTCAATATGTAGCTGTCCAGTGCAGGGATGTGGTAAGTGGGCTTTTCCTACCAAAACTGGTAGGTTTTTTTCCTGTTGGTAGGATGGTAGGACGATTTGAGTTTTGGCAGGTTTTTACCTTCCTTCGAGTAACATCAATGTCTTTCTGCAAAGTCAAATTCTTCAAAGTCAAGTCTCATTCTTCTGTGTTTGGAAGAAGTGGCTTTCATAGCAAATATGTATGTATGATCACTTTTGATCTGGAAATTCGTATCACAAATGACGGGTTTACTTAGGAAGTTATTGCATAGTTAGTTGTTTTTTCTTTTCTTTTTTTCAAAATCTGAGTACTTGATCAAGGAAGAATTCAAGAGTGATTTTTTTAGATACTGCAACGCTCCGTCGCATTCTTTGGACCTTTGAAGTCAGTATTTTGCCATGATAATTTTGATGCATGCGTTAATAGTGAGTCAAGATTTTAATTCGCTTTAACGAATAAATCCTGGCAAACAGATAATGTCACAATTGTCTTGGAGTCTTTTTTTTAACATAATTTGATGAAACCCGGATATAAGACCTGGGTACAAGAAAAAACTCGCTAATTGTATAGATCCTACATCAACTCGAAAAGCACGTCAGAAAATGTCAGGAGAGATACCAAGGACCCGTTTCAGTCCCAGGAATAAGAATCCGCAAGCGAAAACTAATATCTTCAGTGGTTTACAAGATATTTACAATCTTACCTAGTTGAAAATTTTCTGTCAATTTCATGTAGTTGCTGTAATGACAAATTTAAGGTGTTGCCAAAAGTGCAAAAGTGTGTTCTACGCAGGAAAACTGGTGATCGCGAAGCCGGTATTGGTAGGATCTATACAATTACCAAAAACTCATGAGAAAAGTTTTGATGCCGTGAAAAAATGTTGGTAGGATGACGGCCATTTTGGTAGGTTTTTAGTTGGGTTTTGGTAGGAAAAAAATTTTCTAAGTGGCAACCCTGGTCCAGTGACACCAAGAAGTTAAATGTACCACACGGGGTTTCAGAGGTCGACTGAAGTTACTTTAGTTAGTTGCAACAGAAATATACATGTATATTATATACCAGAAAATAATAAATCCATCCTAATGTACTGCAAATATAGTTTTGCTACTGAGAAACAAAATTAATTTTTTTTCTGTTACAAGGAACAAAATTAATTTAGTTTCGTTGCGGGTTTTGTTACAAGGAACAAAACTAATAATTTTGTTTCTGTTACAAGGAACAAAATTAATTTAGTTTCGTTACAGGTTTGGTTTCTGCTGGAACCGTTTCGGAGTTTTGTTACGACTTTTGTTACAAAGGAGTTCTGTTTCTGTTTCGGTTTCTGTTAGAAGGAACAAAATTAATTTAGTTTCGTTACAGGTTTTGTTTCTGTTTCAGTTTCGTTACAAGTTGTGTAACAGAAACCGAAACGCGTTACAAATCCCTGAAAAAAATTATAAGAGGTTAGGTAAATACTCTTCCCTTGACCCTAAGCTGGCCGTGTCCGGCGATGGGTCGTACGAACAAGATGAACTCAAATAACCCAAATAAAATTGGTAAACCTAAAAAACAAACAAAGCCAAATTTCACTCCTCAGCAAAGGAGAGCTATGGAGGAACAGGCGAGAAAGCAACAACAACGCCGGAGGACAACCTCCATTCCACAATCAAGGGGGGGATCGACAGCGATGGCAACTACGAGTCGGTCAACCAACCCTCTATCGACTAAGATTGACTTGATGGGAGCTAGCACCAGTGCGGTTGTCAACGCAACTAAGCGGACAACGGCAGATGCTAAACTCCCATCAACCGCTGATATGAAAACCAGTATCTTTACGTCTGTGGCAGCGGTCTCACGACCTGGCCTCGGAGTTTCGAAGGAGAAGGAAGCTGCAACTGAGATTTCGGCAAGGAGAGCGACCGCGATGGCAACTACGGGTCCGCACTCCCAGGAGACATCTCCCCGCCGCTTCACATACCACGAGAAAAGATTGGCTGCAAAGATCCTGAAGAGGTATGAAGGGGTACCGCAGGAATCGCTGTCGCCGAATTCCAGTAAATCGGTAGAGCTAGCGAAAGCTGTGATACCGGATTTCCAAAATTCTTACATGCCAAAGAGGTTAAAAGTTAACCCTTTCAAGCGCCAGAGATCGGACGTGGAGTTAAATCCCCCTCCCAAGCGGCATCAGAATACCCCTGGAGCGGGCAAACTAAGCTTTGCTGAGGTAACCAAGGACAGGATCCTTATAGGCGTCCTTGACCGAGGCAATGACCGTCTGGCCATCCCTAAGGACCGGTGGCGTTACGTGCGAAATGAACTCGGCAACATTCTTCTCAATGTTGCTCCAGAGTTTCCGGGTAGTTCGGCGCGAGTAACGGATGCGGGTTGGCACCAGGGTCAGATTAAATTACTCGCATGCGAGGATGCAAAAACCGTAGCACTGTACAAGGCAGCAGCTGCTAATCTGGGTGAAGTCTACAAGGGCGCAAAGATAGAGGTCGTCGACTGGAAGGACATTCCAGCTCGTCCAAGGGCAAGGGCGTGGATTCCGGCCATCCCTGACGAACCCGAGAGAATTCTCGGGATGCTACGGCTAATGAAACCGTCCCTGCCCACGCATGACTGGAGTGTCAATCTGGTCGGGGATGCGGTAGGGCCCGACAGACAGGTGGTGTTCACCATGAATAAAGAGCCAATCGAGCCCCTCAAAAGGTGCAATGGCCTAGTACACTACAGCGTAGGCCAGATCGTTATCCACGTATATCGTGGTGATGCTCAGCGCGCTGCCTTCTCGGCTGCTCCGGGGGAACCGGAAAACGAATTACCAGAAGAGGAAGCGGAGGATTCCGATGCGGAAAGCATGTTATCCGCCACGTCCCTTGGCGATAGTGCTGTGAACAACTCGGAGATGGAGGACAGCCTACAGGACGAGGAAGCCCTCGACGTCACGGTGGTAGCAGCCAACGCTGAGCGATTAACATCTAACGCTACAGACAGCAAGACTCCTGCAACGCCATATCGGGCAGTTAATCGGAACAACTCGTCGTTGATAGGGATGGGGCAAACCTCGACGATATGGGGACGGCAGGGAAGTCTGTGCGCTCTCATGTTGGTGGTGCTTCAGATTAATCTGCACAAATCTAAAGTAGCTTCGGCTGCTTTAAGTAGTCGTCTTTCTAAAGGCGACGTGGATGTGGTCCTCATCCAAGAACCCTGGGTCAATAGCTCGAGAATCTGCGGATTGGGGACTAAGGGCTTCAAGCTCATTCGAGCCAGCGAGGAGAGCAAAGTCAGAACGTGTATTTTGGTCAAGTCTGAGTTGAACTCCTTTCTCCTACCTAACTACACCAATGGTGATATTACCGCTATCAGTCTAACGGTCGACAGCACCCGCCTGACGGTGGCGTCGGTCTATATGCCCTACGACGCCGAAGAACCCCCACCACAAACGGAGGTGAAAGACCTGGTGTCAAATTTCTGCACGGGTAATCTTATTATTGGAGCGGACGCTAATGCTCACCATGTCCAATGGGGGAGCTCCGACATCAAAGCCAGGGGCGAGTCTCTGTTTGATTACCTCTTAACAACCAACCTGGTGATTTGCAACGTGGGTAATGAGCCTACTTTTATCACTAAGACCCGCAGGGAGGTCATGAGTGGGTCAGAAAATGGCGGGTTCTGGAAGAACATTCTTTCTCCGACCACCGTTACATAGAAATGGTTTTAGACTTTATTGTAGAACAACCAATCATGAAGCGCAATCCACGTAACACTGATTGGCAGTTACACAATGAAATATTAGACAGAGACCTACCAGTACTGCCCTCACAAGCCCCCTCATCAGTAGAGGAGCTGGAGGATCTTGTTACTACATTTACATCGGCGCTCTCAAATGCTCTAGGACAGGCTTGTCCAGTGCCAAAACCACGCGGTAAACACAGGCCACATTGGTGGTCCTACGATTTGGACTCGCTCCGAATATCATGCCGGAAACAATTTAACAAGGCCAAGAGCTTCGGCTCTGAGCCTCATTGGCATGAATATAAAGCTAAACTAAGGGCCTACAAAAAAGCTCTGAGACAGGCGAAGAGAACCTCGTGGAGAAATTTCTGCACTGGCGTCGAAAAGGTCGACGACACAGCGAGACTTAGACGAGTCCTCTCGAAAAGTCAAACAACCATCAGCTATTTGCGAAAGCCTGACGGATCCTGAACCAGCACGGAAGAGGAAACCCTTCAGCTGCTCTTGAATACACATTTTCCGGGGAATCTGCATGATGCACCACTAGCACCTGCAACAAACCTGGCAGTAAATATACCCATCACTGAGGAAAGAGTAAGGTGGGCAGTTAAGAGCTTTGAACCGTATAAGGCTGCCGGGCCGGACGGGATTATCCCCGCGCAGCTTATAAACACGTTGGAGACATCAGCTAAATGGCTGGTATTTCTCTTCACAGCCTGCCTGGCTCTCAACCACATTCCGGGTGTTTATCCCTAAGGCTGGGAAGGCATCCCACTACGAGCCAAAAGACTACAGACCGATCAGTCTCTCGTCCTTTGTACTAAAAACCTTTGAGAGGATACTAAGCGACTACCTCTTAACGACTATTGATAGCAACCTTATCTCTAGCTATCAGCATGCATACACCAAGGGTAAATCAACAGAAACCGCTCTGCACAGCCTAGTGTCTGTCATTGAGAAATCGCTGTGTGAAAAGGACTACTGTCTCGTGGCCCTCCTAGACATTGAGGGGCTTTCAACAATATAAGCCCGGAGGCTATCAACTCCGCTCTAACTAATCTGGGCGTAGATAGACCTCTAACTGGTTTAATTGACCAACTTTTAATGGGAAGGAAAATAGTGTCTTCACTTGGTACGGTTGAGTTATCACGCTATGTGACAAGGGGAACAACCCAGGGTGGTGTTCTTTCCCCGCTTTTATGGAACCTCACAGTCAACTCGTTGCTACGTGACACAAGCTGGGGGGGCGGGAAGATAGTGGCATACGCAGACGATTTAGCTATTGCATTCAGAGGCAAGTTCCCACAAACTCTGTGTGACCTGATGCAAGTAGCACTGCGAGAAGTTTCGACGTGGTCCTCTCGCTGCGGACTTAGTATCAACCCAAGGGAAGGTGGAACTTGTCCTCTTCACCAACCGGTACAAAATACCGCCACTAAGCCTACCAGAACTAGATGGCACGCGCCTGGGCTTGTCGGATAAGGCCAAGTTTCTAGGCATAGTTCTGGACAGGAAATTGAATTGGAAGGAGAATGTTCTTCAGCGCCAGAAGAAAGCTTGCATCGCTCTTTACACATGCAAAAGAGCCATTGGCAAAAAATGGGGGCTCAGCCCTAGAGTATGCAGTTGGATCTACACGGCCATCATTCGCCCAATCATGCTTTATGGAGTCGTCGTATGGTGGCCTGCGCTGAGCAAGGCAACATACCTGAATCTGTTGCGGATAGTCCATAGATCCAATATGATCTGTATAAGCGGTGCGCTAAGGACAACGCCCAACGAAGCCCTCCAGGTCATTCTGGGCATTTTGCCACTTGATCTGGAAGGGTTTCGGTCAGCGGCGGCATCAGCTCTGCGCGTAAGAGAAACCTCCAGTTGGGCTGCGGGTACTATTGGACACTCCAGTATTCTGGAATCTTACAGCTTTCTCCCTCTAAGCACAGATCGTTGTGCGACTACTACAGTCGGTGATAGCTGTTTCAAAATAAACATTCCCAGCAGAGAAGACTGGGAGAGGACGGATTGGTGTCCCGAAACAAATGGTGGCACTTCCATATACACCGACGGCTCGAAGTTGGACGGCAGAGTTGGAGGAGGCGTTTATTCAAGGGATTTGGACCTTGAGCTCTCCTTCAGACTACCTGATCATTGTAGCGTATTCCAGGCGGAAGTCTCGGCAATCCTGGACGCCGCGGCCTGGTTAAGCAAACGTGTTATCGGAGAAGATATCGCTATTTTCAGCGATAGCCAAGCGGCCATCAAATCCCTTGGCTCATACACGTTCAACTCTGAACTGACGCTCAGCTGTCGTCGATCTCTTCAGGAGATGGCCCAACAGAACCGCGTAAACCTCATATGGGTCCCGGGACATAGGGACATTGAGGGAAACTGTAAGGCAGACGAGCTTGCCAGGCAGGGCACGACCAAGCAGGTTCTTCAGGATAAAGAGCGCTTAGGTATGCCGTTTGCCACATGCAAACTAATGCTGAAGGAGCACACACTCCGTCAAGCCAACGAAAGATGGCTGCAATCCCCAGGGTGTCGCATATCGAAACAAACCTGGCCAAAATGGGATCTTAAAAGGTCTAGACGCATTTATGCCCTAACTAGGAGGGAAATCTGCATATTGATAGGGGTATTAACCGGTCACTGCCTCATTGGTAGGCATGCAGAAAGGCTAGGTGTGCCCTACCGACGATGTTGCAGGAGTTGCAAAGATGATGAGGAGGAGGAAACAGTGGATCACCTCATCTGCAACTGTCCGGCTTTAACCGGGGCGAGAACGCGCTTTTTGGGAGTTCCGTTCCTGGATAGCCTAAGCCAGATCGCGGAACTGGACATAAAGGACTTGATGGGCTTCATAAAGTCATCTAAGTGGTTCGAGGAGGAGTAACGGTGTCGGTTTAGGAGTGTCAGTCCCGGGATTCTGCTATGTGGAAAATCCCAACAACTCAGGGATTTTCCATATGGCTGGGTCCCGGGACTGACTTTCCTTGTGTTGGTGGTATCACAACGGGCCTTTCAAAACTGGCCTAAGTGTGCCTCTGCGGCAGCCACTTGAACCTAACCTAACCTAGGTAAATAGCTGTGAAAAAAGAGAAAAGGGCTTAGTTTTCGAACAAAAATTTCCTTAAAATATTATAAAGGTGTATACTTACAAAAAACAAAATACCTGAAATATAAAAGTATTAAAATACCTTCTTGCGGGATAAAATAACAAAAAGTGCTACCTACCCAAATAGAAAACAAGTTTAAGGAAAACATAAGAGTTTTCTTACCTGTGCTGGTTCAACAAATTCTACAAAAATTTATCTAGT